>JARBWK010000010.1:59854294-59897300 GCA_030556195.1 Anolis apletophallus | reverse complement strand
TGTGTTTTATGTGAAAAAAACATTGAGTTCTGCACAACTTAATTTCTGCACAGATTTTTTTTCACAAACACAATCTCAAGAGAGTGATGTCTCTTGAGATGCCACTCAAAGATGAGAAAACATGAGAGTATGTTTTACAGCTAAAGATCAGCACTTTGATTTTTTTTAAAAAAATGGGTTGTTTTGTGCAAATTACTCCATCCTATTGCTGATGTCAATGCTGATGTAAATATTGATTCAATTTATGTTTTCTACCTGGCAGTAACAATTGGTTCTATGCTAATGGATTCACAACATCATTGCAAAAATATACATTCTAGAATATAAAAAGAAATGTTGGGAGAGAAAAAAGTAAAACTAAGCCTTTATTTAATGTGAGAATTAAATAACCACATATTAACATTATTATTGGTAGAAATGTGTGAGAGAGAGTCTCTACCCTTATTATCTAAGGCTTTCTCAAGGAGCCAGGTGAAGTAGTGCCATCTTTCTCTCTCCTCAGTTTCTACTAGAAGTTAATCTCATTGACAGTGTGAGGAACATGGTGCAGAGTGTTGGTCTGAGAAGTAGTGACTTGTTAAGCACTACCTGCTGGGTTTCTTCACAGGAGTATAAGAAACATTTTATTCACTTTCTCACATCAACTTAGTTCAAACCCTCTGGATTTTACTATGGTTGTCTTCTTCTCCGTTTTCTTTTGACCCTCCAACTATTAACAAGTCCTGAAGCTGATTAAAATTTTAGATTTTCACATCTGCTTTTGCAATCAAATTAGTACTGAGGGTCTGGCTGGAGAAAGGTCATTTTCACCACGGAACCTAAACCCAAAACTGTATACCAACTTTCTGCTTAAAGCTCATACTTGGTTATGGACAGTTTCATCAAATGACAGAACTGGCTAAAGACAGAGTGAGGGCTTCAACAACCAGGCCTTTAACATATTGCCATACCAGATATTTATTTCTACTTCAGTCACACTGTTGAGTCAGTTGACTCAAAGGAGCATCCTGTTTCCAACAAGACTTCTAAAATCCTCCCTGCTCTCTTCTTCAGCATTATTGGTATTGGAGAGCAGATTGTCTTCCATCCTTCCTTTCTTGGCCTTCAGTGGCTGCATCTGTAACATTTTCTGACTTTCAGCTGCTGCTTACATAACTCAACCTCTTTCATCCACACTACTTATATGATGTTCTATTAAAACAACAGTCTAAGACTTGAATCTTAGTTCTGGACCTTAATCCCCCTACTACTTCTCAGTTGGTGATTAATTGAAGACCTCTGGAACAATATCTCATTAATTTTGTAATTTTTGTATGATTCTTCCCCAACCTCTTTCAGGTTCACAGCCATTTGTGAGGTAGGCTGGTCTGAAAGACAATGATTCATCCATGTCCACTAGGTAAACATTCGGGCTGAGGCCCCATCCACACATCCATATATAATCCAAATTATCTTCTTTGAACTGGATTATATGAGTGTAAACTCATATAATCCAGTTCAAAGCAGATATGCTGGATTATATCTGCTTTGATATCTGAATTATATGGCAGTGTAGATCTAGCCTGAGTGGAAATCTGAAATCTGGTCTTCCCGGTTTTTGTTTGAGGTAGTAATAGCTATTCAAGAAATATGTACTAAAATATGGATAATTTAGAATTATGTTACATATTGTATATATTTTCAGTCTCTATGACATTTGTTTTGTCATTATTTTACATTTTGGAAAAGAAACTTTGTCTATAATCTGTTGTCCCAGGTTTTCCTTTCATTTTTAGCTCCTGAAGAAGGAATATTGACACTGAAATAGGTAAAATTGCTTAAAGATAAATAACAATATTTTTTTAAAAATTATCCAGTACCAGACATCTTTTTTTCTCTTCTTACAATAACCACTACACCACACTGTTTTCACCTTGCTTCCAAATCCCAATAGGAAAAATGCAAATAATTTTGTGAAGCATTCCTATCAGGCTTTGAAGTATTTTTGGCCAACAGTGAAGCTTACATTGGGCCTGCTAATTATAGTTCTGTGGGGGGAAAACACATTTTTTGCTCATTTTGCATCCGCAGAGGTATTGCTAATGCTGGTGTTAGAATGTCCCAGTCCTCAGCACCAATTGGACAATGAGTGACAAATTGGTTTTATAACAAAATCCAGTCAAAACTGGTTTGCATTGCTAAATTCCTTCTTTACCGTGGACAATTGATGTTTATATTTTACTTTATTTATGGCCCACAACATTGCTATCTTTCCTTTGCAAAACTTATTCGGAGTGTGAAATTTGCACTGTTAAATTATTAAAATGTTATCAAGGCCAGGCAGACATCCTCATTTTTTCCTCCATTCCTGTTGCTGAATAAACTGTTGTATAATTCAGTTTTTGTTCCACTTTCTTCTCTAACAGTGAATAATGTCCAAAAAGTTCACCCTTACATATTTGGACTTTTTATTTTATTTTATTTTTAGAGGAAATAATGGTTCTTCTCTGTTTCTCTATATTTAGCACAGCAAATTGGTTTTCTTAAATAGGATATAACAATAAAGGATAATAGAAACTTCTTTTGAAAACATTGTGCATTAGCAAATGATAAAGTGCAAACAAACGTGCAATCCAAATTGTTTGTCATCTATATATGGATATATAATGTTGATCAGTAACACTTTGAACTGCTAAAGACACTATTTTTTGTTTATGACATTTATATGCCGCTCTTCTCACCCCGTAGGGGACTCAGAACAGCTTACACAAGTTATATGTACATACAATCTATTTATCTATCTATATATAATTGCTCTGGTCATCATGAGTACCTTAAAAACAATAAAATCACGAGGCCAAAACACACCAAATTTGTCCACAAAATGTCTATCAGTCCAAGGTGTGACCAACAATCAGAAAAAAATTAAAAAGCAAAGACAATAACTTACAAATCCAAAAACAGTTGGGAGGTGACACCGCACATGCGCACAAACTAATGGCTCTGGCTCTTGCTCTGGGAGCCAAATGTGCATGCGCATTTTGTTTTCTAAACCCAGAGAGTTCCTCTATCGTTTCCCCCCCCCCTCTCTTCGGATGTCAGGCAGGCAAAGTCCTCCTCGCTCTGGCCGCTTGCTTTCCCCGCCCCCCTTTCTTTCCCTCATCCCCAAAAGAAGCAGCAGCCGGCAAGGAAGGAATGAAGGGAGAGGAATAGAGGGAAGTGAAGAGAAGCCCTGCTGCTCAGAGGGAAGGAAGGAGGGAGCCCCATGGTCGAGGGAGGGGGAAAGAGGAAGAAGCTGCTGCTATGCTGCATGTTTCCAGTGATGGTGGAGCGGTGTGGGATGCCTTTACAAACTTCACCGAGCAGTCGCACAAAGTTGTGATAATTGTGTCACATGGCAGACGCCGCACGCACCACCGTGAGCACTTCCTTTCCTATTGGTCTTAAAGGTTTGTGTGTGTGACTGTCTGTCTGATACACATTATTATTAAGCTGAGGCTGGCCAAATTGCATTTATCAGAATCCAGCAAGATTGGCCAAGTACGGGAGAGAAGGAGGGAGGGAGGAAAAGAAGGAAGGAATGAAGGAGGGAAAGGGGAAAAGAAGAAAGGAGAGAAGGAAGGATGGAAAGAGGGAAAGGAGGAAGGAAGGAAGGAAGAAAAGGAAGAGGAAAAGAAGAAAGGAAAAAGGAAACAAAAAGGGGAGGGAAGGCAGGAAAGAGGGAGAAAAGGAAAGAAAGAGATAAAGAAATAAAAAATGAAAGAAGGAAGGACAGAGGGAAGGAAGCAGAGAATGGAAGGAGGAGAAAAGACAGAGGGAAGGAAGGAAAGAGGGAGGTAATGAACACACATATATTCACACATACCAGTAGACAAACCACCCTGAGTCGCCTGAGGGTTGAGAAGGGCAGTATAAAAAGGCAGTCAATAAATTAAAAAATATGTCTACACACACATATATACATACAAACATACTCCTACACTGCCATATAATCCAGATCATCATACCAGATAGTATATGGCCCCTTCTACACTGCCATATACATTCCAGGTTATCTGCTTTGAACTGGATTATATGGCTGTGTAGACTCATATAATCCAGATCAAAGCAGATATTGTAGGTTATCTGCCTTGATATTATGAATTATATTGTTGTGTGGAAGGGCCCTAAGACAGCACTGGGCTTTGTTCCAAGACAGAAGTGAAAGTTGTATAGTATATAATCAAAGGCTCATTCTAGCCTATTATCATGAAAATAAATCATGTTTACCCATTGTGGCTGAATAACAATTTGAACTTGGCATTCAGAAATAATACTCTGAAATAGCAATTATAGTAGTATTTATTGATATAGTCAGTTAGAACATTGAAACCTCACAATTTCCTATTGTTTAACACAACTTGTGAAATGTAAAATAAAAACAGCAGATTTCTGTTTTGTTGGAGCATCTCTGTGACCTTCAACAGCTCTGCAGACAAGTGCTAAACAGTGGAGGCTGATTACTTCTATGCCAATAAAACAGTTATGTTTTCCAGGTTTCATTCTGAATTTTAAAGAAACTATCTAGTGCAGTGGTACTCAACCTGTGGGTTTCCAGGTGTTTTGGCCTACAACTCCCAGAAATCCTTGCCAGTTTGCCAGCTGTTAGGGTTTCTGGGAGTTGAAGGCCAAAACATCTGGGGACCCACAGATTGAGAATGACTGATCTAGGCAAAATCAGTCAAACAATTGGCAAGATATTTGAAAAAAAAATAAGGAGAAGTCGTGTATACGGGCATTAAAGGACACCAATGGAGTGATAAAGGAGGGCAAGGAGGATATAGAAAAGATTATGAAAGACTTTTATGAAAAACTATACAAACAAGGAGAGGTTAGTAGGACACCAATAGAAGTAGGACAGAAAGCAAGTGAAGAGGACAAAACTTACTTAAATGCAGAAATCAGTCAAGATGAGGTGGAAAAGGTGATTAAGGGGTTAAAACCGTCGAGGGCGCCGGGTCCTGATGGATATTCGGGTGAATTTTATAAAACATATATGTATGAATTATCACCATATTTGACGGAACTCTTTAATGAAGTGTTGTTCAATCAGGTTATCCCACAGTCTTGGAAGATATCAGAGATTGTGACAATTCCAAAGGCTGGTCGAGATGAGACCTGCCCAGAGTCCTATCGCCCCATAAGTTTAGCGAACCAAGATTATAAAATATTTGCAAAGGTATTGGCAAATAGATTGGAGAAAATACTACCTAAAATTATTGGGGGGATCAATATGGTTTTGTTAAAAAAGACGGATAAGTGAACCAATTAGGAATGTAATGAATGTGCTACACCATGCTACCGCAGCCAGGAGGAAGCTAGGAATATTAAAATTGGATGTGTATAAGGCATTTGACAAGGTGAACCATGTTTATCTGTATGAGGTGTGCAAAGAACTAAATTTGGGAAATAGCTTCTGTGAGGTGATTAGGAGTTTATATATAGGGAGTCAGGCGTATATAAGAGTTAATGGAAATAGGACGGAAAAGATCAGAATATTGAATGGAACTAAACAAGGTTGCCCATTATCTCCAATGTTATTTGTAATGACAATAGAAACATTAGCGAATAAGATAAGACAAGACACAACGTGGAAAGGATACAAGATAGGGGGATAGAGATGCAACTAAATTTGTTTGCGGATGATGCAATTATATTAACCCAGACCCCCTTGGAGATGGTTAAAGCAATGAAGGGAAGTTTGAGAGAGTTTGAGAGGCAGTCAGGGCTTAGGGTGAATATGGAAAAGTCAGAGATAATGTTTATAAATACAGGCCCAAGGGAACAGATTGAGGTGAGGAAAGCGACAGGGTTAAAATTAGGAATAAAGAGAATGAAATATCTGGGAGTGTGGATTTATAAGAATGTGGAGAGAATAATAGACGCAAACTATGGACAGGTCTGGAAAAAAGTCCTGAAACAAATTAAAAGTTGGAAACACAAATGTCTGAGGAGAATGGCAAAAATAAGAGCGGTCAAAATGATGATATTGCCTAAATTCTTGTATTTAGCCCAGGCTTTGCCAGGAGTTCTTCCAGGAGTTAAGATAAAAGAATGGGACAGAAAAGTGAACCATTGGGTGGAAGGAGATAAGAAACCACGGATAAGGAAGAAATGGTTGATAGCGAGTGAGAAGGAAGGAGGATGGGGAATCCCAAGCTTAGAGCTATATAGAGACGCGTTTCAGATAGAAAGGCTGATAGAGCTACAGGTGGAAGATAAAAATGGGTGAAACTGGAGAAAGAAGTGAATGCAATTGGACCGGAGGAACTGATATTTAGGAAATGGGGAAAAGGTGAGGTGGATAAACTGATAGGACCTATGAGAGCCACTCTGGAGGTGTGGAGAATGTGGCAAGGGAGGATGGCACCGGGAGTCTCGAAAGTAGCCTCGCTACAGGTAATGAACCCTAAAAAGGAGGAAAATCTAAGCAGAGTAATAAGGGAATTGAGAGGGAAGGGGGGTCACAAGACTGGAGCAATTAGTGGATGAAGGGGGCAGAATTAGGAGAGACAGATTAGAGAACTGGTTGGGACAAAGGTGGTGGCTGCAAATCTGGGCAGTATGTGAATTTCTTATGCAGAGGGAGGTTAGAGAGGCAATGCAAAGAGAGGACACTGGTTTTGAGAAGTTGGTCAGGGAAAGGAAGGAAGGGAAAAGGGCTCAGGTGGGAAAGATATATAGTCGCCCTCCACCAATGGTGCTGTTAGTAGTGTCAGAAGGGAAAGCCCTGTACAAGAATTAACCAAATTGTAGGGGGAGAGGGAAGTACAAGTATCAGAATTAGAGATGGAAAGGACAATGGGAAATATTGCAAAAATGAAAAATACAAGAGTGAGGGAAATGAGAAGGAAACTCCTGCATAAGTGGTATCGGACTCCGGCCCAATTGGCACACTTCTTTCAAAACGTGAGTAGCCAATGTTGGCACGGGTGCCAAGTGAAAGGGGTATATATGCACCTGATCTGGGAATGTGTAGTAGTTCAGAAATTCTGGAAAGAGGTACAAGGGGAAATTAATAAGGCACTGAATATAAATTGGGCAATTACGAAGGAGATTGCGATATTGGTGAAAAAGAGTAACTTGGGCGAATATGGAGGAATCAAGGAAGCCATGATTGAAAGCGCACAGTCTGTCATAGTTCTAGGCTGGAAGGACTCCTCCAAATGGACAATCAAGAACTGGCTGCGATACCTGGTAGAGCACATTCAAATTGAAATTATGGAGATCAGGGTTAATGAGTTGGATGAGAATAAATTGCAGGAACTGTTGGGGCGATGGGACCGGGTAAGACAATATATTGTTTGGAGAACCCGAGATCAAGACACGAGTAATACGTTGGATCTACTGTTTAATTTGTAATGTAAACTGTCCAAAATGCTTGAAGGAAAAGAAGAATAGTGATGGAACCCTCAGAAGGGGTGGAGGGGTGTGGATGCTTGTGAGGGTGGAAGGGGCACTTTCACAGTGCACTTGTTTGTTATGGTTGTTGTATGGATGTTGTTTCTTATTCTGTATGTCAAAAAAACCAATTAAAAAAAAGAGAATGACTGATCTAGGGTGATACCTCAAACATAATCAGCACATTGGATAGCTCCTTTGGCATTTCTTGGATAAAACCTGGAGCAGAATGACTGTTCCACTAACTGGGATCCACCAGCCACCACTGTAGCAGAATGGTTTTCAATTTGTATTAATTTGTAGATAGAAGTCTACCTTGGTGTTTCATGCTTTAAACCAACTTTGTCCCATTTTAAATAAAGTCAGGGAATGCTCTGAACTTTTCTGGAAGTTCAGAATACTTCAGCATTTCCATAAAAATTCAAAGTATCCTATGGCTTTAGTGCAGTCTGGACAATTGGATCAGAACCATTTTTGTCCAATCTTCTGTCCAGACTTGACATTGGTGCCATCACTGATTGTGCCTTTGTAACTGCTCCTCTTCACTGGCCACAGAGCACCATCTGAGCTCTTGGTTATCATGCGCAGATCTGCTGATGTTGGAAAGGGGCACCTGTACAACCAACAAAATAGAGGCACATGTGCAATCAGTAACAAAAATGGGGGGAAATGATAAACTCAAAGTGTCCATAAAGGAGAAGTGCTGAGATGGCAATATGGATCCCACCCTTGCTCAGTTACAGTTGGCTTCCAGCTGTCATCCATTCTTCTTCCTGTTGATCATTGATTCAGTGGTAGGATCAGGAAGACATGTCGAGCATTGTTTCAGTGGCCTTGTGGAATACACCCCAGAGGAAGTCTCCTCTGCTTTACTAAGCAGCCTTTCTGTTAGGAACAAAGCTGTTACATTGAAGCCTGTCATTCTGTTTGCTGATCAGACAAATGCTGATTTATTGCTGTGGACTCCCTTGCTTGTAAGTCATCATTTTGTTTACTCTGATAGCTGGCTTCCAGATAAATAGATGAATTGGATAAATGGAGGGTTCTTCTGTATGCAGAGACAGCCTTGTCGGTAAACATGCATTATTGCTGCGATTAACTTTAGGGATCATATACATTTTTCATGCTTTCCTGCTCCAACAGCTCCCCTTGTTCAATTCTAAAAAGCCCATCTTTTAAAAATGCACTCACAACATTTGTGGATCAATAGTTCTTTATTCCAAGGCTGCTGGGAAGGTTTGATTCAGTAACATGAAGCTGATAGAGAAAAGGAAGAATGGAGTGCTGATATTTGGAAGACTGAAAATCTGATCTATGGAGAGGCTGCGGTTTGTTGGTGGACGCATCTCATCCATGAAAATAAATAGGCTGACCTGGGACGAGAGATGGCATCACGTGCTGCAATGCAGAGTAAGGTTTATTTATTTATCATGTCAGGAGCGAACCAAACAGTTGTATTGCATTAAAAAACAAACAAAACACAAAGTTTGCAAACTTGGTATTTGATTAAATGTCCTTTGACCAGTAGTTGGCCATTTGGAGTGCCTCTGGTGTTGCTATAAGAAGGTCCTCCATTGTGCATGTAACAGGGCTCAGGTTACATTGCAGTAGGTGGTCTGTGGATTCCACTTTGTAACCCAATTTCTTAAGGTTGGCTCTGCATCTTGTAGTGCCAGAGCACAGTCTGTTTAGCACCTTCCAAGTTGCCCAGACTTCTGCGTGCCCAGGAAGGAGTCTCATTTGGTATCTATCAGCCATTGATTGAGGTTCTGGGTTTTAGCCTGACACTTTTGGACTCTTGCTTGCTGAGGTGTTCCAGCAAGTGTCTCTGTAGATCTTAGAAAGCTATTTCTTGATTTCAGTCATTGGTTTGCTGGCTGATACCCAAAAGGGGGGTGGGCCAGAGATGTCACATCTCTGGCGAAGTAAGATACTAAAAGGCTATGAAAGTCAGACTCTAAGAAGACATTATTGTGGTGGTGGTTCTTTAAGGACTCAAAAGATGTCTATCTTCATTTAACAGTTTGCTCAGCATAGCATAATCTTATTCATCACAGCTGAATGTTATGGGAAAACTTATTCAGGAATACTTATTCATGTACCAAGCCAGGATTGAGAGAAGATGAGAGAACTTCTGTTAAAACCCAATAGAAAGGGACAGAGCGAACTCTGGAAGCTCTTTGTTTTCTTTTCTAAATATACTGCTTGGTGACAGAGACACTCAGTAATAAATACAGCCATAATAGGAAAAGGGCTTCTTTAAAAATCAAGCTCCCTTTTAAATATTGCAAGCTATTAGCGATTGCAGGAAAAGAAAATTTTGCTCCTGATCACAGTCATATCTTTCTGATGCCAGATGTTCATATTTTTGTCTGCATTGTAGGAGTGAGTTCTGTTTGGAGACCTGTTGTTGTCTGAGTCTTACCTGAATTGTTACTACAGAAATTGGATTGCATTTTTGCTGGTGTATGAGGATGTGCTTTGAATTTTTTATTTTTCTCAGGGCGGCTGTCATCTTAATAGCAGCTCATGGCATCTGATCCATTTCCTCTCTGTTAGAAAACATAAAAGCATTTTTTTGGTCTTTGCAGCTGTTTCACTGGCAAGTTTCTCAGTTTGGAAGAAATGTTAATTTGGGAGCTGTTTTACTCTTTAAAAAAACAACAAGCTAAGCACCTGACCCTGCAGAACTGATGCATGGATCAGACTTTACAAGACTCGCATGCTCAACCAATCTCTCTCAAATTCTTGTCATTTAAATGAGAGCACTAAACTGAATTATTACCCTGGAGGGGTGAGGATTGTTGGAAGCAATTCACAACTTCAGAGACATGTGAATGACCAAAAGTCAGTCTGAATTTGCAAAAGAGGCAAGAATTGATCTAATGTAACTGCATTTTTAATAAAAAGAATTCAGTTCTTTTACCAACCTAAGTCTGAAATTCAAATAATGTGATATTAGGAAAAATGCAATTAAATGTAGATATTATTTTTGGGAAAGAAAAACTTTCTTTGTAACCCTTGATTGGATGCTTAGTTCAGAAGATGTAACAGGCTCCATCTACACTGCCATATAAAATCCAGATTATCTGCTTTGAACTGGATTATATGGCAGTGTAGACTCAGAGAATCCAGTTCAAAGCAAATAATGTGGGTGATTTCTTTTGATAATCTGGATTATATGGCAATGTAGAAAGGGCCTGAATGATACTGAGGGCGCATCAAGGCAGCCCCTTTGTTGCAGGAGTTCCCGCAGTTAAAAGTGGGCCATCCAGATGATGACCCAGAGAAATACAAATTCATTTGCCACAAACAGGAAAACCCCAGTTTGCCACGAATTTAATTGTTAGTGGGTTTATTCTGTGCCTTCTTGGAAGGTGTGGGATAAGCCCACTCCTTCCACAGTCTGGACTTCTCCCTCAAAAGTTCTGGGCTTTTGAAGGGGCAGTCCAGACAGTAGTCCCACTGTTTTCTGGGCTAAATTAGCCCAAAAACCACGAGGACACCAACCTCCTCCCCCAACCCCCCAAAACCTCTTTTAAAATTAAAAGAACTTACCCAGACTTCATTAGCTTGGTGCTGGATCTCTTCTAGACCATAGGAATGATGCACCAGGACAAAGGGGGTGGTGAAAAATTTCTCTTGTCCCCCCCTTCACCTGGTGCATCATTCCTACGTGCCAGAAGAGCACCAGCACCACACTAATGAAGGCTGGATAAGTTCTTTTATTTTGTGGAGGGAGGTTTAAGTGTCCAGGTGTTCTCCAAGAAGGTTCTGGGAGCACATCTGGACACCCGCCTCAGAAAGGACCCGGGAACATTTGTGTTTTTAAAATGCAAATGTTCCTGGATTAAAGGGCTGTCTGGATGATTCCTGACTGTAAAGGTTGACTGTAATTATGTTGATTTTACTTGAAATGGTGCAAACTTTATATAAAAAAAGCTTTGGTGTTTGAGAAAAATATATATGTGTATAGTTGGTAATTTGACATTATGTTTGGCTATTTTAAAAAAATGCCTAGGCCATTAATGAAGATATTTATCTTTTTTACATGAGTTCAATGATCTTTGTTAAAGTATGTAGAATGTATTAAGTGTGTACATATACAGTATATCTTATTTATTCATATATTCGCAAATCCGACTCTCAATCTTTTCTTAAGAATTAAGGAGTTCATGCATTCATGAGGCCCTTCAAATAACCTTATCTTTTTCTTTTCCATTTTTCAAAAATGATTTTATATTACAACAACAACATTTTATTATGTTCTAAAGACCCTTATTGCATCATAGGTGTACAAGGTATGTAGGTTAATGAGATGAACAGCATTCGGTTGATTAAACACAGAAATGGGTAAAATTTATAACAGTAAAAAAAAACCAGCTTAAAATACAGGTTGGCTAAAAGCATAGGTAAAAGACTACAAGAAGTCCTGGTGTGTTTCAGCCTGTGTTTAAAATTGGGAATTGTCTAATCCTGGCAACCACCAAGGTCACATGCATCCTTGAAGTACCCCTCTGGACATTGATATCTCACCAGAGAGTTGGCCCAGGTTGCCACATCTGATCTGGTTTGCTGTCCCTGTAAAAGACCCTGATAAGGCCTAGAAGTCTTTTGTCTTTCAATGAATTGATTTTGTAAAATATAAGACATATGAATCTCCACTGTATCCATGTTCTTTTTGTTTGAATCAGTGCATGTTTTGGAGGTGAATACTTATTTCAAGTAAGAGAAAAATACACTGAAACAGTATAGTGTCGAGTTCCTCAGGATCAGGTTTCCAGCCAGCCAGAAGATGCCAATTTCCACTACATGGTCATAACATTATGACTTCACTTTAATTGCCATGGAAACATCTTTTTAATTAAATTTATTTTTCAATTACATTTTAACTTTTGGTATTTTTTATTGATAACAGATTTTAACCATAGCTGCTTAGGTTTTTTTTAATGCCACCTTGATTACTGGGGCTCAGGAAAAAGTTGGGTATAACTAAAAACTAAATATCTATTTACCTCACAACCTCTGAGGATGCCTGCTATAGATGCAGGTGAAATTCCAGGAAAAATGCTTCTGGAACATGGCCATACAGCCCAGAAAACACACAACAACCCAGTATCTATTCACAATTCAGTCCTACTTATTTATTTTTATTTATTTACGTCATTTCTACCCTGCTCTTCTCGCCCCTGCAGGGGGACTTCCAGGGGGAAAAATCTGTGGAATGTGATGGCGAGAAGAAAGACAAAAGTGAGAGGCTAAAAGGGGGAGGAAGTGGTTAGAACACTTTGGAGGTGTAGAGAACAGGAGGAGAGTGTGGTTTGTTAACAAAAGGAGGAGGAACAAATTGTGAAAAAGTAAAGAATCAGCACCCAAGAGTGCCCCATCTCAAACTGTGTAATGCAGAAAAGCTAAATATGCTGCCAGCTTGCAGACAATAGTTACGGGAAGAAGAGAAGGCAATGGTAAAGTTCTATCAGCAATACTACATAAAAGGAGTATGGAAACCGCATTGTCTCCCTTCCAACAAAGCAGGCACCATTCACCACATTGTTAGGCACCATTTGTTACAGGAAATCTGGGATTTTGCAGCTGTGCATTAGTTTAAGAAGTCCACAATTTTAGCTATTGTTCATTATTACATGAAAACATGCCAACCCCTTGTACATTCTAGCACTTGCAGAAGCTGCTGAAAATAATGAGTCAGCTTCTCGCTTTCATTATCAGTTGACACCAGGCCTACTAACTGGGGAAGGATTTCTAGAATCAGATTAACTCCACAGCAAATTCATGTCTCTATGACTAAATTGTGGGATGGAATGGGCTTCCCTCATAGATGTAAGAATAACTGATAGGTCACAGTAGGTAGAGGCAGACCTTCAACTACAAGAGCCAGAAGTTATGGAGGATTTTCAAGGTCAATGCCAGTCCCTTACATTTGATTTGGAAATGGCTACTGTAGCAAGCTTCTGCTCACTAACCCTTCATTATCACATGACTGTACTGCCTTTACTCTGATCCCATCCTCTGATTTTTTTAAAATACATAGAAAGAGCAAATATGTTCTTGCCTAGTCACATAAGGACAGAAAGTCGCTATTGCCATCTCATTACAAATTAAATATGTTCTTTCATCTGCAGACCTGTTGTCCACTGGAAACAGGTGAGGTGAAAACTCATGCTAGTAGAATAACTGATTTTGTGAGATCATTCTGAGGGTGATAGTTTTCATAACGGTTCCCTGCATCTTTCTTTCCATGCAGTTTTGTTTGTTTGTTTTTGACTGTACAGAATCCTTTGCATTAAGTTTGCTGATTTTGTTTGTCTCATCCTTCTTGGCTTTGATCACAGTGATAGTTCTCCTATGCGGCCCCAGTATTGTATTTGCTGTAATTGCTACTGAATCCACAGAGATTGTATAATGGGGTATTGATGTTCTCTGTGTTCTAATTCTGTCTGGACTGCCTTTACATTTCCTATCACCCATCGACAGGTAATCCTCAAGTGACCTTTTGGAGAAGTGCATCTATAGAACTACTTTATATGCAGAAGCTCCAAAATTGCATCCAGAATTAGCAACTACTCCAGGTTGTTCTGATCACTTTGTAATATGCCACTTCACATCCCTTAAAGAGTCTGATTTGGGAGCTAAATGGGGTTCATTGCAGGTGAAACATTAAGTAATTACAAATTATTGGGACACTTCATGGTGTAAGAACTCTTCAAATAATTTTAAATTGCTCTACACTAATTGTGATCAATGTTGAATTCACTTCCAAAGGCTCTTCAGATTGACAGCAATGTTACATTTTAGTACTTGTTGTACCGTCAACTCTTTTAAAGAAATCAGATTCCTATCCACATTTCAAAAGTTAACTACTTCTCTGCAAAATTATTTCAAAGTCCTACAACATGGAATATTTCATTTTTTTCCCTGCAGAATGGAATGTTCAAGAAAAGTTCACATTAGGTGAATTATTATAGAGGGAACTTGGTATCTATCCATCCATTGGGGTTTGGTTCCAGGTACCCTCATGGACAACAAAATGCATGGATGCTCAAGCCCCATCTGTCTGTCTATCTATCTATCTAAAGTTAAACTCTGTTTGTTTTGAGTGACATCATAACTCAAAAACCACTGGACTAGGCACCTGCTAACCCAAGGAGTGACCATCACTCAAAAAAATTAATATTGTCATTTGGGAGTTGTAGTTTGGGATTTATAGTTCACCTAAAATCAAAGAGCATTCTGAACTCCACCAATGATGGAATTGAATCAAACTTGGCACACAGGACTCTCATGACCAACAGAAAACACTAGAAGGGTTTGGTGGGTGTTGACCTTCAGTGTTAGAGTTGTAGTTCAACTACATCCTGACACCACTGTGAACTCAAACAATGAAGGATCTGGACCAAACTTGGCATGAATACTCCATATGCCCAAATATAAATACAGATGGAGTTTGGGGAAAATAGACCTTGACATTTGGGAGTTGTAGTTACTGGGATGTATAGTTCATCTACAATCAAAGAGCATTCTGAACCACACCCATGATAGAATTTGGCCAAATTTCTCACACACAACACACCTGACCAACAGAAAATACTGTGGTTTTGGGTGGTCTTTAGGTACCCTTCATGACCACCCCCCTCCGGATCCTGACCCCCCCCAGTTGAGAAATGTTGCCTTAAGGCAGGAAAACATAATCAAAGCCCTCCTGACAAAGAGCCATCTATCCAGCCATAGATATAGATATATATGATTCACACACAGACAGAAATATGTACATGATAAATATAGTATCATAGATTTGAAAGGGACCCCTAAAGGAGGACAATTGTTGTATGTTCCAGAATAGGCAAACCAGATAATCTCTACATCAACACTGACAAAGAAACAAGAAAACTATTTACCCACAGGCATAAAGAAATTACATATATTAGAAACCAACATTTCCCTTTACTTTATTTTCCAGATCACCAGACTGGGTCACAGCTATACTTGGCAGGGAACAGCTAGTTTTATATAAAATGGCAAAATCAAAGTTTGTACTTGTTGATTTTTTCCCCATTTCGTAATATATTTCAAACCATGAATAACACTATGTATCAAAATTTGAACAAAAAATACATTCCTGGTTTGAAAGTGTTATTTCCTGTTCCTAGACGACACTGCCGGTTTAGATCCCGTCCAGTCCAGCTTCCGTTTAATGCATGGGGCGGAAACTGTGCTAGTCTCTATTACAGATCAGGTTCACTGCCAGATCGACCAGGGTGGATCGGCACTGCTCGTGTTATTGGACCTCATGGCAGCATTTGATATGGTCGATTACAATCTTTTGACCCACCGCCTTGCGGTTGTTGGAGTTAGTGAGGGAGCAGCCCTAAATTGGCTGTCCTCTTTCCTCCACAACTGCAGTCAGCGAGTGGTATGGGGAGGGTTGGTCTCTGGGAGATCCCCACTTACGTATGGGGTTCCCCAGGGGGCTATTCTCTCCGCTCTGTTATTTAACATCTACATGCAACCACTTGCTTAGTTGATGCGAAGCTTCGGGCATGAGTTTTACCAATATGCAGACGACATTCAGCTCGTTCTAAGGATGGAAGGCTGTCCAGACTCCATACCCGATAATTTCCATCTATGCCTCGAGGCCATGACTGGATGGCTGCGTGCCAGCAGATTGAGGGTGAATCCAGCGAAGACGGAGATCCTATGGTTGGGCTGTCCGGGCAGTGGGGATATCCAGTTGCCTACCCTGGATGGTGAGACTCTATGTCCGTCATCATCGGTAAAGAGCTTAGGAGTCCATTTGGACTCTCTGCTAACAATGGAGACTCAGATCTTCACTGTGAGCAAAATTGCATTTTTCCATCTGCATCAGGCCAGGCGACTGGCTCCCTATTTGTCTAGGAACAACCTGGCTATGGTGATCCAAGCTACGGTCATCTCAAGACTAGACTACTGTAACGCCCTCTACATTGGCCTACCTTTGGCGGTGACTCGGAAGCTCAAGCTGGTACAGAATGCAGCTGACTGCAGAAGGAGCCAGCCACCGGGATCCTCGGACAGAGGAAACGGTGCCGTGCATATGCAGCGAGCGTGTTGCTGCTGCTGCCTCCAGAGAAGAAGAGGTGAGTGGGCCTGGGCCTGGCGCCGCCTTGGGGCTGGCCGTGACCAGTCATCTTTGGAAGTGAGGTCTCTCTAATGGGGGGCCCTCAGCACCTAAATGGGGGAGCTGAAGCCCCCCCCCCCGGTGGCATCCCAGCTGTTTGCGTGCATGCGTGCTCTGGCGGGTGCGGATGCCATCATCACCAGCCTGAAGAGCCAGGGGGCGCCAAAAAAAGGTTTGCTTACTACTATTTTTTACCTTCATCCGGTCCTGCTTTCATCCCATTGAATACATATACTCTGTGTCATCAAACTTGCCTCTGGCCTTTGTCCATCTTTAAAATAATTCATTTTAAGTCTCATCATCCTTCCTTTGTTTTCCATCCTATAAAGGAATACAATTTCAAAAGGAGGCATTATCAGTATTCATTACGATAATGTTAATGCTTCCACAGTCTTCCA
This sequence comes from Anolis apletophallus, assembly GCA_030556195.1. Lineage (NCBI taxonomy): Eukaryota > Metazoa > Chordata > Lepidosauria > Squamata > Anolidae > Anolis > Anolis apletophallus. Next base: position 59,880,311 of record JARBWK010000010.1, on the reverse strand, counting down.
ATTGACCCACATCATTGTTTTGGCTCTTTGAGTACAACATAATATTTCACTTTTGTCTGATGATCTGTTTGTTTCCCAATTCTTTCCCTAACATGCAAGGGATTTAGCTAGCTGCCCTCTATTTCATCCAAGGCTGCAATTTAACCTCCTCCTTTAATTGCAATCTGGTATCTCTAATTTATAGAGATCAATTGAATTTTTAGTTACCTGCTGCACCAGTGTGCAGCCTATCGATTCATTCTTGAAGCTCTGCTAGTTCTAAAGTTAAATCAGAATATTTTATGCTTAGATCAAATCTCAGGCAAACTACAGCAAATTAGGACTATGAAGGAAATGAGAAATTAACACAGAAACAAACGGCAGATGATTGTCTTACATGGTACGTAGTATCCCAAGCTAAGAAGAGCCTTGCTGGATGAGGTGAAAGGTTCAACATGCAATTCTGTGGTGACCAAATGGACACTCCTGGAAAGCCCACAAAAATGATATGAAAGTCACAACATTTCTAGCCATTGCATTTAATACTATGTACCCTGTTCTTGAAATTTTACTTTTAGACCACAACTCCCAGAATTACATCTGATTTGACCTTCCAATAAATTATGACCAAGGTCTCTGCATTACAGGCTGAAATGTATAACTTCTCAACATTGGAGCTACATAAGAATGTCCATGCTGTTTGCTCTGCTTGTACATTGGCCCAATAACACAGTTATGACAATGTTCCCTTCCATGGAATACAATTGTCGCACAATGCTGTAATTCTAAACTTTGCAGATGTAAATCAGTTTACAACTGGGTTCTAGTTAATGTCACTTTTGACCACTGAATTTTGCAGAATGGATAGCCCTTTATGATAATTTTAGGCTTTGTTTATAAAAAATAGAAATATCCATCCATTTTTGGACGCAATCTATAGTGGGGAAGGATTTGGGGGGGGGGGGCAGAGTACTATAGTATATGTTTACATGGAATGTGCATTTCCCAGTCCTGTCATCTTTGTGACTATCATAATTCTTTGTGAATTACTGATCAAATTTTAGAAGAAAACTCATTGGGCAGAATAGACTTCCTTTCACTAGGTCCATTTACAGCAAATTTGGTGCCAGTATTTGCTTTCCTTACTTCCATTTTAAGATTAATACTACTCACTCTGTTTTTCCATCACTGTCATTCTTGAAAATATAAAATTGCATGTGTGATCCCTGTTGAGTCCATATGTTTGACTTCGAAATACTGACAGCCCATAAGGTCAATAGACAGATGGTCGACGTGCTAAGAAATTGACAGAGCAGAAATTTACCAGCATTATCCATCATTCAAGCTGACAGGCAAGATAATTATTAACCTTAAAAATCCAAGTAATATCATGCTGTGTTTTTAATGCTGGCTATATTATTCTCTCCCAATAATACTCAAAATGAAGATAGAAACACATACAATGGCAAAAAGCCAGAAGAAGAAGTTGTTGATGGTGACATTGTTGTTGTCGTTGGTGGCTCTGGTGGTTGCAAGAATCTACAAGTTCTGGCTTCTTAGAACTTCATTCAAGAATAATTGCTCTTTATTCCCACAAGAAGCACACCATAGGGAAGTAGGATTCGACTCGGAATGTTTAACATTAATGGTTAACATTCTGTCAATTTCAGCCAGAAGCCATGCCTGTTGCTTGTCTAGTTTGTTTTTTCCCTCAGCCTTTAACCCAGTGTCCTCAACCTATGGGTCCCAGATGTTTTGGCCTTCAACTCCCAGAAATCATAACAGATAGTAAACTGGTTTGGGATTTCTGGGAGTTGTAGGCCAAAACACCTGGGGACTTACAGATTGAGAACCACTGATTTAACCCTAATCATGGCCTCACTTCTTCCCAGCTCTTTAGATATATACCTCAGAGTACCTGGTAAGAAATTGTTTTCATTTTAGGGGAAACATATTGATGAAGGTTTGGTTTTCCAGTTGTGTTGTGACCAGATGCCAAATCCAAGCTGAAAACTTTTTAAAAAAAGAATCTACATTTGCTCAAGACTTGCCATGATTTGTGTTATGTTCTATAATTTACTTATCAACAGGACAGGTGTACATTGTTCAAAGAAACTCATTTCATCATCAGAATTGTCCATTGGAGCCTTCTAGTTTGTAGGCAGAGGACTGCAACTTGAAATGCTGCATTAGATGGCAGAGAGATAAGACATGACCTCTGGCCAGGACTGGACAAAGGTAATAAAAAGTAGTAAGTGAACATTATTTTGGTGCCCCCTGGCTCTCCACCCTGGTGGAGATTGTGCATGCATACGTGCCGGAGCATGCATGTGTGCAGCCAGCTAGTTTCGCACATACGCTATTGGGACAGAGCGCTTCTGGTGGATGGAGTAGCGAAACGCACTCCCAAAAGGATGAAAATGACGGGGGAACATTTTGCAGCCGGGGCAGAGCCTCTCGCCTCACAGCCATGAGCCAGCCTACAGCAATGGTGTGGCATGATGCGCCAAACCTCGTGGCCGCGGTCAGATGCGCCCTTGGCCACGTGGTGCCCAGTAGCGACCGCTTACTTTGCTTACACTTACGTAGATCCGCTCCTGCCTCTGGCGATGTTGGAGCTGGACATCTCCTTCAAGCTGTATATTTAAATTAAATTTTAAAAGGAGAAGGAGAAGGAAAACCTGCAAAGAACAATCTGGGAAGGAGAAGTAGAAATGTGGTGGGAGGTTATAACCCGCATTTGTCCCAACATTGGGACTTTAAGTGGCTTTGATTTTTTTTAAAAAAAGCTAAAATATACCAAGGAGTGGACATTAAAATGGAATTAAACTACGGTGACTATTAAATTAATTTAAAACTACACTTTATAAGACAAAATAACATTGGGCACTTTAAAAACCATTAAAAGAGTTTGGTTCGAAATAGTACAGGGGTTCTGGCTATTGAATGTGGATGGTGGTATGTTTGTGTTCTTGTCAAAGGACAAAGGAAGTTGATGGCCCTGTTGGAAGAGACTTTCCAACAAACTGAAATCTAATTCTTCAGCATATAAGGGAGGATGAGGTTTTCTTGGATAGAGTGGAGAGGACTGAATGACGAACATACACTTCCATGACAAATTCTAGTCAGTGATGGTGACTGATGCACTCTATATTACCATAATGGTCAATATATTCAATGTTTTACAAGTTTCAAAGGAACTATCTAAATTGTTGACACATATTATAAAAATAGGTTCAACATCTTGGATAGTTCTTTTAAATGTTAGATTTAAATCAAGAATGCATCCATTGCCCCACTTACATGGGAAGGCACCAAAACCAAATAATAACATGAGCTTCATGACTAAAAGGGGGCAGGGATTTGAAACTAGGTATGCCCAATCATAGTTGGATGATTCAACTACTACATTATTATTCTGATGAAATGAGAAAGATTTTTACTTTTGCCATTTCTTCGAAGTTGAATTCTATCCATGCATTACTTTAAAATAGATATAAGTATATAAATACTTCCAATATTATGAAAAATGTATGGAGGAATATACTGGAACTTTTAGAAATGTAAGGACAGCAATCTAAGATCATCCGGGGAGGCCCTGCTCTCGCTCCCATCAACAGCATAAATGTGTCTGGCGGGGACGAGACACAGGGCCTTCTCAGTTGTGGCCCCCCGCCTATGGAACACACTCCCAAATGAGATAAGATCTGCTCCCTCCCTTCTGGCTTTTAGAAAAAATAAAATAAAATCATGGTTCTGGGACCAGGCCTTCGGACAGTAGATATATGTAGCAGTTTAGAGGGACATTGACTGGAACGGAGATTTGACTGACGAGACTGTTTTGTTTTAATGCTTGTTGATGTATTATTTTAATTATGATTTATGTTTTACTGTGGTTTTACTATTGTAATTGTTTGTATTGGCATTGTATTGGTGCCCAATGTAAGGCATTGAATTTTGCCATTTTATGTGTAAACCACTTTGAGTCCCCCCAGGGGTGAGAAAGGCGGTATATAAATACTGTAAATAAATAAATAAATAAATAATGGTGAACTAGTCCCATGACCAAAATTAAACTGAAAGTTTTTCAATGGATTGGGTTTAGGAGGAGCATGTGCATCACATCAGATTCACATTGAGTTTGTAATTAAACCTCCTGCCACCTGTTATGCTTTCAAGAGCACTCTAATAAGGTAACCATACAATGGAATACCCTTGTGGTTTGCAAAGCAATATGAAAATCATGCATGCGCATATTCAATGTATTCTCCAAAGTGATAAATATGTTCGTTCATATGCATGCAGAGTAGTCAAAGAAATAAACAATTTGATATTCTTAATGTGTAAGAAAGATTGAAAACACAATGTGATTCTCGGGTTGAACCTAGAGTAATTCTAATTTGCAATGATAAAATGTCCAACATCATTTAAGTATAAAAAATAAGATTACATGATAAATTGCACAATTCCTGTATTTACATTAGGGATGTAAATCTTTCTTAATTTTGTTCTCACAGGGAAAAATGAATACATTTAAAATATTTATCCTCACTACAAGAAAGTTATCAAAAATGGTCCAGCTTTCAAATGCTACTTTCAGTTCAAGACTAATTCTGTGGGGGAATATTGCACTGGGGTTTTTGCAAACCAAATGGTGTTTTGGACACAGAAAGCAAGTTTCCTTCCTGTGCAGGAAAAAGCAAAATATTTCATATATGCTTCTGAACAGAACAAACATTTCTTGGAATGATGTGATATTTTCTGCACATAAAATACTCTTTTTTTCTGCCAGAAAATTGTTTTCTCTAAAGGAATGTTATTTTCTGTGCAGAAAATGCTGTTTTCCTCACAAACACACACAAAGACCCATGCATTTTTTACAAACAGGAACAATGTAAAGTTTATCACACATCAAAAATTCTTCTCACTAGGGTTCCTTGGCAATTCAGAAAACATTTTTATCATTTAAAAATGTTATAAAATATTCTATCCATTCATATTCTGTGTTGGTATTGTGACATCTTTGGTCTTTGAAACAAGGAGCAGAACGATTTAGAAACATATTATTTGAGCTATCCAGAGTCAGTCTTTTGGACTAAATTCTCAGAATCCATCAGATGTGGCCATACTAAGTGAGGAATTCTTGTACTTCTAGTACAAAAAGTAATTTTGAAAAACTCTGCTTTCCATCTTTCAGCAAGCATCTTGGTTTCAACAACCAACCAACCCAGACATCTTAAGTGGCGAGAAAATAAAGGAAACACAATATGCGTTTAACCCACAAAGGAGTAAGAATTGGCATATCCCTCCTTGGAAAATCTACATTTTGGAGTAGATTCAGACTTTCACCTTTGATACTTCTCTAGTGGCAGCTGGTAGCCTCCAGTCAGTGGGGTGCTGAATCTGCTCTGGGCTTTACTTTGAACTCTAAAACAATAATCCAACTTCCTGAACCCTAGCCCCATAATAAGTTTAGTGATATAGATGGCTATTTCAAAGTTTAGATTGAAAACAGGAGGAGATTCACTATTCCGCTGACCTGGAAGTTTCCATCCATGTTGTCCACTTTTGTTTTCATCTTATCTGCCTTCTTTAATCTCACACACTCCTTCAAAAGTATTGAAGACAAAAATAAAGCCTTAAACACTTTATAACAAGTTTTGGATCCTATCATTTTGTTTCCAGGCAAGTCTAAAGGATACAGCTTTATCACCCTACTAACTGTCCCATGCCACATGTTGCTGTGGCCCAGTCTGGTGATCTGTAAAGTAATGAGAAAGTGTTGGTTTCTAATATATGTAATTTCTTTATTCTTGTGGGTAAACAGTATTTCTTGTTATTTCTTTGTTGATGTAGAGATTGTCTGGTTTGCCTACTCTGGAACATGCAACATAGAATTATCCTTCTTTAGGGGTCACTTTCAAATCTATGATACTATATCAGTCATATACATATATATGTGTGTGTATGCGTGAATCATATATATCTATCTCTATATCTATGGCTGGATGGCTCTTTGTCATCCAGCACCACAGAATTGTGTCAGTTGATGTAGTTGACTGGCTTTCAGGAAGCATTAAAGGAACATTTACTACTGAGGCCATAGTAGACAACTATGAATACAAATGGGAAACAATTGAATGGTTGTAAGTCAAGTTAGGCGGCATTGTAGCTAACTAATACAACACCAACCATCTACCTCTAATTGATTCCTCAGTCAATATGGATGCAAAATGTGGAGCAAAAGATTCCTACACCACTCTGTTCATCTAGTTTCTTACTAGAATTGGATCCGGTGCTCAGCCTGACCTCCAGAATCTCTCTGTGTTAGTTGTCTAATTTTATAATGATTTACACAGCCTGTTAGGCAATATTTGTACTTATCCCCTTGCGGAGAGATATTAATATTCACTTATTTGGCTTTACTTGCAAAAATAATTCATTTCAGAAGTATTCGTCCTGTTTTCTGAGATTATATGTGTTTCAGGTTTTTTCCTTGATTGCTTACAATGTTTTATATTTATACGTTTGACTATTGTTTGGTTTTGTATTGTGTTTTTAACATGTTTAACACCTCTTTGGGTCCCCCATTGTGGGAGAAAAGCGACATATAAATAAAGATTTATTGTTGTTATTATATCACTACAGCTAGCAAAAGAAAGCAGAGAGTGTGATTTTTGTTCCATTTAATCATATATCAGGTTTTTCAGTCTGCTCAAGATTGCATCACAGCTGTTTCTTTGCAATAAAGATTGTTTGAGGCTCTTTCATAGAGCTATAACACACATTCGTGAGATTTTGAAGACATTTTAGTTGATCTATATGTTTTTGCAATGGATTTTTACCACTAGTTAGACATTGAGATATTTCAGTTATTTTTTCAAAATAAAGATTTTGTCATTATTGTTGCATTGTTAATGTTGCCCAAGGTTTATAGCTTTGTTTTATAGACTTGCTAACTTGCATACAATTTATTGCTAGGCATGGGAAAAGTTTATATAAGGAAAATATATATCATATCCTAAGAGCAGCATAATGAAACATCAGTAATTGCCTTGTGGAAACTTTATTTTATTGCAGCTCTGTAGCTACAGCCTCTTTGGATGTGTGACATCTAGAATATTTAAAGACAGACAACTTGGAAAGGCTGTTACTTAAAAAAATGTAGAACTAACTTTAATTAAATTTGATCTGACTTTGGCCATGATGACAATGAGGAATAGCTATAATATTGGTAACTTGCCAACATTTGTGATACTCATTAAACCGTTGTCATCCAAGATATCTTGTTTCCTACTCAAAGCTTGGGAAAGTAACTTTTGGAATACAGCTTTAAGACCCCCTCCCCCTCCCAACCAGAGGGTCAATGACTATGCTATCTTGTGGATTTTGTGAGCTATTCTACCTCAAGCTTTGTCTCTATTGCCACTGAAAACCTTGGATTAATTTAACTTTCCCAACCAGGTCTTGATCATACCAACTAAATGGCATGCCCAAACAGAATCAAGTTCTGTATGATGGAAGCCTCCTCATTTGTCCACATAGTGTTTATTCCGCAATTCATGGTTTATTTTTGACCTCTGAATTTTTAATAGGGATGCGGATTCTTGTTTCTCTTGTTCTTGTGTGCAAAAATGAGAAACAGCAAATTTGTTCTTGTCCCTTTGACCTAAATTCCTCGTGTTTGCAAAAATGTTTGGGGGTAAATTGTGCAAATGCACCAAACTACAATAGCTGTGATAGTTAATTGCACAAAATTACAATCTTTTTCATCACTCTTTCCTATCAATCAGCCTTTTCCAAGTCTTTTTCATCAATCAAGTCTTTTTTCATTAATCAGCCAGTCCTCCTCTAATTTGTGTGTGTTCCCACACAAAAGAAAAAGGCAGTCGTTTCATACTGATACTGATGTTTGTTTGTTTGGTTTTTGCATAAATTATGGAAACCTCATCAAAAAGCAAAGTGCTCCTTGTCTTCTTCTGCTGGAGGCAAAAAGTCTTGCAGAGGCTGCCAATTTCTCAGGAGGCTGCATCAGCATCTAGAGATAGCCTCTTTCACCAAGAATAAGATTTTTTGTGAATGTCCTTTACATTCCTAGGTTTTAATGATTTAACCTGTTAGAATCCTGAACACTTCTCTGAGCTCTCTCTCTTTGGCATAGAAGAGTTAATTAATGCTATACTATTAGTTTAGATTGGGGCAGGGGAGTGGATCAAATTCCTTTTCATAGATAGTCCTGATCAGAGACCCGCTTATGCAGCAATGATCTGTATGCAGGAATGCCCCATCCCCTTCTGCTGAACTCTCATCACTCTGAACATTTATTGCACAGGTGACCGCACACCAAGCTCCGAGATCTGTGCCACATCCTTTGGGGCTCTTCCGCTGTCCCATAGGTTTGCTTTACAATATCACAGTACACATTCTGCATAACTGAAATTATCAAATGTTAGTCTGAATTGCTTTTTAGGACATGAGGTTGAAACTTTATTTATGTTAGGGAATGATGGGAACAATAGCGTATCTCACAAACAAGGTAATATTTGCATGCAAAAGTTGAGTAGCCAATCTCATGCCACCACTACACAGATATACTAGCACATAAATAAAGTAGGATTTCTCTCCTTTATATGGTCTAGGTTTACTCACAAATGCCAAAAGTTTCATAACATGTCATGGTCAGAGGCTCTGTAACATACGTTGTTCAAAAATGGAGGCTAGAAAGAGAACTATAGTGAAGGATGGTCAAGCTCAGAATAACTGCAACCTTCTTGATGCAGAAGAAAGAGAGAGCTTAAGACCAACATACTATGTTTAAATCCTTAAACGGCTGTGCAAACTACTGAGTATAGGCATGAGGAGGTTGCTATTTCTAGCAATTTGGAAGTATTATGACCTAGTAGAATTAGTTTTATTCCAGGTAAGATGGGGAGGGGTTGACCCAAAAATGGAAGGAGCTTCCTGAAGGTTATGTGAATGAGTTTTCCAGAGGTTACATTGGATCCTGTAATGGTGTGCATTTGGCCTGCTGGTTACATGTTTCCCACTTTGATTTAACGTGGGGGGAAAACCCAGGTGTATCAGTTCTCACTTCTCTTGATGATGTGATGGTTGGATCTGATAGGTTCAATCATCTGGTTAATGTGCTGTGGACTTTATTTAAAATTCTCCCCATGCAACTAACTGTACGAACAAGAGTAATTCATTTTTAGTCAACTCTTTCTGCTTCTGTATGGGCACAGCAATAGTGATGGTAGCACTATAAGGAGAATCACAGACTTCCTTTGCTGCTCAGCTGATTGGAAAGGTTGGGAGTGTATTCTACATTGCATTCAGCTCCATCTTTCCCATTTTTAAGGTTAATGAAATTTCAAAGAATGCACTGAGGACAGAGTCCTGACTCACAATAGGAGCCTCAGTATATAATGAACATTCTACAGCTGTATGGCAAACAGAGCTCATTAGTATTGAAATTGTCTCATGCATAGTTCACTTGCAATTTAGGGTCCAATAAGCTTTCTATTTAGAGCCAGCAATGCTATGAATTTATGTCTTGACTGAAAGCCAGTGTAATACTATTGCTTAGACATGCAATTTCGTACAGAGATAAGATACTGATCTGCTGTACTCTGATGATTCAGAACATAATTTGATATGCTTTTACCATCTCTCTAGGATAAAGAAAACACCCTTTAATTCAAAGGAGAATAACACATTTTCATTCCTTTCCTCTGTAATGGTGCAAATAGGGAAATGGACAGATTATACTAAAGTATAAGAGAAGGAAGGGTGCTCAAAATTTCATTTCTAGAGATATTACATGTCACTCAGTGAACTGGGCCATCGTAAACTTCTTTTCTGTTCTAAAGTTTATGTTCATAAGTCTGAGAAATGTGTATAACACTTGTATGAAATCACCTTTATCTGGCATTCTTAGGGATGGGGAAATTCCACAACCTTAGGGCCATAACCACAAGAACCCATGTGATGGGCTAATCTGAACTACCATCAATTTTTGGTGATGTGTTAGTGGGAGCAAGAATGTCGCTTTTTCCACACTACTGCTTTAAAGCAAGGAGTAGAAAGAACATAGTTTGGGTTCTTGGCTATGCTTTGAAGCAGATTGGTACTTCAGGAATGATAGTTCTTCATAGGAACATGGTTTTCACTTCCTGAACATCTTGTTTTAAACCAACAATCCAGAAAAAATGGGAGGTACTATGTTACCAAATTGTGGCAGCAACAAAGAAGGTTTTGGGGGTTGCAGGTGAGCACATTGAACTGTAAGCCATGTATTTTCCACTTCTGATAAATACTGACTGGTAACATATTTTCAAACTGGATCCCTTGCACACTATTTATGTATTTATTTATTAAGTTATTTATTTATTTACAGTATTTTTACCTCACCCTTTTCAACCACCGAGGGGGGACTGAGAGTTGCTAACAAGGCAGCAATTAGATGTCAGAGACAATAGACAATATAAAACCATAAATACAAGCAAAGTTAAAAACAGCAATAATTAAACAAGTTATCAACAATCAATTATATTAAAAATAATATTCCGTCTATATCCAGTCATACCCGATCAGTAAACGGTAAGCCGTATTCTCATGTCCGTCATATCAGTCCATTCCAGTTAATGTGCTGCATTGAGTTACTGTGCAAAGGCCTGGTCCCATAACCAAGATTTTACTTTCTTTCTAAATGCCAGGAGGGATGGGGTCAATCGTATTTCACTTGGAAGGGCATTCCACAGGCAACCGGGGGGCACAGCCAATAAGGTCTTGTCTCCCGTCCCTGCCAGCCACAGTTGAGATGTTGGCTGAAGCGAGAGCAGGGCCTCCCCAGATGATCTTAGGTTACGAGGTGGGACGTAGAGGCTGATGCGTTCAGACAAGTAAGCTGGGCCAGAACCATATAGAGCTTTATAGGTCAAAACCAGCACTTTGAATTGAGCTCTGAAATGGACAGGCAGCCACTGGAGCTAACACAGCGCGCGAGGGGTGGGGGGTGGTATGCTCCCTATATGTAGCTCCAGTTAGTAATCTGACTGCCACCCATTGGACTAGTTGAAGTTTCCAAACCGTCTTCAAAGGCAGCCCCACATAGTGTGTTGCAGTAATCTATTCATTATGTGACCAGAGCGTAGACGACCGTAGCCAGATCAGACTTCACAAGGTACGGGCGCAGCTGGCACACAAGTCTTAACTGTGGAAAAGCTCCCCTAGCCACCGTCAAAACCTGGGGTTCCAGGCTCAGCGATGAATCCAGGGTCACTCCCAAACTGGAAACCTGCATCTTCAGGGGGAGTGCAACTCCATCCAACACAGGCTGTAACCCTAAACCCGACACAGCAGCCAAGCACCGGTTCGAATTCTGGACAGCCTCCTTAGTAACTGGTGGAAAGAAGTGACAGATCTGGACATCATCTGTGTACAGATAACACCTTACTCCGAAACTCCTAATGATCTCTCCCAGAGGCTTCATGTATATGTTAAATAACAATGGGGACAATACTGAACCCTGAGGGACTCTACAAGACAACGGTTGCGGAGTCAAGCAGGTGTTACCCAATAACATCCTTTGTGACCAACCCTCCAGAAAGAATTGGAGCCACTGCATAGCAGTACCCCCAAGTCCCATTTCTGCAAGGTGTCCCAGAAGGATACCGTGGTCAATGGTATAGAAAGCTGCTGAGAAGTCCATCAGAACCAACAGGGACACACTCCCCCTGTCTAGCTCCCGGCGTAGATCATCTACTAAGGTGACCAAGGCTGTCTCAGTTCCATGTCCCAGCCTAAAGCCAGAATATGCCAGATCAAGATAATCAGTGTCTACCAAAAACCCCTGGAGTTGTGAGGCCACACCATGTTCCATGACTTTGCCCAAATAGGGGAAATTGGAAACTGGCTGATAGTTCACTAATTGAGAGGGGTCCAGTGATGGTTTTTTCAACAGCAGTTTTATAACCGCTGTTGAAAACTACATGATCATTGCAACCTGACTCCATTTAACTGCCATGGTTTTATCCTATGGAATCCTGAGATTTGTAGTTTAAGGAGATGTACTCAAAATGCTCATAAGGAAGAAGGCGCAGGCTTGTTATCTGCTGTCCTGGAGACTGAGGGCACTTCTAGGCGAACCCAAAAAGTGGGACCTGTCTTGATTTTGCCCGGAGCATCCAAATAACACCTTAGATTTTACTGCATGGAAGCCAGTTGGACTAGCTGACCCATATGGTCTCTTCCAGCTGTATGATGTTCTGATTCTATTCCAGGTAGCTTTTATGTCTTGAAAAATTATAAATCCCAGGGTTTCATATTATGAAATTGTGGTGGTTCCACTGCAATTATAGTGCCATAAACACGGAGAGCGAAAGTCCTCCTTAGAGATGCCAATGATTGAAACTGAGACTTTTGGCATGCAAATCTAGCAAATTACAGCTCTTTCCCAATCCCCCTTTCCCTTTGCTCACACAGCAAAATAGACAGCTTCTATGTCTTCTGCCAGTCTGTCTCTCCTACATCCCCACATAGGGAATAGTGATAGCCGCACACACATGTCCAGAACTTAACAGCTGTGAAAGGGTAAGAGAAAGTGCAGAACTGTCTCTGAAAGCTCTGCTATGTGGACATGCAATGTAGGATCTTGGTGATCACAAGCAAGCTACTGCTGCAGTCATATTTGGTCTTACTAGCATATCTGAAATATTATTTTGGTGAAAACCCCAATAACCACTTCTACTTGTTCCTGGCAGGAAGAAATACAATAAACTGAATTAATGAATTGACAATATGTCACCCTTTCATGCCACCCAAAATCAATTGCCTGAAGTTGTCATTGCGATCTGCATAGTGGAAGGATACTTCTTGTGTTTTTGATTCAATGTTTACATTCTGCCACCACAGCTGAGGTGGGAGGAAAACAAAATCTATGGCATTTGGGTGGCAAAAAACAGTACAGTACAAATTAAAAGTTGTTGCCTTGGTAGACTACAGAGTGGTTATAACACCTGACATTGAGGCTCCTTCCACACAACTGTATAAAATCCACATTGAACTGAATTATATGGCGGTGTGGACTCAGTTCAAAGCACATATTGAAGATTATCTGCCTTGATATTCTGGGTTATATGGCTGTGTGGAAGGGCCCAAAGACAGGCGGCACTCCAATGGTTAATGATCCAAACTCCAAAGGACTACTGCATGTGGTCATATCTAAAGAAGGCACTGAGTACATCATTTCAGTTCATTTCTTCCATTCCATCCCTATAGACAGAATATCAGGGGTTGGATCTGGGTAGCCCTTGTCATTTCTTCCAATTCTATAATTCTAAATATATGTGACCCTACTGGCCTTGCCAAACTACATCTTCCAGCATTCATCATCAATAGCTATTGTATGCTGTGGATTAGGATTGCTATATTCCACTTCCTCAAATCAAGATGTGTAATTTTCACATTGTATAAATCTCTATAATATGGACATTCTGCACGCCCCATCTCTGAAGGTATGTTGACTTTACAGGAACTCTTTAGGAACAGTAACTTGGCTTCTAAATATGTTGCAGGATTGTACCTGCATCGATATACACATACATATACAGTACACACACACACACACTATTTTATGAAATATCCATGTGTGGGCTTCAACTGGTTTTTGAGGACTTTTTCCTATCTCTGGCTTTTTGGCAAATGTGGCTCCCAGACCCAACACAGTTGCCTACCAGGCATGGTTTAGAACCCAAAAATCGTGATTCTAAAGTCAAATGGGGGGGGGGGGGGTATTAGTAAAAGAAAGACTTACAAAAAAATTTCCAAAAAGTTCTAAAATGTAACGTAATTAGTAACGAAATTCTTAATTAGTTCTAAAGTAGGCAAAGCAGGGAAACATGACTGACACTGTTTTAAGCACAGGCATATCAAGGGGCAACATTTCCCTTGGTTTCCTTGCAGGGAGATATAATGCATGAATATATTATTATTATTATTATTATAATAATAAAAAGCCAGGGTTTCTTTGCAGGGACATATCATGCACTAATATATTATTATTATTATTAAATAAAATAGTTGCCCACTTCTGGTCAAGGCTTGCTTCTCCAGAGCATTTATTAGAATTAAATGCCCAGGGCCCTTCTTCCAGGAAATTAGAAGGAGTAAATATTATTAATATATTATTATTTTTATTAGAATTAAATGCCCAGGGCCCTTCTTCCAGTAAATATTATTAATATATTTATTATTTTTATTAGAATTAAATGCCCAGGGCCCTTCTTCCAGGAAATTAGAAGGAGTAAATATTATTAATATATTATTATTTTTATTAGAATTAAATGCCCAGGGCCCTTCTTCCAGGAAATTAGAAGGAGTAAATATTATTAATATATTATTATTTTTATTAGAATTAAATGCCCAGGGCCCTTCTTCCAGTAAATATTATTAATATATTTATTATTTTTATTAGAATTAAATGCCCAGGGCCCTTCTTCCAGGAAATTAGAAGGAGTAAATATTATTAATATATTATTATTTTTATTAGAATTAAATGCCCAGGGCCCTTCTTCCAGGAAATTAGAAGGAGTAAATATTATTAATATATTATTATTTTTATTAGAATTAAATGCCCAGGGCCCTTCTTCCAGTAAATATTATTAATATATTATTATTTTTATTAGAATTAAATGCCCAGGGCCCTTCTTCCAGGAAATTAGAAGGAGTAAATCTTATTAATATATTATTATTTTTATTAGAATTAAATGCCCAGGGCCCTTCTTCCAGGAAATTAGAAGGAGTAAATATTATTAATATATTTATTATTTTTATTAGAATTAAATGCCCAGGGCCCTTCTTCCAGGAAATTAGAAGGAGTAAATATTATTAATATATTTATTATTCATTATAAAATAGTTGCCTACCTTGTCCAGAGCTCTTCTGACTGCAGCTTTCCCCCCATTCAGTTTCCCATAGCTCTCTAGGAGGTTTGAACTCTATGGCTTTTCCTTGATTCTGCACTTTTCCTGCTCCTCTCCGGGCTGTTTTCAACCCCTTCTGCCATTGTTTCAGCCTTCCTCATGTCCTTCTCGCCTGCCCTCCTATCTAGGCTCCTTTCCCTGCAGTTTAAACCGCTTTTTGATGAGTCCTCCAGCCGCTCTAGGACTCCCGCTCTGGATCTCTCTATGGTCCGACTCCTTTTCCACTTCTTGGAGGAAAGGCCTTTCAGTTAAAGTAGGCCTCGAGCATGGAAAAGCCCCATCTGACTGTGAGTAATGTCTGGGAAGCTATTTTGGAGGGGATAATAGGGAGCCTTCCGAAATATTTACAAATCTAACGAAAATTTGGGCCCAGGGAGTGCGGAAAAGAAAGTCCACTTCCGGGATTGGCCCTGTGATGCGTATAAACTTGAAAGTCCCATACATACGAATCCCTTCCGATTTCTTTCAATTTTCATAACTTTTTTCTCATGCCTACTGCCTACCTCTAAAACAAATTAACAAATATTTATTTATTTATTTATTTGTTCAATCTTATATTCCGCTCCTCCCTGCAGGCTCGGGGCGGATCACAACGTTCAATAAAACAAGCTGTGTATAACAATACAAGCAGCCGTACAATAAAATTTAAAACAATACACCTATCTTAAGCCGCCTCCTCTCATTATTAGTATGTAGAATACATTATACATATTAGAGTAAAAATTCGCAGACTAAGAATAAAATAAAATAAAATAAAATAAATAGTTGGAAAAGCAAGATATTGGCCAAGCATGGACTTCGTGGTTTGGCTGACAGAGAACAGAAATCACAAGCAGGTAGACAGAGCATTCAATTTCTCTGCAAGTAGATACAAACTCATGGGCTGGCAAAAGAAAAAAAAGCAAAAGCAGTTCAGATTGCTGTGTGCTAGGTCAGCTCCTGCTGTGCATACTTACAAGATTGCTTCAATGACGGTTTCAACGTCTGCAGCACCTCAAATGTATGCAAATGTGCCAGAATGCCCTTCCGGGCAGTAAAACAATTCTGCTAGTTAGAGAAATTGAAACTCTATTCACTGTTAGAAAACATCATCTCAGGCTCTGATCAACTGAAAAGCTCAGTTTACCTGAGGCATGTTAGGAAGTGGCATGTTGAGCAGAAGAAGAGATGTCAGGGACTATGCGGATACAAAAGAGGAGAATGTCATCTCCTTGGTAGCATTGTTATTAATTCTGTCCTGTCTTTATGATGCGAGATTACTGCTTCTAAAGACAATGTGGCAGAGAGTTATTAGTCACATAGATATATACTGTGGAAAAATGCCTTTATGGACCACCTAGCTCTCAGAATCCTCCAGCCAACCTATCCAATGGCCATGCTGACTGGTGGATTCTGGGAGTGGCAGTTCCAAAAATAGCTTTATGAAATTTACTTGAATAGTTAGATGCTTTTGACCAGAAATGGGAGGTGTGTGGCACTCACCCTCAAGCGTTACTGTATTACAACTCCCAACAGCTCTAGCCTGCATGACCACTAGTAATGACTGGGAATTTGTAGTTCGACAACCTTTGAGAAGGCACATAGTGCCCATTCCTGTTTTAATGGCACTCCTTTTCTGTCATTTACATAGTGAGGTATATTGATTCTCTTTAAAATGGGGCAAACCAGTGCTGCTGCATTGGGGCACTTCCTGTTTATTTTGCTGAATACAGTCCAATACACCTAATCCAAGTTCCTTCTCTGGCTCCAAAAATGACAATTAGGTTAATAATGGTTCTAGCTTTTAGAAACACCCCACTGCACTTAATTCTACTTTATTTTCTACCTTTGGACTCAGCTGGAGATAAACCGGTGGACAAAATGACCCTTTGATTCAGTGAAGAATGCCCTTGGATCCACCCCCTGAGTGATATCAACAGCACTCAGTGGGCTTACAACCAAGCATTTAGATTTAACAATATTGTGGATTGTGGGCCATGAATATCTTTATGTGAAGATTAACTTGAGTTCAGTTATTTGACACAGCTCTACAGATTTAATCCAATCTATTGTGTCTGACACCTATGAGCGTGACTCTCTGTGTCATTAATCCAATAGAAAAATGAAGATGTGTTTCTCTTTGCTTTCCACCCTCTATCAAAGTAGCATACAATTTTGTTCCCATATATCATCCAACGAAGCTACCTTTTGTTGAACTAGATAGATCAGAGATATCAAATGGCTCCTTTTAAGAGTGCATTTACTGTTTCAAAGTGTTTAAGAGAGCAGGAGGCAGCTTATTCAGTTATTCATTTGGGCTCCGTATTGTTAGACACGAATCTTAATGGATAATATTGATTGAAAGAAGCAAACCACATTCCTCAATCTCTCTCTCTCTCTCTCTCTCTCTCTCTCTCTCTCTGTCTCTCTCTCTCTCTCTCTCTCTCTCTCACACACACACACACACACACAGGAGTTTACAGAGCAGGATATTTGGCATTTCATTATCATGGTACAAAATAATGTACTACACAATCCACAAAAAGCCTGTGGCATAGAAAGGAATGTGTTAAGTGTTAAGGGAGTGACAAGTCAATACCAAATACATTGAAGGGATTTTTTTGAGCAGATTCTGGCATTCTTATCCCTATACGAGAAAACAGCTGAAGCACAGAAATGAGATGGGATTTAAGATCAGCACAGAAAACTAGTGGCATTGCCTTTATTATTTGAGAGTGGCTTTGGCTCTATTGAAAATCATTGTGACCTGACTCTTGTCAGTCTTTGTACTTGGAACTTCTTGAGGAAGTCTGCTTCATTCTTATAAAATCATGGCTTCTTTAGTACCATGGTTCCAGCGTTTGGGCCTCCAAGTGTTTTGGACTTCAACCCTCAGAAATCCCAGCCAACTTAACAGCTGTTAGGAACTGTGAGAGCTTAAGTCCAAAACACCTGGAGTCCCAAAGGTTGGGAACCACTGCTTGCACATACCTGGGTCCTTGTTTGGGATGACACTATTTATGATTCTGCAAGTGTATGAAAATCCAGAAAATCTATTTTTAAACACCAATTCACATTAGCTTTCTTCCCCCAGCAGATGTAGGTACGTGAAAGTGTAGATGGGAGACACAAGATCATATCTGCTGACCCAACCCACTACCAGTATATTCACCCAAGCCTACATATGAACTAAAACCTGTGCATCCACAGGCACAGAATATGTGATTGGAAAATTGACTGGAATTGATAAAAGCCTGACCTACTCTTGCAAATGCTTTCTGCTAAAGACGGAGTAGAGCCTATGCAATACGCCAAGCTGTATTTTTCACCACTATGTAGCTCCATGAAAACGTGGTTCAAAGGAGAAATGCTTTCTAGTGTTGTCATTTTTTTAACTTTATGGAAGGACGCAGGAAAAAGGTGTGGCCACCTCACTTTACAAAGCCTAGCTGCATCACCCCATTTTCTCTTTCCCTTCAGCCCTGTTTGAAGGTAGAGCTTCTGGTCAGGTTCAGAAGATGGAAAATCATTCCATGATGAGACAACCAGGTTTGGTGATGATACGAGGGCGGGTTAATAAGTCTGTGACTTTTTGAATGAAACACAGGTTTTTGGATAAAAAAACATTTTATTTTTCAATGTAGTCTCCTTTGAGCTCTATACACTTAGTCCAACATTTCTCTAATTTTTTTATCCCTTCCAAAAAATAAGATTTGTCGAGGTCATCAAAATAGGTATTTGTGAGATGATTTCATTGTTGGAGTCAAATCTATTTCCACCGAGCCATTTCTTCAGGTTTGGAAACAAGAAATAGTAACTCGGGGCTAAATCCGGAGAATAGGGTGTATGAGGGAGCAATTCGTATCCCAATTCATGGATTGTTGCCATGGCAACTGCACATGTGTGCACTCTTGCATTGTCCTGATGCAAAAAAACTTTTTTCTTGGCCAAATGCGGTCTTCCCCCCCCCCCAAATCCTCATTAAATCAACCCAATAAATTGGCACAATATTCGCCATTGATTGTTTTACCCTTTTGAAGATAGTCAATGTGGATTATACCGCGTGCATCCCAAAAAACGGTTGCCATGACTTTATTGGCTGACAAACCCACCTTGGCCTTTGGCGCAGATTCCCCCCAAAAACCCACTGTTTTGACTGCTGTTTGGTCTCTGGTGTCTTGTGGTGGATCCATGTTTTGTACATGGTTATGAAACGGAAAAAAAAGTTGTCCATATTGCACTCCTGCGAAATTGTAACACGATTGCGTTTGTGGTCGATTGTGAGCAAACGCGGCACCCATCTTGCGGAAAGTTTTCTCATACCCAAGTGATCATGTAAAATTGAAACCACTGAGCCATGTGAGATGCCTATGGCTTCCACAATCTCTCGCACTTTCAATCTCTGATCGGCCAACACTATATCATGATTTTTTTCAATTGTTTTGGGTGTAGAGACCTCAACTGGGCATCCAGAATGTTCGGCATCTTCCGTACTTGTTCCAGGCCCAAGAGAAGCACGTCTTATTAATACAAGGCATAGGGCCTTTTCTACCTCTGCCCCAGCACTGTAAAACTCATTGCCTCCGTATATGAGAGTGATGCGCGATCTGCGCCCTTTCACCCAGGCTCACAAGACCTGGCTCTTCAGTAAAGCATTTGATATGTAACTTTAACTTTTATTTTCATGATCCATGTATGTTTTATCTAGTTTTACTGTTTATGTGTAAATCACCTGGAGCATCTTGATGGAGGGTGATTAATAAGAAATAAATTGATGATGATGATGATAAAGGAAACCTGGCTTCAGCTTCAACTCAGCCACCCAAATTCAGACAGGAGATCACTGAATTTCCAATATAGAAAGAGCTGCCTATTAATTAGGAGATACCCACAATTTTAGGCTGTGCCATCTTGTCAGCTAGCAAGAGAATTGGAAATTTCTCTGTTTGATGAAAAGACAAAGAGACATACACAGTGCATTGCATTTTTAGCTATTTAACATGCTAGAACAAAGCTTTCAGTTTCCCCACCAGAAGCTCTTTGATCTATTACTCCTTTATGTCCTGGAGTACAGATCATATCTTGAAGTGGTCTTCTAGAACAGTGTTTCCCAACCGCTGTGACACGGTACACTAGTGTGCCGTGTGCGATCATCTGCTGTGCCACTGGAAAGCCTCTCTTCCCCCCCTCTCTTCCCCCCTCCTCCTCAGGGCGCCACATAGCCAAGGGTACATCCGCCGCAGCTGCCAGGATCATGCACAGCGGCCAACCGAGGAGAAGGGAGGGGGGAGAAGAGGAGGCCAGGGAGGTTGGGAGCAAGCACCGCCGCCAAGCATGCCTCTTTTCCCTGTCAGCAAGCACGCACACAGCTCCCTTCCTCCTCCAATCACGAGCGCAATGTCGGCGCCACATGCGAGGTGAGGGGCACGTGCTCGTGATTGGAGGAGGAAGGCAGCTGCATGTGCGCGCACCCCTCCTTCTTACGCGAGACCTGGAGTCGTGCAAAACCTCCCTTGGCTGCTTTGTGGTCTTGCCAGCCGGCAAGGGGGAGACTTTGCGCAACTCCAGGCCTTGTGTGAAGTTTCGCCAGCAGGCAAGGCTGCGAGGCAGCAGGGGGCTCCTTCGTGCGAAGCCTGGAGGCGCGCAAAGCCTCCCCCCAGCTTCCTTACGGCCTTGCTGGCTGGCAAGACCAGAAGAAACAAGAAGCAGGGCTGCTACTTCTAGCAACCCCTGCCCCCGTCGATTGCACCCATGGCAAGAAGAAGAAGGGAGCGGGGGAGGGGCATGGCCAGAGGCGGCTCCAACCGCGGCTGCTGCAGCAGTATGGACTCAGAGCTCTTGGTAAGCTAGTGAAAGGGCTTTTCTCCCTCCCTATCCCTCCCCCTTGCTCTCTTTTCTCATCCCTTTCTTCCTTCCCTCTTTCCTTCATTCCCTACTTCCCATCTTTCTTTCCTTCCCTTCTTTCCCTCCCCTCCTTCTCTACTTCCTTCCTCTCTCCCTCCCTCCTTTCTCTTCCTTGCTTCCTAATCTCCTTTCTTCCTTTCTCCCCTCCTTCCTGCCTGCCTTTTTCCCTTTCTTCCTCCCCTTCCTTCTGTTCTTCCTTTTTCCCTCCCTCCCTCCCTCCCTCCCTCTTTCCTTCCTTCCTTCCTTTCATCCCTTCTTTGTCTCCTCCTTACTGTCACCTCTTTCTTTCCGGCAAACAGCGCACGAACACGGAGGCAGGGCTAGCTTCCCTCCCTCTTTCCTTCCTGCCTTCCTTCCTTCCTTCCATCCATTCATTCTTTGTCTCCTCCTTACGTCCTCTGTCACCTCTTTCTTTCCTGACAGCAGCGCACGAACACAAAGGCAGGGCTGAATTCCCTCCCTCCCTCCCTCCCTCCCTCTCTCTTTCCTTCCTCATTGCTGTTTTTTATTTGCTGTTGGTTGTGGGGGTTCTGTGTGGGAAGTTTGCCTCAATTCTGTTGTTGGTGGGGTTCAGAATGCTCTTTGATTATAGGTGAACTATAAATCCCAGCAACTACAACTCCAAAATGTCAAGGTATATTTTCCCCAAACTCCATGTGTGTTCATAGTTGGGCATATGGAATATTCATGCCAAGTTTGGTCCAGATCCATCATTGTTTGAGTCCACAGTTCTCTCTGGATGTAGGTGAACTACAATTCCCAATTCTGCTTTGAACTGGGTTATCTGGATCCACACAGCCAGATAATCCACTTCAAAGTGGATTTTATGCAGATTTTATGTGGCCTTTTCCCACAGCCACATAACCCAGAATATCAAGGCAGATCATCCTCATTATCTGCTTTGAACTGGGTTATCTGAATCCACACTACCAGATAATCCACTTCAATGTGGATTTTATGCAGCTGTTTGGACTCAGGGCCCTTCCACACAGCCATATAACCCAAAATATCAAGGCAGGTCATCCACATTATCTGCTTTGAACTGGATTATCTGAATCCACACTGCCAGT
This sequence comes from Anolis apletophallus, assembly GCA_030556195.1. Classification (NCBI taxonomy): domain Eukaryota; kingdom Metazoa; phylum Chordata; class Lepidosauria; order Squamata; family Anolidae; genus Anolis; species Anolis apletophallus. The sequence continues at coordinate 59,858,398 of JARBWK010000010.1, read as the reverse complement.
AAGAAGAGGTAGGGGTTAACAACATAAAATTCAAACCGAAGTATTCTGACTCTGGTCCCTCCTCAAGCGGTGCAAACGGGCTCTTCTCTATGAGCCCGGGATTCTGCAGCAAATCCTCCCCCAAAGAATATGTATGTGCACGCAGGAGGCAAACGCTGTGCCCGGGCTTTTCCCGGGAGAGGCTGCCTCCCGGGCTCATAGAGAAGAGCCGTTTACAGTTTGCACCGCTTGAGGAGAGACCAGAGTCAGAATACTTCGGTTTGAATTTTATGTTGTTAACCCCTACCTCTTCTTATACCCATTGTTATTACTGCTGTATTATTGCATGTGCATGGAATGTAGGTATATGACCAGTTGGATTACTTATAATATTAGGCACTTACTCTATAAGTTAGCATTCATTCTATTATACATTAGGTTGGTTTCTCACGTGTTGTGTGCAACTACCCCAATACTCTTTGATGCTTTAGATCCTGGCAGGCAGGATGGGCAGGGAGGGCCCCGTTTGGCTGGAAGCCTGGAAAAATGTAAACAGAGAGGTTTACTCAAGAGTAAATCCACAAAGGAGGGCACTTCATCCAACTCTCTGTTTACTTCCTTTGCAGATTTACTTCTGAGTAAACCTCTCTGTTTACATTTTTCCAGGCTTCCAGCCGAAAGAAGGAGCGAGTTTAGGGCTTGCCTTGCCAATACTTATTGACAAGGGAGGCGGGAGGGTGGTGAGAGAGAAGGAGGGTGCCCCCCCTTATGACCTTATTACGATACTTAAGAAAATCCTGGCCCCCGAAGTTCTATAAAGAAAGTCCACTTCCTGGTTGGCGTTCCAGATGCGGAAATACTCAAAAGTAGCATTTCTTACGAATCCCTTTCGAATCATTTAATTTTCATAACTTTTTTCTCATGCCTAATATATATATATATATATATATATATATATATATATATATATATACTAGCTGATCCCAGCACGCGTTACTGTGCCCTATTTAGGAGATGTGAGTATGTATGTGTGTGTGTATGTATGTGTGTGTCTGAGTATGTATATGTGTTTGTGTGTGTGTGTATGTATGTGTGTGTCTGAGTATGTATATTTGTTTGTGTATGTATGTGTATGTTTGTGTATGTTTGTGTATGTATGTGTGTGTATGTATGTGTAGGTATATGTGTGTGTATGTATGTGTGTGTCTGTGTATGTATATGTGTGTGTTTATGCATATGTGTGTGTATGTGTGTGTGTATGTATGTGTGTGTGTATGTATGTGTGTGTGTCTGTATATGTGTATGTATGTGTGTGTCTTTGTATGTGTGTATGTATGTGTATGTATGTGTGTTTGTGTATGTATGTGTGTGTGTCTGTATATGTGTTTGTATAAGTATGTGTGTGTCTGTGTATGTATATGTGTGTGTGTATGTGTAGGTATATGTGTGTGTGTATGTGTCTGTGTATGTATGTGTGGGTATGAAGCCGGCAAGGAGGAGGAGGAGAGGGAGCAATCAGTTCCTGCGCCTCCTCCTTTTGCCAGCTCCGTGATCGCCAGGCCTTCTCCTCCGGCCGGTTCTTTCTGTATCCCGGCAGAGGGGGGGTGCCCTTTTCCCGGGCACCTCTCTCTCCTCTTCGGCCCACCGTCCTCCCTTGATTTAAGGCAGGAGGGCAGGGATAGTAGGAGAAAGAGATGCCCGGGAAAAGGGCAACATCCCCCCCTCCTTTGCCGGGATGCAGAAGGAACCGGCCGGAGGAAGGAAGGCCTGGCGATCACGGAGCTGGCGAGGAGGAGGAGGTGCAGGAAAGTGCAGCGAGGGATGGATGATCGCTCCCTCTTCTACTCCTCCTTGCTGGCTTCGTGGTTGCCAGGGCCTTCCTCTTCCAGCCCTGTTCTTTCTACATCCCGGCAGAGGAGGGGGGGGAAGGCTGCTCTTTTCCCGGGCACCTCTCTCTCCTCTTCGCTCCGCCGTCCTCCCTTGATTTAAGGAAGGAGGGCAAGGAGAGGAGGAGAGAGAGGTGCCCGCTGGCAACCCTCCCCCTCCTCTGCCGGGATGAAGAAAGAACCGGCCGGAGCGAGGAAGCCCCGGGCAACCACGAAGCCGGCAAGGAGGAGGAGGAGAGGGAGCGATCGTCCGTCCCTCGCTGCACTTTCCTGCGCCTCCTCCTCCTCGCCAGGAGTGGCAGGGAAGTGGGGAAGGAGGGCGAGAAGCCAGCGGAGTAGGCGGGAATGGCGCCGCCCGCGCGACCCGGCTCCGTGAGGCGGCGGAGGAGGCGGGTAGGGCGCCGCCGGTGTGGCGGTGAAGGTGCCGGTGTGTGGGGAGAGGGGGACGAGATGGGTTGGGGGGTGGGGGGATGGGTTGGGGTTGGGGGAGTCGGAGTGCGCAGTGTGCGTGTGTGATTGCTCTCCCTCTGTCCTGCGTTGTGTGGGGGGTGGGAGTGTGCCTGCGTGATGGCTCCCCCTCTGTCCTGCGCTCGTGGCCAGCGCAGAACGGGAGCCAATGGGCGGTTTTTGGGGGCTGATTTTGGGGGGTTGGAAGGTAGGGAGGTGGGTTTTTGTGCCACGATTGTACCCTGTGGCCTGGGGGAATGTGTTGGGTGGGTTTTGTGGTTGGGGGCCTTCAGTTTTCCCGTCCATAAGCGTCAAAACATTACCATTTCTTATATATATTTATATATATATATATATATATATATATAGAGAGAGAGAGAGAGAGAGAGAGAGAGAGAGCGCACAACAGCACAGGCAGAAAAGTAAACATCACAGGGAAGTATGTCTGTGTAGGAGGGTGAACATTAGGAAGAGAGCTGTTCAGCAGTGGAACTCTCTGCCTCAGAGTGTGCTTCCGTCTGGCTGCTCTCTTTCCAGTCGGCTTCCCTGAGGAACGGGTATGTTTTCCCTGAGGACTGGGTGACTGCGATAAAAACTAAACACAGAGAAAGACTGACAGCTGTTGAGCAAGACCTTCGTGTGTGTCTTTCTACCATTCCTGTATGTCTTCATACTATTGAATATATTTTGCTGTAGTTCTGTGATTTCAGGACTCTTGTGTCTTTCTCTGTTGCTAGTCAGTCTACCCTTTAGTGATTTGTTGTTGTTGCTGTTTATACCATTCCTGCCAGGATATCTATGTTGCGTTCATCGAAACAGGCCCAGGTTTCACACTGAGTGTATAAATACTGTGTTAGAGTGTCATTGGACTTCCGGTTTGGGCAATGGCGGAGCGGGCTGCGCTTTGAGGGAGATCCTCGAGGCGACGCGATAGAAAAGGCTGCTGGGGGAGAAGAAGAACCCCAAGAAACGCACGAGAATAAAGAGCGTGAGACCAGGACCCTAAAATAGCCCTATCGGCCGGGATCGGGGCCCCTCAAGGACCCCGACGAGACCGGTAGGAGCAGAAGAGGGCCCGGAGGGGTAGCCTTTGGAGCGAGGTCAAAGAATTTGACCATAACCCTCCGCCGCCAAACCACTTTTAACCACCCGGAGGGGAGACGTCAGTAGACAATAATAACGAGAGAGCACTAGCCCGGCAAAGCGGCAGAAGCAGAGCGACTCGGCAGACAGAAGGGAGATAGCAGCCTGTGCCCGACGAGCCAAACCGACGCGGAGGAAAGGGGGAAAAAGGAGGCCAACAGACAAATAGAAGACAGCCCGAAAATAGAGAAGAGTAAGGGGTAAGAGAGAGGAGTGAAGGGGGGAAGGAGGAAATAAATCATTGAGGAAGATAAAAGCTTACCATAATGGCGGCTTGCGGGGGAGGAAAGTACATCTAGCCTTCTTGTAAACAAAGAGGAAAAGAAGACGGAGGAAGTGACGCGACGGGCAAGACCGGAACCGGAAAGAGAAGCGAGGGGATCTAAAAGACCCGCACCATCAGCGAGAGCAGGTCCCTAGAGAGACCAAACCAGAATCCTCGACGCTCTAGGATCAGACGAGCAGATGAGAAGTGCGAGAAGAGAACAGAGCGTAAGCAGAGGGCCGGGAAAGAGGGAGAAGCCGGAGAGAGCAGAAGAGACCCGCAAACACAACAGAACCAGCCGAGGAGGCGGCAAGCGAAACAACAAACAGCGGGGAACAGTGGTGAGTCCCCCCCACCCCCTCTCAACCCTTAACCCTCCACAAA
>JARBWK010000010.1:59800963-59854194 GCA_030556195.1 Anolis apletophallus | reverse complement strand
AAACCGACTGGCTCGCAAGCTCAGTCTAAAAACAGATTCCCCAGCCGAAGCTACACTCTCGCTTCGCTGACAGGAAAACTAACTGCTCTCTCTGCAGTTTCAACAATGTGATTCCTACTCCTCTTTTCAGAGCAGAATCTAACCAACCCTTCTGGCTTGACAGCCAGGCACCCACTGACTCTCTCTAAGAATTCCGAGCTAGCCTTCTAGTTGGCTCCGCCCACCATCACCATGGCAACACATTCCCCCAGGAGGGAACTGCCTCCATTATCACAGCCAACCCTTTGTGGTCTGGGCATCATCCAGTTATGTATGCTGCTCACTTAAAGGCAATAGGAAGGCCCGCTCTCACCGTGGAAAATCCCCAGGTAGTACTTGTGACCCTGGAAGAGCCAGTAGTCAAGGTACCATCGATAATTGGGCAATTCCCTGGGCAGGGTGAGAAGTGGTGTAAGGAATCCTTCAGCAAAGGAGATTACGCAGTGCATAGGAGTAATGATGGCTCTTGACCACCAGCCCTATAGAACGGTAGAACGGGAGGGATTTAGAGGACTGCTGTCCTTACTTGCACCGTGTTACAAGATCCCCTCACGACATACCTTTTCCAAAGTGGTCATTCCAGCATTGTTTGACGGATGCAAGAAACTCTTGCAATCCCAGTTGAAGACTGCCACCAATGCTGCCCACGTCCATTTCACTACCGACATTTGGTCCAGTGTGGGGGGAGGCCATTCCTTCCTGTCGTTAACGGCTCACTGGTGGGAGAAGGAGGGAACCCTGGAGGCGGGTCAGCGATGGTCTCTCTTGGCTCTGGAGGTGGTAGACAAGGATCACAAGGCCGACACCATAAGCACTATATTGCAGGGAATGATGGCAGAGTGGATGCATCTTACCACACTTTTGGGATTCATTGTCACCGATGCTGGGAAAAATATGGTACGGGCCGTTGACTCTGCAGGCTTCACTAACATCACCTGCCTGTCCCACGTACTACATAACACGGTCAAAGATGGATTGAAGGTCCATGAAGATGCCAGCTCCCACAGCATCGCCCCTCTGGTAGAGCGCTGTCGAAAAATAGCAGCCTTCTTCCATCGAAGCACTAAGTCTGCAAGTCTACTACGAGAAAGGCAGTCACTGGAGCATCTTCCCCTACACCGGTTGCTACAGGACGTGCCCACGCGGTGGAACTCCACCTTCAAAATGCTAGAGCGCATGTTGGAGCAGAAGAGGGCCGTGCACGGGGTTTCGTTGTCGGTTGGCGGACAGGTTAACGCGCTGCTCCCTAACAACCAGGAGTGGGTGGTAATCTCGGAGGCCGTCGACATCCTTCAGCCCTTCAAAGATGCCACAGAGGCTCTATCCAGCCACAAAGCCTTACTGGGGGATGTGATCCCTGCAATAAAACTTTTGCAGAAGCACTTGGAAAACAAAGCTGCACAGAGCACGTTGCACACCTTGTCCGGAAGACTTACACCGCAGTCCCAGGAGTTGGTGAAGCAGTTGAAGATTGCGTTACAGAAACGTCTACTCCCATTGATGGAGAATAACTGTCATGTGATCGCCACACTCTGTGACCCTCGCGTGAAGGACACTGTTGTTAGCCAAGCTGATTTCCCAAGATGGAAGAAAGAGCTCGTCGCACTTGTGAGAGAAGCGTTCGAACAGAGGGTGGGGGTAGGCCGTAACGAAACAACATCACCAGTTCCGCAATGCAGTGCCGAAGCAAACAGCTCTTCCACTTCTGACAGCACAGAGAGTGTCCACCGACGAGCACAGAAGAGAGGAGCGCAAACAGAAAGCTGTTTCATGAAAAATGCCGTGGCCTTAGTGACAGAAGAAGGCAGTTCATTGTCGGCTCAAGTGGCTATGGCTGACGTGTCTGAGTCTACCGTCAAACAGTACTTTGAAGAGCCTGTACAGCCATATGAAGACACAGATCCACTGGCCTACTGGTCTGCACGTTCCACGCAGGGGTGGACCGATCTGGCACATGTAGCCCGAAAGTACCTCAGCTGCCCCCCTACCAGCGTGCAGAGCGAGAGGGTGTTCAGCCTTGCAGGAGATGTTATGACTAATCCAAGGAGCCTGCTCAACCCCATGGCAGTGGAGAAACTAGTTTTCCTCAAGGCCAACTTACCCATTCTTGGCATCCCTGAGATTGATTTCTGAGTGTCTGCTGCTCCACCGACCAATAGATATATCACCTCTTACTAACTGTCCCGAAAAGCCATATATACTTTGAGCAGACCCTTTTATAAAAGAATTTTTATTAGGAACGTTCTTTTCTTAGGAATTGAGAGATTACCGCTACTCAGATGTAGCTCTATTAGTTATGATGGAGCTAGAGCACACGTACTTCTCCTCAAAGTTGTCTTTGTGGGGTATGGCTTGAGGTGAACTTCTCCAAACAGGCTACTTTTCAACACATCTACCTCATCCAAAAATATTCCTAAAGTTTTTATTAGTAATCTCGTTGTCCATAACATGTACTCAACTTTCGTTTGATCTGCGTTCAAATTACTGTTTTCATATTGCTTTCTGTAATGATGCGATGATGACTTTCAGTTCTGTATGTCTGACAGAGAGGTTGGAATGACTCTCCTCTGGCCAGATAGTCACACTCCCCAATTTGCAAGTCGGCGTTTTTGGTTGCCTCTTTCTGAAAGCTGACCTTTTTGGAATGCTTTGCAATGTCCACCGCATGGTCCGATGTCAAGTGGATGTATCTTCCTTGGGCCAGTGAAGGAGCACAAAGTATTGACTTATCGCTGCACGCGAACAACAGATGCTACTCCCTTTCTTGTCCTTTGGCTTTGTACTGTTGGATTGGCAACAATTCTCTGTCAAACCCCAGCTTCATTCCCCTGACTGCTGGCTTGTAACCTGTGGGTCGGTCGGCGAAAAAAAGGTGATAGTTGTTGCATGAGTTCTACTACCCTCCTCTACGTCACAAAGACTTTTATTGTTTCACTCCTTTGAGTTTCAATAGACAGTCCTGTAGCCTAGTAGCCGCATCAGTTGCCTTCTACTACCCCTCCTCTACGTCACAAAGACTTTAATAGTTTCACTCCTCCGAGTTTCACAAGGCAGTTCTGTAGCCTAGTAGCCGCATCAGTTGCCTCCTGGGGATCGAGTGTTGGCCTGCGACTGAAACGCCGCCAAAGTTGGGGTGTGCATGTCACTTTAATTCCAACAACAACTAAACGTAACGGGAATAGAACTCTCTCCTCTGTTGTGCCTGTTGGAAGGCCCAGGTCAGCACTCTGGGATCACTTCTTAGTCCTACATGGCTGGCAGAGAACAAATGGGTTGTGGTTTCAGTGTTTGAGCATTTGACTGAAGAACAAGAGGTCCTCTTTAGTCCGAATCCGGGTTCTCATCTTTCACCAGTTCACAACGCAGGGGTAATCAATGTTCTTTAGGTACAACCTTGCTTCCATCAGAAACTGCTGGTGGTGAACAATTTCTATGTCTTGCTTTATGCATCAAGACAAGTATCACTTCTTAGTGACAAGTGAATCAGCTGGATGACTTTCACGGTTTCACTTCTTCAGTGTCACAGGTGATAGTTGTTGCTTCAGCAGTCTTGGTACAGATCCTCCTCCTAACCTCACAAAGACTTTTATTGTTTCACTCCTTCTGAGTTTCACAAGAGAGTCCTGTAGCCTAGTAGCCGCATCAGTTGCCTCCTGGGGATCAGTTGTTGGCCTGCGACTGAAACGCCGCCAAAGTTGGGGTCCTACATGGCTGGCAGAGAACAAATGGGTTGTGGTTTCAGTGTTTGAGCATTTGACTGAAGAACAAGAGGTCCTCTTTAGTCTGAATCCGGGTTCCCATCTTTCACCAGTTCACAACGCAGGGGTAATCAATGTTCTTTAGGTACAACCTTGCTTCCATCAGAAACTGCTGGTGGTGAACAATTTCTATGTCTTGCTTTATGCATCAAGACAAGTATCACTTCTTAGTGACAAGTGAATCAGCTGGGACTTCATTCCATGTAACGGTGTACGTCAGTTAGTCTTGGTACAGATCCTACATCCTAACCTCATAGAATTACTAGTCACCCTGTCTTCTGAGTGGCAGAGAGTACAGCTGCATTCTCGTGGATTTTCAGTTGTTTGGCAGCTGACATTGGTTTTCCAGTGATTACGTCCCATGGATCGATTGATGGGTACAGTACCAGGAAATTGTCCACTTAGGCCACCAGGGGTAGGAACACAGACCTTTATTTCCATTCCTTCCCTTGAGAATGGGGAGATATATAAATCGGGCTGTGTTTGGGAGCATGTGTATAACATGCATGCGTAATTTGGGAACCACATTGCAGTTCCAGGAACAGAATGATTTCCATCGTACGTTCACTGCTGTGCCGAAAAGCTGTGGCGGGATCGATAGTCATCCGTCCTGTACATGGCTGGCAGAGAAATGAAAAGGTCCTCTGGCAAGGATTTCTCTGTTTCACTTGAAAACGAGGTGTCTCCCCCTTTATTTTACTTTTTGCAGAAGTTCACCGCATCTAGCCAATGTCAAGAAAAAGTCGTCGACAAATTGGCAGCAGCTGTACATTGAGGTTTTAGCCTTGCTTTTCCTTTTGCTGCGTCTATACAGGGGTGGTGCGGAGTCCTGCAATTGTTATGACAGAAACACTTCCTGACTGCACGTTTATACACTACTTTCGGCAAGAACTTTTTTGCGTCTATCCCGTCCCGGGGGTTGTCTCCTGGCCTGCGCTTCTCCGGCCTGAAAATAAGTAAGGATGGGTTGAGGCCACGTCAAGGCCATAATCCGCCGACTTATAATGAGGTCTTCTGGAGATGAGTTCTACTCCCACTCACAAGTACTTGGGTTTACCATTTATAAGTGATGCACTACAGAAAGAAGCATTTTGGGAACCTCGGGTTGAGAACCACTGCTGCTAAGGATCAAGTACTTCTCACTGCCTCTGTGGCTGACAGCGAGGGGTAGTGCTTGCCATGCTATGTGCAGATCCTCACACTCCATTACCTAGCCTCAGGTTGTTGGCTCACTCGGATTGGAAGCTGAACTTGAAAGAATGCTTTTAAACTTGTCATTTGCGTGTAACTACTACGTGTAAGGGATGCATTTGGGCCCTCTCATGAGTCTGAGAATGAGGACTTGCCATTGTCGTTGTAGGATGAAATTGGCTCCAATCAAGCGCTGCCCACTGGGTATGCCCCTCCCTCCAACCTTACAAAGTGAATACAAATTTGATAACAGTGATCTATCCTTTAGCATGGCTGACAGAGGTAGCTGTATCTGGAGAACTGTTAGTAAGTAAGTGTGCCTTTCAAATCAAATAAAGAAGTCTGTAAAGGGAACCATCTCTGCTTTTTGGAAGGCAAGTTGCTGGGGGCATGCTGGTTCTTGACCAGTGTTACAAGGAGTTTCTTCCAAGCCATGCGCAAAATGCTTTCAGTCCTTTCTATGGATGTTGTGACTGCAGGGATCGTTCCAGGGGATGGCCGGATAGGAGTGTTACTGACAAAGTTCCTTTTTCTTCCTTCCCTAGCTATCACGGTTGGAGATAAATCGCTCCTTCTGTGTGGCTGTCAGAGAGATATCACTACCGCTGTTCTGGCGCATCTGGTCACAAGATGGGCAGCATGCTTGACGGCAGTTCTGAGATTTAATCTTTTAAGGAAGAGATGTCCTCTTTTGTAAACATGACGTGATTTGCAGTCCTTCTGTAAATATGAAAGCTGTGGGCAGATTACAGAGGCTTGTGTGGTGGCCTGCGCTTCTCAGTCCGGAATTCCTCCAAGTAAGGAGTCGGAATGGGCCAGCTTCCTGCGGCGCCATAGAACGAGGTCTTCCTACTGATGCTTCTTCCAGTTCCTCTCTGAGTTCCAATATGAAGAACTGCTTTATTTGTGGTTCTGATTCACATATCATATGCTGTTGTGGGGGGCAGGGGGTTACGCGCATGGAATACTTTCGTTCAGTTTAAGATTATACACGACTTTGTGAATCAACTTTTCCTGTTAATGGTGTGGTGACCTGCAATTGGTGAACTGAAGAGACCAGAAGAACGGGGTGTGGCGCTTCATCCCCGTGGGTAAAGTGGCTCTTCTGGATACTTTGTGGGAGATTTTCTAGGGGTTCTTTTACTGTTTTCCCCCGACACAGACCAAAGAGCCAGCCCTCGTGGGTAGAAGGTTTCCCCCTCAGGCAAAATAGGTGGAGGAGGTAGTCTAGGCCCACGCCGGCCTTAAAAGCATGCTGTCAGGCCATCCTTGGGGGGGAACTTCTTCCCACCCACCGGGGTGTTCAAAGTACAGGAGGACCTGGGAGGGCTGACAGCAGGCATGTAGCCAGGGGGGGCTAAGGGGGCTTCAGCCCCCCCAATTCTCAGGGTGGTCCGCGAAAAGGCCTTACTGGTACATTATTTAAACTGTTATGTTTATTCATATCATGATCTGATCATCACCATGCTCATTATATCCCACATTAATGGGGTTATTGGGATAACAATACAAAAGGTTTGCTAGGGTAGACCCTCTCCGACCCAGTCTCAGCCCCCCCCCAACCAGCCCCCCCCCCCGAATCAAAATCCTGGCTACGGCCCTGGCTGACAGCATTCCAATTGCAGGCCATCAGGCCATTTCCGGGATGGGGAGCTATTCCCCCCTAGGTCTACAGAGAGGAGAAGGAGGCGTGGGAAGGCCTAAGAAGCGCAAGCCAGCGCCAGGCAGCTCACAGTTTCTCTGTCAGACATGTCGAAATAGGTGAAGTGCGGGCTACAATCGCGCACATGGCATTCAATCCTTGGGGCGGTATGACCCCAGGGGCTTTAAGTTAAACGTGCAGGAGGAGGAGGAGGAGGAGGAGGGGGAGCCAGGGGGGGCTTTCAGTCACAGGGTAACGGTCTGTCCTTGGGGGGTGGGGTGACCCCCAAGGGTCTTCGGTAACACGTCTGAGAGGATGTGGGAGGGCCGAAGGAGATAAGAGGATTAGTGCTTGCGGGTGTGCGGGGGGGACCGTGCGCACGGGGATGTCCCCCCCTTTAAGCGTTGTGCGGTGGTGTTGGGGAACAGAGGCCAGGCAGCTCAGCTCACAGTTTCTCTGTCAGACATGGAGAAATAGGTGAAGTGCCCGGGGCTTACAATCGCAGACAGGCATTCAGTCCTGGGGCATCTGACCCTGCAGGAGGAGGAGGAGGAGGCCCAAGGGGCCCGGGCACTCTGACCCCCAGGGGTCTTTAAGTTAAAGGTCACATGAGAAGGTGCAAGTGGAGGCCCAAGGGGGCCCGTAGGGCTTCCTATCACAGGCACACTTTGTCTGTCCTGGGTGCACTCTGACCCCCCCGGGGTCTTTAAAAGTTAAACTCTGACCCCGGGTGCAAAGGTGCACGAGAGAAGGTGCACGTGGAGGCCCAAGGGGGCCCGTAGGGCTTCCAATCACACGCACACAGTCTGTCCTGTCCTGGTGCACTCTGCCCCCCCAGGGGCTTTAAGTTAAAGGTGCACGTGAGAAGGTGCAAGTGGAGGCCCAAGGGGTCCCGTAGGGCTTTAAGTTAAAGGTGCCTAGGCACAGGCACACCTATCATTCTGTCCTGGGTGGTGCACTCTGACCCCCAGGGTCTTTAAGTTAAAGGTGTCCTGGGTGCACTCTGACCCCCAGGGTGTGAGAAGGTGCAAGTGGAGGCCCAAGGGGGCCCGTAGGGCTTCCTATCGCAGACAGGCATTCAGTCCTGGGTGCACTCTGACCCCCAGGGGCTTTGAGTAAAAGGTGCAGGTGTGGTAAGGAAGCCCGAGGGGCTTCCGATGCCAAGGCAACAGGCTGATTAATGCTGGGGGTTAACTTGTTCCCCCCTGGGGCTTTCTTGGCATTCTTGGTGGAGATTGTTAACGGGGAGGAGTGTTTGGCTGCGATACGTCCGCCAGCAACCCGTGAAGCAAGGGCAGCAGAGATTTAAAAGGCAGAGAAGGCGTGGGAGTTTCTCCTGAAAGCATCAGGCTGATACCTTAGGCAAATATGCTGGCCTGCGCTGTTATAGTTGAAGAAATGCACTCATTAAGTAAGGCTTTGAAAGGTGCAGCTTACTATGGAACAAAGACTTCCCACTTGGGCTTAGGACAGTACCTTGTCTGAGCTATAGTATTCCTGGTGAGTGGTTAAAAGCTAAGAACGTATGGTTATCACGGCAGGATGCATGCCATTATAAAGCTATGTAAACCCTCTAAGGAAGGGAAATGAATGAGCCCTTCTCTTACTTAGGGAAGCCCTTCTTGATATTAACTTTCCAGTTCTACTTGGCTGCCAGAGAGGTAGTGGACTTCTGGTTTCAGTGATGCTCAATCTTCTTCAGGATCTCCACTGCTTCCTTCACAAAGTGCTGTTGGTAACCCATTTCTAGTAGTTGTGCTCTGCAGCAACACAAGCCTCTTGGGGAGGAGCGTTTTGCTGTGATTGCTCTTACAGGAATCCTTGGAACCATGACAGTAGAGTTTCTTGAGTTCGAGGAGTCCTTGGAGTTCCGCCGGAGCTTTCAATGGCAGGCCAACAGGCTGGTTGATCCTGGGGGTTAACTTGTTCCCCCCTGGGGCATTCTTGGTGGAGATTGTTCACGGGGAGGGGTGTTTGGCTGCGATTGGTCCGCCGGCACCAGTAACCCTTACAGCAAGGTCGCCGGAGATATTGAAGGTGCAGAAAGCGTGGGAAGGAGAAGCAGGAGGAGGAGGCCCGAGGGGATTCCAGTCGCAGACAGACGTTTCGTCCTTGGGGCACTCTGACCCCCAGGGTCGTTGAGTAAAAGGTGCAGGTGTGGGAAGGAAGCCCGAGGGGCTTCCGGTGCCAAGGCAACAGGCAGATTAATGCTGGGGGTTAACTTGTTCCCCCCCTGGGGCATTAGAGGCATTATTGGCATTGTAGGTGGAGATTGGTCTCGGGAAGGGGTGTTTGGCTGCGGTTGTTCCTGCGATGGGCTCTGGTTCAAGAGGACCCTAATCTGAATCTGGATCCTCTTTGACCCTTTGCCAACATGGGAGTGAGGCTCAATCTTCTACAGTATCTGCAGTGGCTCCATCAGAAAGTGCTGGGGGTAACACATATCTAGTTGTTCTGCTGTGCAGCAACACAAGTCTCTCGGGGAGGAGCGTTTGGCTGCGATTCGTCCACCAGTAACCCGTGAAGCAAGGGCAGCAGAGATTTAAAAGGCAGAGAAGGCGTGGGAGTTCCTCTGGGCCTTCAAATGGCAGGCCAACAGGTGAAGTTATCCTTGGGGTTCACTCCCCCCCCCCCAGCTTGAAAGCCCTGCAAACAGACAAGGAAGGGAAGGAACTGAATGGAAGGTTCCTCCTTTAAAGGGAAACCGTCATAGTGCATTTAGATGTTCTTTCTCTTTCCTCTTCATGTGGTGTGGGCAAATTTCTTTTTATGTAGGTGAAATAGTTGAAGATAATGTTGTCATTGAGGTGGAGACGGTTTTAGGGCGTTCGTTGCTCACGTTCCTTTGCTGAAAGCATCAGGCTGATACCTTAGGATTGTATGCTGGCCTGAGTGGCCTAAGCTTTTAAGGCGGCAGAAACACAACAAGTAAGGCTTCAAAAGGTGCAGCTTAGCTTACTATAGAACAAAGACTTCCCACTTTGGCTTAGCCAGTACCTGTCTGAGGTATTCCGGTCTCTAGAACTGAGTGGTTAAAAGCAAAGAACCTTGTGGTTATCACAGCAAAATGCATGACATTAGACAGCGATGTCAACCCTCTAAGGAAGGAAGTGTATGAGACCTTCTCTTACTTAGGCAGTGCACTTTGGAAAGGGAATCCCTTCCTGATAAAAACTTTCAAGTTCTACTTGGCTGACAGAGAAAATGTGGGGCCTTGGCTTCAGGGTCTTTAAGTAAAAGGTGCAGGTGCAGGTGTAGGAAGGAAGCCCAAGGGGCTTCCGGTGCCAAGCCAACAGGCTGATTAATGCTGGGGGTTAACTTGTTCCCCCTGGGGCATTAGAGGCATTATTGGCATTGTAGGTGGAGATTGGTCTCGGGGAGGGGTGTTTGGCTGCGGTTGTTCCTGCGGTGGGCTCTGGTTCAGTAACCCATATCCTCTTTCACCTGTTGAAACGGGACTGATGATTTATCTTCTTCAGGATCTCCACTGCTTCCTTCACAAAGTGCTGTTGGTAACCCATTTTGAAGGTGCAGCAACACAAGCCTCTCGGGGAGGAGCGTTTTGGGAAGGAATCAGGAGGAGTAGAGTTTCTTGAGTTCGAGGAGTCATTGAGTTCCGGGATTTCAATGGCAGGCCAACAGGCTGGTTGATCCTGGGGTTAACTTGTTCTGTTCCTTCTTGGTGGGGATGTTCCCGGGGAGGGTCTTTAAATTAAAAGGTGCGGTGTATTGAAGGTGCAGAAGGCGTGGGAAGGAAGCCCTTCCAATCGGGCTTCTGTCCTTGGGGGTGCTTTAAATTAAAGGTGCCCCTAAATGCAGGGCTGATTAATCCTGGGGTTAACTTGTTCCCCCAGTGACATTACAGGCTTTCTTGCCATTCTTGGTGGAGATTGTTCAGGGGAGAAGTGTTTGGCTGTGATTGGTCCTCCGTGAACCCTTGGAGCAAGGGCAGCGGAGAATTCAAAGGCAGATAAGCGTGGGAGTTCCTGTGGGGCGTCCCAATGGCAGGCCAACTGGTGAAGTTATCCCGGGGCATTATTGGCATTGTTGGTGGAAATTGGTCTCGAGGAGGAGTGTTTGGCTGCGATTGGTCTGCCGGTAACCCTTTCAGCAAGGCCAGTGGAGATTTTGAAGGTGGAGAAGGCATTACAGGCATTATTGGCATTCTTGGGCTTAAGAAGAGAGGTGAGCTGTGCAGGCTAGCAGGCCAAATGGCCTGGGAGGTGTCTATGGGCAGCACCGGCTCTTTGGCTTAAGAATAGAAGGGAGCTGACATAAACCCATAACAAATTAAAGACACACATAGAATAAAGTTAGGGGAGAACTGACAGGAAGGAGAGAAGACGATAAGGACAGAAAGTGATAGCGTAGCGAAGGAAGGAAGGAAGGAAGGAAGGAGAAGGAAAAGGGAAATAAAAAGTGAACAAAGGAAGGAAGGAGCCAAAGGAAAAAGTAGAGAAAGGGGAGGGAAGGAAGGAAAGAGAAAAGAAGGGATGTGGAACCAAAGAGCAAAGGAAGGAATGAAAGAAGAGGGTAGAGAAGGTCACAATTGTACTGAGAGCTAGTAGCTAGCTCTTATATTTATGTTATACATCTACAGATCCATTGAATTGCACTGCAGAGGTGAAGGGGAATGTTCCCCCATTGATTTTTTACTGTTTCCCTGCTTTTCCTACTTTAGAACCAATTTAGAATTTCGTTAATACTTACGTTACATTTTAGAACTTTTTGGAAAATTTTTTTGTAAGTCTTTCTTTTACTAATCAAAAAAAATCCCCCCCCCATTTGATTTTAGAATCGCGATTTTTGGGTTCTAAACCATGCCTATCTCATCTAGTGTCCAATGACCATTATAAACAGTTTTCACTAGATATAATTGCTGCTGTAGTTGTTTCCTACTTGGAAGGAAAAAATAAATCAATAAATATTGGGGGGATGGAGGAAAGTGGTGAAAGTCTAAAGCCACTTGTTTCACTCCAAAATCCAAAGCCACTTGTCCCACTCCAAAATCCACTGGCAACCATCTGTGAAGATTTCAGCAATTCTGTAGACCTTTTGGACAAATACTTCACTTTGGCTTCAGGAAGCTGAACAGCAAAACCTACAAATCTGGTATGGGGAATTTTTTGGATAATTCTCCATACCAGATTTGTAGGTTTTACAAGGCAACATGGGGGAATCCATTAAGCTTCTAGTATTTGGCTTTGCTACTGTTTTTCAATACAGTATAGTAATTATTACATTAAAACGAACAAAAATGACAGGTCAATAACCTCTCACTTCAAGCATAAGACTCAGTATTCATGGACTCTTCCTGACTCTCCAGTTTTTAAGCTACTGTGACAAAGAAATAAAAAGACATAAAATTAAGAGGGGTTACTAATAAAGTGAACCCTTGTGATGAAGAAATAGATGTAGGTCTAATCATGGTAATGCCTCTGCCCTCTATTACAGCCTATCCCCACACCCTTTGATCACAAATATGTAGTGCAATGTGCAAATACTTTAAAGGGCACTAACAGGGCCATCATAGTAAGGTATTTCAGATTCACTGCAGTATGCTCTCCTCAAGAGAATCACATATTCTTTTCTTTTTAAAAATGCCATTTTCTATATGAATTTTTTTCTCTCTCAGGATTTTCTGATATTCCCCTGTCATCCACCATCTATATCATAATCACTTGGAGAAGATGGCAGAGAAAGTAGAATATTAGGTAGTTTATTGGGTTTGAAAGTTCCTCCACTTGGGACATGATGGCAGGAGAGAATAAGAAAAAGAGGGACCAAGACAGCAAGTCTGAACACCACGAAGACTGATGAAGAGAGACAACATGCAGTCAAGAGTGACGAAGAGTGACCAAGAAAAACCAAGACAGCCGCAGAGGAGTGAAAGGGACTCATTGATATGCAGAGGCATTGAAGCAGAGCAGCTGACTGTGCCTGCTGGCAGATGCTGAGTCGTAAGCGAGATTTACAGAGTTCTGTCCACTTACCAACAAATTATTTCCAGGTAAAGCTTCTCAGCTGGTCTGAGGTTTTCAATCACAATGCGTGAGATAGGTCTAATTCCAGGGACTCCTCGGTGCGATGACCTCAGGACAGGAGGACTATGGAGTGCTTCACCACAGCAGGTTGTGTCTTGAAAATTTTGAGTCTCAGATGTTGTTTCCCCTGAATTGCTCATGGCATCTGAATTCTCAATCCAAGTTGGGATTAATGAGAGATAATCAAATTGATATCATTACTCCAAGAGCATAGGATGAAAATGTGCACATTAACAGTTCATGTATATTCGCAGACACAGACACCATACAAACAGAGCTTAGCAGTTAGTTTTCTGGACTACATTTGGTCATGCTGGCTCAAAGATTTGGGAAGTGTTAGTTCAAAACAGTAGCTTGGCTTCATTGTCAGAAAGGGAGCAAATCACAAGTTTTAGTCAAAGCTTTAAAAGAACTATTCAAAGTTCAGAACTTTGTCCATGAAATAGATCCCACAGCCTAAATTGCTGAAATTGTAGGGAAAGGCTGGGACCAAATTTTGTCCCCATTAATATGGAAGCTACCAGCCAGCACAGTAATAGCATTTCCATATGCTTTGATGGACACAACACATCAAATAACATAACATAGATGCAAAAACATTTATCTTAAATTCTTCAATGACTTATAAAATTACATTGTCCTTTTCTAGACCCAATTTCATTCTGATCCCACCCATAAGTATGTAATTTCTTCATTTATACATGAGGCTTGATATTAAATACTGAATATGAGGAAATAGATTGTGTGTGTGTGTGTGTGTGTTTGTGTGTGTATAAGGTTAGATGTAAGTAATTCATAACATTGTCACAATTTCATACATACAATAATATATTATTCTTTTTTACCCATATGACACATTCTATTAATTACATTGCTTTACAATTCTATACATCTATTACTTATACCCAGGTCTGTATCCAAGGGGAGCAGGGTTAGGGGTTAAACGAACCCACCTACCCTATTTTTCAGGTTAAGAATCCATCTTGTTCTAAGCCTTGTGTTCAACTTTATAGCCTTTGCCAGTATATTAGGAAGCCTTCATTTGGAGGTCTTCATTTTGTTGAGACCTCATATTGGGCTTCATGCCTTTGAGCTGTTGATGCCTCAAGTTGGGACCATTCTGGAGGGGACCATGTGGTCTTCTCCTGCATCTGAAAGGCCCTCAAGTTTCTACCTGGTCAGGCTCATGGCCTAACAAACTAGAAGGCATCCAATTTGATCTGTTCAGGAAGGGATGTGGCAATAAAGGAATGTGGGCAGGGTTGGAGATAATGGGATTGATGGCTCTGTTCCTGTCTGTCCGGGACAGGCTGGCCATACAGTGGGTGCCAGGAGTGTTGGCACAGCTCTAATGGAGACCCCAGAGTCTGATCTGGTGATAAAAATGAGGATGTGTTCCAAGGGATAGAATCAGATAACATCTGGGGAAAACCCAGTGGCTATTCTTAAGCCCATTATGGGACATTTGGTGTAGTGTGAGAGGTTGTGTCTTTTCTTAAACTAATGTTGGGATATTCCTGAGGCATGTATGTTGTGCCCACGTAACTTGAGAGAGTTCATTGGGCAGCTGCCTGGAAACTGGGGGAAAGATTATTGTGGACTCCTGTTTCTAGGTTTTGGGGTCCATTGTTTGGGGAATAACAAGAATAGGGCCCCTGTGTGACTAGCAAAAAGAAGAGGGTGATCTCAATGTTTTCTTGCAGGTTATCTCAATGCTCTTCTGGCATTAACAAAGCAACAAAGCACCTGCAATGGCCAGGACCTTGGATGGAGCCTTATAGGTGACTAGGGCATGATCCACCCTTTTCCCCTGTCCCGATGAACTCAGGGAAAGAATGATGGTGCTAATATCCAGTCGGGAAGGCAGAATGGTCTGAATCAGACTTGATCCCAGTTCCCAGACTGGCCCTAAAACTTCAGGATACTCTGAAGTTTCCAGCAAATTACAAAGTATCACCCATCTTTATCCAAAGCAGAACAAAATTGTTTAAATATTTTTGAAACCCTGGCTGTTGTCCATGATAATTGTGCATCATGGACAATAGCCAGCTTTCCATTTGGGGTAAGTCTGGAATGTTGGGGGAGAAGGTTGCATGTGTAGACAAGCCCTCAGCCAACAAGAACAGTTATTTTCAATGCACAGTCATAGTTACAGCAGAAGCCATTGAGTCCACATGTTTGGCTATTGCATGGGTAAATGTTGCTGTTCTGTTCCCCTCTTATTCCATGTTTTATAATTACTTTATGTCTCTTCAGGTTACATCTTTGGAATGTTCTGCTTAGTTTACAAGTAGAGTTATCTATGCTAGTGCTCTGATCTGGTCAGAGCCTTTTTCTAGTAAAATGCCCTCTGCTCTAGTTCATGTGACTAGCACATGAGCCAGAAACATTGGCCTGAATTCTGTTGCTGACTCAATTCAGTAGGCCCACTGAATTGGTGGAATTTATCAATGCTTTGACTCACCATTCAAACATTGATACACTAGGACTATTCTAGTTGGTACAAACTAAACCAATTCCAGCCATTGCTTGATCTAAAAGCCACAATTTCACTAACCTCCTCCCCAAGCGATTATGGGAACTGTAGTTAAAAAAATACTATTTCCAAATTTTGAATGAGACCCACTGAGCTCTGTTGATACTATAGGCTCATATGATGCCCCCTATATTTGAATAGCCATGTCATCTCACATTATAAAAGGTCTTGACTATTTTCAAATGTCTCATGGCTACCTGTCTGGGGCTGCTAAGGTCCATTGGGGGGGTTTTTGCAATGAGAACACAGGTGTTCCTGAACAAATCCCATGTGGGTCTCAAGAATGGCAAGCTCTGCCCTGTAGGGCAAGAGTCTGATAATTGTGTGAAGAAACCATTCTGTGCTGACATATCCCGTTTAAGCTTTTAAGCTTCTATTTGAATTTTTGTTGTAAAACATCAAACTGATTAAAATAAAATAAAAATCTCCTTAATCCCGAGCACAGATCCTGATGAATATTTCAGCTTTGGGCTCCTTTTAATACATTCTGTAAATCCGTAAAGCAGTAAAAGGAGCGTTCCACTGCACAGTCAATCTGCACATTGCAGGAGGGCAATGCAATACACTAGTTCTGAGCAGGAGCAAGAATATTACCTGTGTCAGGCTGGATTTATTTACTTTAACCAATATAAGCAGTACCTTAGAGATGGAGAGAGGCTGAGCCCTCCAATTCCCTCTGGAGTGACAAGGAAAAAGGATTCATCCTGGAGGTAGGATCCCCTGAGTATGCTCTCTCATATTGGACATTGGGGTGGATCTAGACTTTTTCTCTCAAAGTAGACCCATTGAAATCAGTGGGGCATCTGCCAACGTAGGTGGCTGTCCTTTGAGCATAACTACATGTGGATCCAACTCAAGGAGCAAATGAGAGAGCAACCAATATCCACAACAAAGTATACAAAAGCACTGAAGTATACACCAGGTTGTAGGGCAATTTTGGGCATATTTTTATCCTCTGCAGATTGAACCATGAGATCAGCAGTGACCAGAAGTGACATTTACAGCAACCAGATGTCACTTCAGGACAGTTTTTGATTTGCTGTTTTAGCGAGAGATGAAACAATGTTTATAGGTTAAGGGAGGTCCTATAGCACTTTTTTGGGTGAAAAACCATTGGCTGATGTGTGCTGGGTAGGTATCCAGGTTAACCATTAGCCATGTGGGATACTCTGCAGGTTGTATGCATCCTGCAGGCCACACAATACATAGAGAAACAATTACACAGGGGGAAATGCTACATCCCTTCACTGCCCAGCATCCTGACAACTCTTATGTTTTGTTTTTTTTTAAGAGGAGGGGGATAGTTTTGTCTATTTTGGTTTGATCCAAAATCTTAGGGATAAGGGAGACTGAAACCTTTCTTCCTTACACAAGTAGCTTCCACAAAAAGGAAAAATGTACATTTGTCATAGCTAAGTATTTGTAAGTAGCTATTTCCAAAGTATTATATGGTTATTTTGATCCCATGGTCGGTCTGTATTACTGAATGTCTCTTCAGCTCATCGTTTTACCTCAAGCTCCTGGTGTTGACTACAAAACAACTACTTTGAAGCATGTGTTGGGGGGAGAGGGAGACGTTGACTGTGTATGTATGTATATATGTCTGTCTATCTATCTATCTCTGCTCAACCAACATATTTATCTATATGTCCAGAATGTTTCCTCCTAAACCAGAAGATTGTAATAATATCTACATACCAAAATAAAAATTTGCACTATAATAATTACAAATTGAGAGTATTGCTAGAAAAGACAGGGTGCGGCTTTTGCTTCTCCTTTCAATGCTGTTAGTCCTGTAAGGATTTGACATTGCAAATAGACCAGTTGCCACTAGGGGACACTATATTACTTCCAACTTGTTCTCCCCCACACACTTTTTAAGAGAAAACTAAAATATCTTTAATATTATAAATGCTGACTGAAGCATACAAACTAGAAAAGGGGGGGGGAGAGAATTGCCAAGATGCCTTTGCTCCTTGCCCTGTCTATCCAGCCTTGCAAGCAGATACAAACATAGGGAGACACACCTCAGGCAAAAGTGCAGATTTCATTTATGCAGCCTTTCCTGTTCATAAATATACAAATTGTATCCAAATGAGGCAGTAATAGGCAGGCCAGGGATTAGCTTGAAAATACTTCATTTGCAGAGGCATGTTTGCACATATGCATGCTGGCCTCTTCTAAAATGGAGCAAAGCACATTTAACGGCAAGGTAGCTATGGAAACATAACCAAAATTGTTTTAGTACCTTCCGTGCTGAGCCTGCTTCTACAGCAAGACAACACTGTCAAGGGAAGAGAGAATATTGTTTCTTATAAATAATACAATGTGAGGTGTGCTGCTAGTACAATCAATACATTAGCATCTGGAAATAGGGATGCTTCAGGCAAACATTGCTAATCGACAGAATGATGATTCCTGAAGACTTAATAGTGGCATTGGGCAAGCTTTTCCCAGTTCTTTGTTGCTGTTCAGGCAGATTTCTCTCCCTTACCTCCCACGTCTCTCTTTATATAATGTGTGTCAATGTGAATGATTATAAATAGGTTTCTGTGTGCATATGTTTCTATGTCTTCAAGTTGCCTGTCAATTTATGGCAACCCCATGAATGTCATGTGGTTTTCTTAGGCAAGGAATACTCAGAGGTGTTTTCAGCAGTTTCTTCTTCTGGAATATAGCCTACAACTCCTGTCATTAATTGAAAATCTCCCATCCAAGTACCAACCAGACCTGATCCTGCTCAGCTTGTTCATTGTACAAAAATAGAGTTCACTCACCTAGCACTATGTCATGCATGAGTGAAGAAGCCACATGAACCACTAACTGAAGAATTCTGAAGAAAGAATGATGTTCTATAATAAACTGAATGCAAGAAAGATGTTTATCCCTTCCCAAAAAGAATAACTATTTGTTTGCAATTTGCATATGTTAAAATATATCTATACATGCAAACTGAGAAATAATTTATCCTCCTTAAACATAAATGCAATACATTTTGCCATAATGAGGACAACAATGGCCTAGTGATACTTTTCTTTTATCCATGTGTTCAGTGTTGAATGACACCTTCAAGTCAACTGTTCACCCTTCTTATGGGTTGTTATCTATAAGGCCCCATCTACACTTCCATATAGTCCAGTTTCTGAATGCAGATTATCTGCTTTAAACTGGATTATATAAATCAACACTGCCATATAATCCAGTTCAAAGCAGATAATCAGTGGTTCCCCATCTTTTTTTTAACAAGGGATCACTTTGACCAGGGACCACTCTCCAACATTAGTACCACAAAGGTTATGAATCAGTTTTTGGTCAACTTTAAATTCAATTTACTTGTTTGGGGTGTTGATTCAAAAAATTGCATTGGATAGACCACATCAGCTCTAGTTTCAGATATAGAACATATTCCACCCAGTGGTTGCCATTTTCTCACCCACAGAAAACCATATTTAATAATCTAGAGCTGATATGGTTTATCCAATGCAATATTCTGAATAAGCACCCCAAAGCACCCTAGGAACAGGCCTAAAAACAAAGACGCCAAAGTGCCTCCACTTCCAGGCACCACATGGAATGGCTCTGCTCAGGGGGAGGGAGGGGGAGGAGAAGTAGCAGCAGTCAGGAGGCTTGTTGTTGTGCCTTTCATGGTTAGTTAACCTCTCCCCTCCCAACATCCCTGTTGCCTCAACACTATAAGAGGATTTCATGAGACAAGTCGCCCACGTTGCAATGATGTAGTAACAGTGAGGCTGCAGACCATATTTTAGTTCTTGGGGACCACTGGTGGTCCATGGACCACTGGTGGTCCACAGACCACAGGATGGGAACCACTGATCTAAATTCAGAAACTAGATTACTTGGCAGTGTAGATCCAATCTAAAATGCACTAGAATGGATAGCACATAGGACAAGTAGTAGCTACTAGGCATGAGAAAAAAGTTATGAAAATTAAAAGAAATGGACTTTCTTTTGGGACTTTCAAGTTTATACCCAAATTTTCGTGGACTTAGTAAATGGGCCCAAATTTTCGTTAGATTAGTAAATATTTCAGATGCCCCCCAACAGGAAAATTTTCCCCTCAAAATAGCTTTGCAGACATAACTCACAGTCAAATCGGGGCCTTTCCATGCTTGGAGCCTAATTAGAGTGAAAGGCCTCCTCCAGGAAGTGAAAAAGGAGCCGGAAACGATAGAGAGATCCAGATCGGGACTCCTAGAGGGGCTGGAGGACTGAGGAAAAAAGCAGTTTAAACACCCAGGAAGGGGGTTTAGATAGAAGGACAGAGCAGAAGGACATAAAAACTGCTGAGAGAAGGGCAGCAGGAGTGAAAAGAGCACGGAGAGGAGAAGGAAGAGTTCAGAATCAAGAAAAGCCATAGAGTTCAAATGGAGATCCTAGAGTGCTATGGTAAAACTGAATGGGGAAAAGCTGGAGTGTGGAGAACTCTACAGATTAGCAAGGCCTGCACCAGAGGTGGGCAACTATTTTATTTAATAATATTAATAATACTATATTAATGCATTATATGTCCCTGCAAAGAAACCCTGTCCTTTTATAATATTAATAATAATAATATATTAATGCATTATATGTCCCTGCAAAGAAACCCTGTCCTTTTATAATAATAATAATAAAAATAATATATTAATGCATTATATCTCCCTGCAAGGAAACCAAGGGAAATGTTGCCCCTTGATTTGCCTGTGCTTAAAACAGTGTCAGTCCTGTTTCCCTGCTTTGCCTACTTTAGAACTACTAATGAATTTAGTTAGTAATTACATTACATTTTAGAAATTTTTGGAATTTTTTTTGTAAGTGTTTCTATTACTAATAAAAAAAATCCCCCCCCCATTAGATTTTCGATTCCCTATTTTTAGGTTCTAAACCATGCCTAGTAGCTACATGTTACACTTGCTAACTATATGCTATTTTTCCTGCCTTAAAAGCAGTAAACAAAAACTCTAGCATCTGTGGTAATCTGTAATCTTAATGATATGAAGTACTGTGCCTAGAAAATTTGGGGGCAAAGGGAGAGACATAGGGACATAAAAACAGATTCTGTTTCAGACATGTGAGCAAAGACACACATACAATTAAATCCTATAATATGTGTTTAGTAGAAACAAATCTCAATATGATCAATGAGGATTCTACTAAGATATATGTGCACAAGATTTCAATGTTCATTGCCACTGAAGTTGTTTAAATATGATACTAAACTAAATCTAAACAAAGCTGCCCCTTAAAGCTGGTGTGGGCAAAGAGGTAATGTGCACAGGCAGCATGCAGGTATTTATTTATTTACCCTATTTATATCCTGCCTTTCTCAAGGCAGCTTTACATATAAGCACGTGTTCAATGCCTTTGGACAACATACAATTTCAACACAATTAAATTAAAATTTAAAATTAATCCATACTAGAATATATAAAAAAACATTACAGAAAACTACTCAGGGCCCATCCAGACAGTACCTTTATTGCGGAATAACTTACTTACTTTCTACCTGGGATTTAGAATAGAAGCAAAGTACACAAAGGTCATATTTCAACAATTTAAGATAATTAGCTTTTCATTTCCAGGTTTCTGTGACTGCCAAGTGTGGTGTCACTTGCACAGATGAACACTATATTATTTCAGCTAGATTGGTATGTCAACCTAGTCTTTCAGCCACATGAAATAAACTAACTTAAAATGCTGTTCACCAGATAAAGGGTTTTTCCTAGAAACAACTGGTGAGTCAAGTCCTTGTATATTTAACTCAGTCCTTGTGATAATGGCAGACCCTCCATATGTATTGGACTACATCTCCTTATTCTCAACATCATGGACAATGGTCATGGTTGCAGAGGAGATTGGAAAATGGTAGCTCAACATATCCAAAGGTTGCAGCTTGTGAAAGAATAATGTAGTGCCACGAGCAGCCCACACCAGAGCTCTCTTTCAGCCATTGCCACCCCCAGCTCCTTCAAGATCAAGCCAGTCACTTCAAGGATACCATCCATCCATCTTGCCCTTGGTTGGCCTCTCTTCCTTTTCCCTTTCATTTTCCCCAGCATCATTATCTTCTCCAAACTTTTCTGTCTTCTCATGATGTGGCCAAAGTACTTCATCTTTGCTTCTAATATCCTTCCATCCAGTGAACAATCAAGCTTTATTTGCTGGGGTATGGACTGGTTGAATCTTCTTGTGGTCCAAGGCACTCTCAGAATTTTCCTCCAACACCACAGTTCAAATGCATCTATCTTCCTTCGCTCAGCCTTCCATATGGTCCAGCTCTTGAATTCATAGGTTACTAGGGGAATACCATTGCTTTAACTATGCAGATCTTTGTTGCCAGAGTGATGTCTCTACTCTTCACTATTTTATTGAGATTGGTCATTGATCTCCTCCCAAGAAATAAATAATTTCTGATTTCATGGATGCAGTCTGCCTCTGCAGTAACTTTCACGCCTAGAAATACAAAGTCTGTCACTGTCTCTACATTTTCTCCCTCTGTTTACCAGCTATCAATCAGTCTGGTTGCCATAATCTTGGTATTGTTTATGTTTAGTTGTGTAAGGAATCCTTGCCCTAGCTGGCTAGGCCAGATTAGAAGCCTGAGGAAAGTAGGTCTGGACTCCATTTTGCGTGTAGAGTTGGTTGAGATTGGCAGCCATGTTGGGAAGGTAATCCTGGGCCAAGGGGAGTGGTTAGAGTTCACTCTGGGGCTGGTAACAGGAGAACTCCCAATGATTGGTCGAGGTCAGAAAAGGGGAGGAGTCAGGCAGGATGGAGGGAAAATCTTGCCAGAGTAAGAGCAGAACAGTTTGGGTTTCTGACCAAGGCAGTCAGAGCCGAGAACTCTCTCTGAGTGAGAGAGGGAAAGAGGGATTTCTTGACCTGTTTCAGAGACAGGGAAGAGTCCTTCGCAGCTAGTTCTCTGCTGTAAGGGAACTAGGGAACAAACTGAAGAATCTAGCCAGATACTCAGGGTGGACTAGGTTAGATTAGTCTGGGTAAAACCTGAAAGGGAATTTCAGGGGTGCTAACTGAGAGTTAGTCGTAACTTCTCACAGCTAAACAGCTTGGGTTCGTGTGAGGAAAATGTCAAGTTTGGTTTGGCCCTAAACTAATCTGTACCTTGAAGTATAAGAACCATTTCAAAGCAACAACATTGAAATAGTGAAACCTGTCTAATATTTTAAGGAAGATTTACCATCTAAGATTTAAATAACTTTGTTACTGAAATCTTTTATGAGCCTGAATTCTCAAGTAACCAATACACTTTTGTGCCTCTCTGAGAAAGTAGTTTAAACAATAAACCTTGTTCTGTTCACTTTTAAGTCATGCCTCGCATGTGCCTTTTTCTCACAAGAAGTCCTCTATTCAGTTCCAGCCATTTAAATAGATATTTTACCTCAGCACTCCACAAAGCTGATATTTGCCTAGGAGCTAGAAGGGGTTTGGGTAGAAGTACTTATCTTACATCTTTAAATCCTTGAAGAAGAACCTTGAAGAAGAACTTTTAATAGGGCACAAGTTGGTTAATAAAAATTCCCCTCAAAGTTTACTAAGCAAGACCCTGCCCAAGTGGTCAAGGGCCCTGAGCCATTACAAGCTGCAACCCAGCTTTTGCACTTTCTTCTTTCACCTTGGTTAGGTTTCTCAGCTCCTCCTTGCTTTCAGCCATCAAAGTGGTATCATCTGCATATCTGAGGTTGTTAATGAACATTTTGGTAGCCACCACAAATTATGCCTTGCATCCATCATGCTGCAACAAGCTGTACCTTGTACACTGGGGACTCTAAACCATGCTAGTAATGAACCACAGAAACCTGGATGCCACAGTGGCCCAGCAACCAGACTTGTCGCAACCTCTGGTGTAGATACTGTGAGGCTAAAGAGTTAACAGCCAGCAACACTTAATATTCTGGGACAAATTAAGCACTGGTAACTTTCCAGATAACATTTCACATTTCAAGGGAGTCTTAGAACTATGGGAGTTAGCAACCTGTCTCATCTGTCTGGAAACAGTTCTTCAAAGACTCCTCCATACTGACATTTGCACATCCTATCTTTATGACAAGGGGATCAAGCAGAAGTCGTTATCCATCCTACTGTTGTACAGCTTTCAATAATCAGAAGGAGGAAAAAATCTTTACTGTCCATTGTTAAACTTTACTGCTAAATGTTTTAATAAACAGTCAGGTTCATTCCCGCAAATCATTAAATCAGCAGTAAAGGAAAGAGTTTGCCTTGGTTCAGGATATTTTTCTATGTGCCTCACTGGCATGTTGAAAATTAACCAATGATAATCTCTCAGAAGACAAATCAGGGATCTCATCAGACAGGGGTTTTAAAGAGAAAATAATGCTGGGCTCCACTTCTTAAACCTTATTTTATGGCCTCACATGCTGTCAATCAGATGGCACAGGCTGTGATCACCCTCCTTCTGTTAAGTCCTGGCACTGTGAAGAAAGAAATGTGGGTCTGTAGAATTTTGGTCATCATGGGCAGCATCCGTAATATAGGTCAGCTTTGTGATATTTTTTAGTGCAAGTTTTATGCTTTCTCCCATCTGATGAGGGGAAGCAATTGCTCTACCTTCCTTTCCAATCACATGGGAAGAAGGAGGGTGGACACGTGATTCATGGGGCAACTCATGTTCCTCTCCCTGTTGTAAAATTACCGGAGGAGGGCAGCTTGTCTGATAAGATCACAGAACTCAGAAAAGTTACATCTTAGAGCTCTAACTCAAACAAATCCCTAGGTGGCCATGCTGGCTAGGGTATTCTGGGAACATGAGTTCAAAAAGTAACTTTTCCAATGTCTGGCCATGGTTCACTAAAAGAAGAAGAGCTATTGAAGTGTCAAGCCTAGAACTAAAACAAATGGGACTAAGGAATGTGCATTGTAACTGGAAAGACAAATAACATTTTGATGGAAGAAATGAATGATTTCTTTTTCTTCTGTCTGAATTTAAGTAAAAATGAGTCATTCCGCCATGTCTCAAGTTGTACATCTCACTGTGACATGTTAGGAGTCCAGCTGAAGCCAAGACATGGTATAAAAAGGGAGAGAGAGATCAAATTGTCTGGGTATTGTGCATTACTCAATGTTGAAGTTGTCACTTGATGTAGATTTCAGTTCCATCAACATCAAAGGATCAGGTTTCACAAGGAGAAGTACACTGAAAATACAAATGAAGAAACTGAACAAGGGATGCAGCAGTCTTGTAAAATGAATAGAAAGACTAGAGTGTCAATCAAATCAATTGAGTGATGAATACTACTGAAAATGGATATGAGAAACTGTATCAGCATATGTATTTCACTTGTTGACTAACTGGGAGTCAGCGTTGAAGGTCAATAATAATCTAGGTTTTAGTGAACATTACATTTCCATCACAGAATTTTAAGCAGAAATGCATTAGTATTATGTGAGTATATAAACTGCACAAATTAATATACTACTCATACATGGCTGTTTGGCATTTTAGCAAGATGAGACAGTAATTGACAAAGTGCTGTCTAAATAACTAGCCAGAATCTGGTATGGCATGAACTCTGCCTCTGCTTGGCACAAAATGAAAGTTCAATAAATTACACAACCCATTACGTGATAGCTGCGGAATATTTTTCAGATGAAACTGAATAAATTGGGATGAGATCTTAGAAATATGCACTTTTAAAAAAACCTCACCAAAGCCTTGAATCCTGCAATTCATTTCATTCATACTTTTTATTTTAGTGGACAAGCATACTTCCTTTTGGTCTGATCTTGTTAACAAATAAGCATATAATTGCATTTACCCCATTTCTCCTCCTTTTACTACCAATATTTTAACATAAAATTTATAGTTTAAAGACAATATTTATAGAGACCCAAATGCTGAGATGGATAAGGCGTATTTATTTTTTATTTCCTTAAAATCTCCAGATATTAAAGATACTAATACATGTGCAGTTGCCTGATAGAGTCATAAAGCAATAAAGATTATTGTGCATAATATTTCAGTAATAGATAATAAATTACAGCTGTTCCTCGGAGCCTCTAGTGATAGCATTAAAGCCCTTTTTAAAGCTTAGAAAAGGTTTATTTGCCTCAACCAATGCACAGGAGGTGGCCAGCATCAGTAGTCTGCTCTGAGGAAAATCTAGCTGTGGTTTCCTCTGTATATAAACATACAAATATTTGCACAATGACATTCCAGGTTGACGGTCCTTTCACTTTAGTGCTTCCTCGTGCTTTTCACTTTAATGCTTCCTCCTCATTCAGATGAAGACCTGGATGTGGAACCAAGCCTTCCCAGAATAGGCTGAGATGGGCTATTGTTTGAATGTATGACCACGCTTACAGATTGAGTGGAATTGTTTTAATGGCGATGTGGTTTTATGCTGGGTTTTTTAAAATGTATTTTAATATGTTGTAGTTGTTTTTAAATTGTATAGCATTGAATTTTTACTGTTATGCTGGTCTGAGTCCCTCGATAGAGGTGAGAAGGCCGAGGTACAAAAATTTAAAATAAATAATAAAAAATATATAAAGTTGACACACACATATATAGCTTCCTTGACTGAAGTGCCATTTGTGGGAAGTTGTGGGAAACTGAAATGGTGCTTCCACTTTAAATGGTTCCAGAATGTCCTGAAGATTATATTCTGTTAAGGCATTGTGGGAAATATAAAATGTTGTTGGCTCGGTGACCCATATTTTAATTACATGAACTTCCTTCATAAAAAGCAACATTAGTAGAAATATTAAAAGAAAAGTGGAAGAGAGACTTCTGGGCAAATAACCTATCCTATGTTTCCTTGTTATTGTCATGTGTCACCATAGCATATTTTCTTCAGATTTTCAGTTTTGCTTTGCATTTCACACTGTGGAATCAGAACCTCAGTGCTCTCTATGATAGATAAATCCATAAATCTAGAAGCAGTGGGTGAGAAAATTTAAACTCTTTTCAAGCTTTGTGGAAAAGGGACTCTGCTGAAATCCCATACATCGGAGACACAGAACTTTCCACTTCAGAGAGGGCTTTGATGATTGCATGCAGATTAAGGAGATGGGACTGTGATGCAGTCATGGAGCTGGGCTAATTCCTATCATGGCAAGCATGATGTTCAGGTTGCTGCCAGTGAGAATTAGAACCACCAGGCCAATTCAAACAGATCGAGTTATTCTGGAACTGAGCAAAGACAAAACAGGAATGATACCAAAGCAGCAAAAATACATCAGTGGCAAAGGAGAAGACAAATGAAGTTCCAATTCCTCCTTGTTTATTCGAATGTTTGGACCACTTTCCACTTGATTTATGCATTTGCTTCCATACATTTTTCATTTTTTATTTATTTTGGAGATAATTGGATTTCGAAGCTTTGCAGCCAGACACCGTAATTGATCTCTAAAAAGATGGATTTGTCGCTTAGCAGGGCAGAAACCTGGCAATTGAAAAGGAAAGGAAAATACACAGATATAAACAAAGACACAAAATATACTATACTGTATTATTCTACATTATGGTCCCTTGATATTTGCTGTGGTTTGGTTCCAAGGCTTGCTATGGATACCAAAATATGTGTATACTGAATTTCTATTATATACAATGTTATAGTAAAATACTGTCTCTTATATAAAATGGGGAAATCAAGGTTTACTTTCAGGGTTTTTTTTTCCTGTGGGAGGATATTTTCAAATGAAAGATGGTTGCATCAATTGATACAGAGAGCTAATGTACTATGATATGTATTGTAGTACTTGATTGATTGATAGAGATGAAGGAGGATTATTTTGGTCCTTGCTAAAATTATGTTGGCTCCTTCCACACAGCTGTATCAAATCCACATTAAACTGAATTATATGGCCATGTGGACTCAGATAATCTGGTTCAAAGCAGATATTCTGAATTATCTGTCTTGATATTCTGGGTTATTTGGCTGTGTGGAAGTGCCCTTTGTTGCATCCAGGTGTAATATAACCACCCCATTCCTTCTTTCTGTCATTAAAAAAATAATCTAACGTCCAAAAATACCCTTACTCTCTCTCTTGTTTTCCCAATGACAGGGATGGCATCAATTCAATTCCCAGGAAATATATAGGACAGATCAGCACAACTCTACAACATACAGCAGCACTCAAAATATTCTCACACCAACCTGGGATTTTTTTCAAGGTTTATCAATATTTTAAAAATCCAAATATTATTTCTAACTCTAGTTCAGGGAAGGTTGGAATAAGTTTTACACCAGTGCTGTGCTTTCTCACTATTTCCTGCATCAGATATATATAGCAACACTATGGTGTGTTTTCTCAAAATTAATTCCTTTGAGTTCAATGGGTCTTATGCCTAGTAAGTATCTTTAATCTTACCAGGAATGACAATTATTTACATTTTGCCTAGATTCAAACTCATACATGGAAAATTGCTTTTGATTTGTATAGTTGCTTATGATAGATTTTCATTATGCACATGAAATACTATACAGTATTATCATACTGACATCCAGAGTTATAAATCATGAATGACCCCTCTCTTTTATTTTAAAAAAGTAAAAGATTTTAAAGCATAATAAATAGTTTTGCCATCTGACTGAGAAACCCATAAGTCTTTGAGTGTTATGGCTGATCTCCATAGAAGGGTTTTTCAATGTAAACTGAAGTCTAACAGAAACTAAGGACTCAAAAACTGGATCGTTGACAGTTACAAGACACATAATAATATTGTTATGAATTTGGGCAGCAATTTTGGTACTTTATATCTTTTCTGGAATGTCAATTAACTTGGGTTGGCAGATTGGATCTAGCACAAGTTTTGAGTAACTTCCATCCTTTACTGAGGTTGCTCAGGCTGGATCCAAGACAGGGCTCTTATAACTTTAAGCCCAAACAGATTGAGAAGCAAGATAAATCATGGAATCATAAAGCTGGAAGAAGCAAAAAAGATTTCTTCTTCGAGGGCTCTGTGAATGCACACTTATGAAGTTTGCGCGCCAGCGCGGGCTTCCAACGGAAACTTTCCCAGTTTGAAAAGTTTTGGCGGTAGCTCCGCCCAGCCGGCCCGGAGGGCATAAAAGGCGCCTCCATGCGCGCCCACCCCATTCCTTTGTTTTCCGCCACTTGGGCAACATCGGAAATTCGGCTGGTTGTGTGAGCATAGTATGTCCACAACCAGCTTCAAAAAGTGTTTAACCTGCGGTGGCAAGATCCCGGACTGCGACGGCCACTCGAAGTGCCTTCGGTGTCTCGGAGAGGGACACGTTGTTCCTGTCTGCCGACACTGCCAGGCCTTCTCGTCGCAGACCAGAAAAGCGAGAGCCCGGAGGCTTCAGGCCTACCTGACGGAGCGTGCTCTCGACCCTCCAGAGATGGCGACGGCTGTCCCATCTACCTCCTTGGGGACCGGGGCGGCTGCTCTGGCCCCCACCGTGTCGACCGCTCACCCAGCTGGGAAGAAGCGTCCACGGAAGGAGAAGGGCACGAAGTCTGTCTCATCGAAGACTTCGGCGCCAAAGAGGCCCTGCACCGTGACGACAGAGACGGTTCAGCTGCCTCCACCCCGCCGGTCATCGTCGAGCTCAATGGCATCGGGCCTCTCCCAGAGGTCGGCCATTTCGAGAACTCCCTCCAACAGAGCTATGGAAATAGCGTTCCGGAGGTCGAGTGAGGAAGCCCGTAGAGCCCAGACCAGAAGCCTGGTTCCTGTGACTCCGGGCAAGTCTCCGGAGGCCGCAGCCTCAAGACCCCCGTCTCCGAAGAGACGCAGGACACTGACGTCATCCTCATCGGCATCGTGCCCTGATTCCCCGCCTGCCCCTGTTCTCACTGTGGAGACAGGGGTAGAGCAGCAGGCCATCTCACCGGGAGACTCGGTACAGACAATCATCAGAGTTCCCCCGGCTCAACCCTCGGTTCATCAACTTTTTGTGACGTCCCCCAAGAAGGGCAGGCAGACAACACGGCTCGCCATGGCCCCAGCTTCCAAGAAGCCTCCCCCTGCATCGACGGTGGTGACCGCAGTTCCATCCACGTCGAGAACAACACCGGCGGCGTCACTTCCGGCGGGACCGGAAGTGGTCAGACCACTGTCGGAAGAGGAGGTGGAGGAAGGCGAAGCCCCACGATCGGTGATGTCGGGGTCCATCTTGTCGGTCACCATGGACCGGACACCCTCACACAGAGACTGTGAGCTGGAACCATCCTCGTCACCGACAGACTCCGCAAGAGCCTTCGGTGAGCAGGTTGGTCGGATGGCAAGATCCTTGGGCATACAAACCTATGTGCCCAGAAGATCCAGCGCCTGCCCCGTCTTCAGCAGGGTACAGGTCGAGGACTCTGCCCAGCCACATCTTCCCATGCTAGAACCCTTGGAAGAGGTGGTGAAGGCATCGTGGAAGACCCCGTCATCTATTCCACTCACGTCAGGGCGTATCGAGGCGTGGTACAAGATCGACGAGAGGGAGAAGGAGTGGCTTCACGATCATCCGACACCCAACTCGATGATCGTCACCTCCTCCCAGTCTTCAGGCAGAGAGTCCACAGCCCCCTCTGACCAGGAGGGAAAGAGATTCGACGCGGTCGGCAGGAAAATATACCGAGCTGGTCTTCTTCTGACGAAGATGGCCAACTACGGGGCGTGCATGGGAGCCTACCACCAGATCATCTGGGAAAGGGCTCAACCCTTTTTCCAGGATCTCTCCCAGGAACAACAAGCTGCACTGACCTCCATCTCCCAAGAGGCTCAGGCGCTAGCACACCACCAGATCCTGATGTCCCGCCACACTGGGGACACCTCAGGAAAGCTGCTGGCCCACGGCGTCGCCATCAGGAGACACGCTTGGCTGAAGTCGTCGGGGTTGTCCTCCAATTCCCGAAAGGTCATCGAGGATTTGCCGTTCGATGCCCAGGGACTCTTCTATGTGGGCACGGACGACAAGCTGAAGGCCAATCATGACTTCAAGGTCTTGACGGCCAAGTTAGATCGACCACCGGCGCAACCCAGGGCCCGATATTACCAGCGGGCGAAGTATCAGCCCAGGTCACAATATCGCCAGTCCCCACGACCATACTCGGCCCCACAGCAGCAACAGCAGCAGCCGAGACAGCAGCAGCAGCAACAGAATAACTGCCCTCGCCAGGGCAACAAGTCGAGGCCACGTCAAAACACGGGTAACGGACAGTCGAAACGCCGTGTTTGACGGGGCGAAGGACGACACCACCTCCTCGCTAGGTACCGCTGCCACCATCATGCCTCCTCCTACCCTTCGACCTCCACCATCTCATCCGCTGTTCGGAGACCGCCTGACCCGCTTCATCGGTGCTTGGCGACACATCACCTCAGATGCATGGGTTCTCCAGATTGTCGAAGACGGCTATGCCTTGGAATTCGACGAGCTCCCACCAACGGGGTTCATCGTCGAGACGGAGCCGTCCGAGGTGATCTTAAGGGAGGTCCACAGCTTGCTTCAAAAGGGAGCAATATCGCCGCTTCCGCGAGGCAAGGAGGGGAGGCATTTGTCTCACGATACTTCACCGTGCCGAAGCCAGACGGTACCCTGCGACCCATCCTGGACCTCAGAGACTTAAATGCATACGTTTTGCCGAGGAAATTCAGGATGGTGTCAGTGTCGTCCATTCTTCCACTGCTACGGTCGGGTTACCACTTTGCCTCGATCGACCTCCGGGACGCGTACTTCCACGTCTCGATCAGACGTGCCCATCGGCGCTTCCTGAGCTTCAAGGTGGCCAGAAGAGCGTACCATTTCAACGTCCTGCCCTTCGGCCTCGGGACGGCTCCTCGAACATTCTCCAAGTGCATGTCGGTCGTGGCTGCGCACTTGAGAAGGGAGAAAATCCGGATTTTCCCCTACCTGGACGACTGGCTGCTGGCGGCTCAGTCCCCGGGACTACTACAACAACAAGTCACAGCGACACTTCGACCACTCTCGCCGTTAGGCCTACGCCTCAACGAGGAGAAGTCACAGCTTGTCCCATCCACGAGCATCAAGTTCATTGGGACAATGTTCGACTCCGTCGATCAGCTCGCCTATCTGCCAGAGGTCAGATTTCAGGCGCTTCGACACGAGGTGAACAGCTGCACCCGGCCTTCCATTACGGCGAAGCAGGTCCAGGTCACGCTGGGCCATATGGCATCCACGGTGGCCGTCACTCCGCTAGCGAGACTGCGCTTCAGGCCTCTACAACGTTGGTTTCTGGACCACTTCGACCCAGTCAGGGAGCACCACTCAAAGAGGCTCTCCCTCCCGGAGAAAGTCAAGGACTCCCTCCAGTGGTGGACTTCCAGCGCCAACGTTTGCGTAGGGGTACCATTCCACATGGTGACCCCATCCATCACGATAACGATGGATGCGTCACTACTGGCCTGGGGAGGCCACACGGAGCACCTGTCGATCAACGGCCAATGGTCGGCGGTGGAGAGGCTCCACCACATCAATTACCTCGAGCTCCTGGCCATAGTCAAGACTCTTCGGGCTTTCGCCCCTCTAGTCCGGGGACACGTAGTACTGGTCAGGACAGACAACATAGTGGCCATGTACTACGTCAACAAACAGGGCGGGACGGGCTCGAGAAGACTCCTCGCCCTAGCCCAGAGCCTGTGGGAGTGGTGTGTTCGTCACCAGGTGACCCCCAGGGCTGTCCATCTCCCGGGAGTCGAGAACTTGGAGGCGGACTCGCTCAGCAGAACCAGCTGGTCGTCCCACGAATGGATGCTGCATCCGGAGGAACTCCACCGTGTCTTTCAGAAGTGGGGATTCCCAGACGCAGATCTCTTCGCATCTCCGGAAAACAGTCAACTGCCAGTTTTCGGTGCCCGGCTTGCCCCGGATGCTCACCGGGGATGCCTCGGGGACGCACTCCTGCTCGATTGGACGACGGGATTCTTTTACCTCTTCCCGCCGTTCCCGCTGCTGCTCCGCATCATCGAGAAGATCCAGCTCTCGGGGACCGACTGCATTCTCGTCGCTCCCTACTGGCCGAGGCAGGTCTGGTTCCCGACCTTACTACACTTGGCCGAGGGGAATTACATGCATCTCCCTCGCCGACCAGATCTTCTGACTCGGGAGAGGGGGTTACTTCTACACCCAGACCTCCCATCCCTGCACTTGACGGCATGGAGAATCTCTCGGCGCCGGACGTTTCACCGGCCGTAGCGGCAATCTTGGCTGCAGCGCACAGACCAGCAACGTCGAAGGCCTACTCGGCGTGCCTCGCCCGCTTCGCCAAGTTCCAGACCGCCCATTCCAGCGCCGTCTTCCCGCTCTCAGTCCCAGCGGTCCTTGACTTCTTGGCCGGGCTGGTCGACAGGGGGCTGTCCATGTCCTCAGTGAAGACCCACCTGGCGGCGCTCACCTGGCAGAATCAGCAGAGGGGTGGCCCTTCGCTGTTCCAGTTCCCGATGGTCAAGAGATTCCTGAGAGGGGTGAACAGCACCCGACCCCCCCCCGTGCATCCACCGACGCCCGGCTGGAGCCTTGACCTGGTGTTGTCCTGCCTTGCGGCCCCACCGTTCAAGCCGTTGGCGTCCATCGACCGTCGCCTCCTTTCTTGGAAGGTGGCGTTTCTGGTCGCCATTGCTTCAGCGCGTCGGCCTTCCGAGCTGGCGGCGCTGCGTGTGGACGAGCCCTACCTACTATTCCTAGCGGACAGGGCCATCTTGCGGACGGACATTACCTTCCTCCCTAAGGTGGTGTCCCCGTTCCATGTAAATACAGACATTGTACTTCCAGACCTGGTTTCCTCCTCGTCTGCGGGGAACGAGTCAACCCTCAGAGCCCTCAATGTGAGAAGAGCCCTCTGGGTCTACAAGGGCAGGTCTGCAGACTATCGACGGTCGACCAGACTCTTCGTCTCTTATGCCACCAACAAGCTGGGCTTGCTGGTGTCGTCTCAGAGGCTGTCAAATTGGGTGGCTTCCCTGGTTGAGTTGTGCTATCAGATAGCCCGCCAACCGTGTCCCCCTAGAGTTAAGGGCCGCTCAACTAGAGCAGTGGCCACGTCGACGGCCTTCCTCCAGGGGATTCCTCTGGATTCTATATGTAGGGCGGCCATCTGGGCCAACCCCTCCACCTTTACTTCCCATTACCGGGTAGACACCCTCTTTGGAAGGGAAGCGGCTTTTGGTCGAGCGATCCTCGCTCCCAAGGTCCTTCAGGGATAGTTTTTGCCAGGCTAGACCCTGGTTTTTTCCCTCTATGTTACCGTCTAGATCGACAGTTCCGAAGTCGATCAGACCTCTCTGCTTCTTATAGAGGCTAAGTGTTTGCCGTGCCCCGGTCCCCGGGGTCACAGTCTACCTGTTAAAGCGCGCTTTACCTAAGAGTTCTTATGGTTATATGTTGCACCTTTTTGTGCACTAATACGGTGAGGCCTGCGTGCCTGACATGAATGGTGCTTGTTGCACTTTATGCTGTGAGGCCTGTGTGCCTGACATGAATGGTGCTTGTTGCACTTTATGCTGTGAGGCCTGTGTGCCTGACATGAATGGTGCTTGTTGCACTTTATGCTGTGAGGCCTGTGTGCCTGACATGAATGGTGCTTGTTGCACTATGTTTACAAGTGGGGGCATGTCTTCCACTCCTATTTATTACACTGTTGATAATGTTATTTATACATATTGCTGGTTGCAATAAACCTGTTCGGTTTTCAAAAAAATTGGCTGGTTTGTTCCCACCTCCTTTACCTTAGCTCGGTAAGTCTTCATAAGTGTGCATTCACAGAGCCCTCGAAGAAGAATGATAGGTTACATACCTGTGACCATCTTTCTTCGAGTGGAGCTCTGTGAATCCACACGAACCCGCCCGGCCATCCCCTCTATCTCAAACAACCCTTTCCTAGTTGCAATTGTGGCGTAGGAATGGGGTGGACGCGCATGGAGGCGCCTTTTATGCCCTCCGGGCTGGCTGGGCGGAGCTACCGCCAAAACTTTTCAAACTGGGAAAGTTTTTGTTGGAAGCCCGCGCTGGCGCGCAAACTTCATAAGTGTGGATTCACAGAGCTCCACTCTAAGAAAGATGGTCACAGGTATGTAACCTACCAATCTTCAACTCTTGGCTACTTTTGGTCAACAAGATCTAGGAAGAGCAGTTAGCTATAGATTGGTAGCAGATTAATTGGTATGTAAGTTTGTTTACATATTCATCAAAAATATATTGCTTTTGGCAATTGGGAGGTAAATAACATAAAGTTTAGTTTATTAGAGTAAACGAAAATGTGAAATGGATGGATTCTTCAACCTCTATGGGTGCTAACTATTTTCATACCAGAAAACATGTATTCTGCCCCCTTCATTCACACAAACAATAATTTATTTGACATAAAACAGAGAGTGCATGGAAAGAGTTAAGTGTTTTTAACAGAGCATATGATGAGAGTGGGAAACACCATTTAACTATCTCTCCCCTTCAAAAATTATTAGGCTTTGTTATTTTAAATTTAAAATGTGGTCAATGTGAAATTGCTGAAATGGTGAAACAGTGAAGTGGAAGGGAAGGACCAGAATGGGTGACTTGGTTTGGTGATGTCAACTTACATGGAGTACAGGCCCGTAGCCAGGATTTTGTTTGAGGGTGAGCTGAGTCTGAGTGAGAGAGGATCTACCCTAGCAAACATTTTGTATCGTTATCCCAATACCTCCATGCATATGGGATATATTGAGCATGGTGATCAGATCATGATATGAATAAACATAACAGTTTATTTACTTTCATTAACAAAATGTTTAGAATACTTTTTAACTTATTGTTTACTTTACAGCGACAGTCTTCTTTTCTTCTCCCCGGCCATTTTGTCAATTACTTTTTCTGGTTTGATAGTGATTTCCCGATGGATGGAAATCATTGCTAGTCCACTAAGTCTCTGGTCTGTCATTAAACTTCTAGATACACTTTTCACTCTCTTCATGAAACTATCTTTCCA
The DNA here is from genome assembly GCA_030556195.1 of Anolis apletophallus. Lineage (NCBI taxonomy): Eukaryota > Metazoa > Chordata > Lepidosauria > Squamata > Anolidae > Anolis > Anolis apletophallus. Next base: position 59,819,070 of record JARBWK010000010.1, on the reverse strand, counting down.
CACTGTATGTCGTTATTGCTAGAGTAGCTAACACAGACAAAAGGAAATTTATTGACTGATAGTAGGTTTTGTCACAAAGTTCCAACACTTTTAGTACCTCAGTATCTTTCTTAATTGATGGTGTAATATTACACACATTATGTACTCAGCCTTGACAAATGCAAGTGCTGCGTCATTTTCAAAGTAGTCTGACAGTTGTTCCATATGGTGAATTTTGTCTAGACCTGCAAACCCAGGGAGGAGAACCTGAAAATTGGTTAAAATGTCTTCATTTGACACGAACCTTTCAATAATGTTCTGTATGAGTGAAATGGTATGAACATGGTATGAATACTGCAACTCTGAAGTAATCTACAGAATTAGTCCCTGGATTTGCCCAATGCACCTGTCATGAACTTTGCCTTGGAATAGTCAAGTTGTTTTGAAATATTTTTTCAGATGTTCTTGCTAAGTCAAAGAGTTTTACAAAATGATCTTTTGAATCTGCTCTCAAAATTTCTAAAGACCTTAAAAGTGACTTAGCATGGTTTATAGCAGATGCCATAGCAAGACTTCTTTTCCTGAAGAAAAACTGATAGGGGTAAAGTAAGGCTGAAGAGTTGTTCACAAACAAACAGGCTAACAATTACAAGGACGCCACCAAGCCATGTACCAGTAAGGCCTTCTCGCGGACCACCCTGAGAATTTTGGGAGGGGGGCTGAAGCCCCTCAAGCCCCCCAGCTACATGCCTGATGGAGTACTTAATTTCTAAAACATGGACCAAACTAGATCGCTTGCTCCACTCACTCACTCTAATTTCCCAGTTTCTACATTTTAGCTTGATGATCTGGATGTAATAAAAAATGCTAATATCCTGCTTTATGCTTGTACAGCATAAATCTATATGCACAGAATTGAACAATGGTTGTACTACACTATTTCCTTCTACATATTGATGAAGTACAATCCGTTACGTATCTGCCAGGGTATTTGCTTATTACGCAGTCATTCAATGGGGATCGTACAATGACTTTCACCACAATCTCAGTGATTCAAGTGATACTTTGAAGACAATGGCATGCAGGAATGTGCCATGGTTGGCTTATTGCAACTCCGTTTCCACAAGTGTGGACTCAATACAGTAATTGTGCAATGGTGAAAAAATAGCCATGTCTATGATGGGACTTGTGTATGTATATAACACCAATAGAATTCACAGGATCATCAAATTATAGAATTTTAGTCAAAGAGGTGAAACACTAGGGTGGGATTTGAAAACTCAACATTCCCTGTATGAACTGGGAGACAACTTCAAGCAATGGCACCATGACCACAGATTTCAACTTGCCATCTTTAGTACTAATGCTATGTAGATTCACTAAAAAAACTAAAATAGGAGAAGGAAGAGAATGTAAAGTTTCCAAGCCATAAATACAATGGAAGCATATTGAAAAATCGGAAAGGGGTTTGGGACTAAATAAGCCATCACGATCCATGCCACCAACTGATGGCCACAAATGAAGTCTAATGAACAGCCTTTGTGTATCATCCTAGTTAGACCAAGAACAATGCAGCCAAGATCCTACAAGGGAGATGTGGAAAGGAATCACTATCTACATGATTTCCTTCCCTCCATAGCAGTCAAGGCCTGTGGGTCTGCTCCTGCTGCTCTTGTCATTACACAACCATGTCAGCAAGGAATAAAGAAGGCAGGAAACCGACAACAGAGGCTGCCTTTTCATCCCTCTGCAGTCTACTACTGTGACAAGCAAAAAAAAATGGCATTGTTTTCCTTCTGCCTCTCTCACACACACATGTCACCAACAGGATGCCAGGCCATACCCTACCATTTTCAAAGGAAAGAGAGTTCAGCTTTCAATATGAAGAAAAAGAATCAGAAAAAATATAGGAAATGAATTAAAATGACCAAGGTGTGCCGAATGTCATTTGGGTGATGGGTAGAGGAATGAGATAAAGTTTTATGAGGAAAGCCACTACTAGGACAACACATTTGATAAGCCTAGACAAGCCTTCTTCTCCAGCTAAGAAAGGTTCCCAATGTACGTATAAATCAGTGGTTCCCAACCAGTGGTCCGTGTACCACCAGTGGTCCACAAGGACTAAATATGGTCTGCGAAAGCCTTAAACCTATCATATCAGGAATCATGCCGTTCCTCTGTTCTGTGGGGTTTGGTGCTTTCTAAAACACATTTTGAGTGGTTTGAGATGTTCTTCACAGTTCCATTTGGCTTTGAATGGTATCCTGTATTGTTTATAGCACCATCCACCACCATGAGGACCTTTATTATTATTATTATTATTTATTTATTTCTATTTGATAAACCGCCCTTCCCGAGGCTCAGGGCGGTTTACAACATACAAAAACAGCATATAAAACAGCATATAAAACACATGGTCAAAAACACATAAAATCACATCTTAAAACAGTCACATAAAATCATAGCCAGACATAGCTGGTACATGGAGAATGGTAGTGGTATGGCAGGATGGCAAGCGTTAATTAGGCGCTGTCAGACATCGAACGCCTGTCTAAACAGCCAGGTCTTGCAGGACCTGTGTAACGCCATCAGGTCCTGCAAGGCTCGTGTCTCCGGCGGCAGCGAGTTCCATAGAACCGGCGCCGCCACTGAAAACGCTCTCTGCCATGTGGTAGAGAGCCTGCAGGACTTCATACCCGGGACTTCAAGTAAGTTAAGCCCCTCTGAGCGCAGTGATCTTCTTTTAAGAGAGAAGGAAAGACATATGAACAATATAAGGTAAAGTAAAGGTAAAGGTTTTCCCCTGACATTAAGTCCAGTCGTGCCCGACTCTGGAGGTTGGTGCTCATCTCTGTTTCTAAGCTGAAGGCCCAGTATTATCCGTAGACACCTCCAAGGTCATGTGGCTGGTATGACTTCATGGAGCACCATTACCTTCCCGCCGGAGTGGTACCTATTGATCTACTCACATTTGCATGTTTTCAAACTCAACATAGAAAGCAAAATAAAGAAGAGGGAATGAGAAAAACATTGACTTGGAGTTAAACTACCATTCTTACAATGACCACCTAAAATGGAAACAATGAGACTATCTACACTGCATGATTATAATAGTTTGACACCATTTTAACTGCCATTGCTCTATCCTATAGAATCCTGGGATTTGTAGGGTTGTTTTGTGGTACCACAGTTCTCTGACAGAGAAAGGTAAATGTCAAACAAATCTCAGAACTTCATAGTATTAAGTAGACATAGTTAGGTTCGTTCGGAATCTTAGTAATTCGGAATGAATTCGGAAAGATTTGCTTTTTGAAGCAATTTCGAATTTTTTGAGGAAACCGGAAGTCCCTTTGCCCTTCCAAAGCTTTTTCTGCCATTTCTGTTATGAAGCAGTGAGAGAGTCGGAAATGATTCAGCATTTCCCCACTTCTGGTCCCTGGCCTCAGCTCAAGGCTGGGGAGCAGTTTAAAACCAGTGGATGATAGCTTTCCTCCCTCCCGCCTCCCCGCATGAGCCTGGGGAGCAGTTTAAAACCCAGTGGATGAATTTCCTCCCTTTGCTCCCCCTTTCTGGAGTAAAACAACTACTTTCAAAGTAAACACCACCCAATGAAACAGGAAATAACACTGAAATCATCAACAAAGGATTCAGAAGTCTCAGAAGTTTTGAAAAGTTTTGAACTTTTTTTCTGTGAAAATCGGAATTGACTTTAGATTTGAACCACCAGCGCCCTCTACATCCGAAATGAGTTTTGAACCTTTTTTTTGGATCAAACAAGCCTAGTTTTAAGCCATGGCAGTGAATATAACATCACACTGATATAATTCTACAATGTAAAAATCAATATCTATTTTTACATTACATTTTTACATTACATTTACATGGGGACTTCCTGCATATGCCTTCTGTTGGATCTTTCCTAATCCATAGTTAAGAGTTATTTATCAAAGCTAAAGCAGAAGTTAAAAAAGCGCAATTCTTGGCAGCTGCCCAGACTTTTTTTTGTGGTATTTGAACTTTCCAGACTGACCAAGGAGCTGGTTTTCTGAAGACAAATTTATCATGTTATCTTGGGAGTATTTAAATTTGCCAGCAAAGAGGCTACAAAGCCCCATCACATCTCCCACTGCTGTTTAAAAGTAAAACTCTACATTTTTAAAATTGAAAACCAGAAGTGGGATTTTGGTCCTCCCATTTTCTTTTCTCTGAGGGGGCATTTTTGGGAATTACTATGCTCTCTCTGAGATCAGAAAACTGTCCAGACAAATCATAAACTGGATCTATACTCCAATATAATCTGCACTGTATGGCAAGTGAAGACCCATATAATGAAGTGCATTATATGTATATCTACACCAGTGGTTCCCAAATTTATTTGGCCTACTGCCCCCTTTCCAGAAAAAAATATTACTCAATGCCCCCTAGAAATTAATTTTTAATTTTAATAGCAAATAAACAGAAAGATATATGTATTTATGTTTCTACCTTTTTCGTAAAATATAGTAAAGAAAGGTTTGAAATTATGAAACTATTTGTTGAACTTAGAATAGAAAAGTAATACAAAAAAGTTAAAACATTCAAAATCATCTTAATGAGAAGTATGAACCTGGTATGCTGCTACCAATCTAGTAATCCTCAGATCTATTTTTGTCAGCAGTAATCTCAAATCACCGCGATTGACCATTTGCAATCAGTTTCTTTTTGGTTTTTTAATAAATTGGTTACCGCACTGAATCCATGTTCCACTAAATATGTCGAAGGTAATGCAATTAAGAACTTCTGAATTACAGCCCATATTTCAGGATAAGCCGTAGGGATCTTCTTTTGCAGCCAGAATTGTTGGTAGTTGCTTTTGAATTTAAATTTCAATTCATCATTGGTAGTTGCAAGTGACCCCCAAGGGTCATCCACTCCAACCTCCTTTTGCCATAAGGGGAAAGCACAATCAAAACAATCGTGACAGATGGTCATGCCTCAAAAAGAAATACATTAGTCATAATGGGGGACTTCAACTATCCCCGAATAGATTGGCCAAATTCTTGTTCTACGCATGAAAGAGAGACAAGATTCCTCGACATGCTAGCTGATTATTCCCTTGAGCAGATGGTCATGGAACCAACCAGGGGAAAGGGGATCCTGGACTTGGTGCTAACTAATGAACAAGATCTCGTTCAAGATGTCCTTGTAGCTGAGCCCATAGGTACCAGTGACCATAACACAATAACCTTCAACGTAAGTTTGGATAGCAAACTGTCAGTGAAAACTAACACAGAGACATTAAACTTTCACAAAGGGAATTTCACCAAAATGAGAAAAATTGTAAAGAACAAACTAAAAGGAGCAGTAAAAAAAATTCAAATCCCTCAAAATGCTTGGAAACTGTTTAAAAATACCTTAAAACAGGCCGAACTAAAATGCATTCCAATAAAAAGAAAGAGGCATGGAAAGTCCAAAAGGACACCAGTATGGCTTACAAATGAAGTAAAAGATGTGATTGGAAAGAAGAAAAACTCATTTAAGAAATGGAAGGCTCTTCCTACCGAGGAGAACAGAAAGGAACACAAGCTCTGGCAAACTAAATGCAAAGCAACAGTCAGGAAAGCCAAGAGAGATTTTGAGGCACACATAGCAAAGAATATTAAAAAAAACAACAAAAACTTCTTTAAGTACATCAGAAGCAGGAACCCAACTAGAAAAGCAGTTGGGCCAATCGACGACAATGGTCAGAAAGGGAAAATCAGCGAAGACAAGGAGATTGCTCAGCGCCTAAATGACTCCTTTGCCTCCGTTTTCACACAGGAGGACAGACAACATATGCCTGCAGCTGAGTCAGTTTTTCAGGAGGGAATTAAATGAATTAAACCAGATAGAGATAAACAAGGAAGATGTTCTCACATGCCTTACTAAACTAAATGTCAACAAATCACCAGGGCCAGATGGCATCCACCCCAGAGTTCTTAAGGAACTCAAGTGTGAAATTGCTGAAATTCTAGCCAAAATATATAACCTTTCTCTAAGATCAGGCACTGTACCCGAGGACTGGAGGGAGGCAAATGTAACTCCGATCTTCAAGAAAGGATCAGGGGTGATCCAGGAAATTATAGGCCAGTTAGTCTAACCTCAGTTCCAGGCAAAGTGATGGAAACCATTATTAAAGAAAAATTACTAAGCACATAGAAGAACAGGCATTGCTGAAGGAAAATCAACATGGTTTCTGCAAAGGCAAATCATGTCTTACTAACTTGTTAGAATTCTTTGAGGGTGTAAATAAACACATAGATAAAGGGGACCCAATTGATATTGTTTACCTTGACTTTCAAAAGGCTTTTGACAAAGTCCCTCACCAAAGGCTCCTAAATAAGCTCTTCAGCCATGGAATCAGGGGACAGGTCTTGTCCTGGATTGGAACCTGGCTAAACTGTAGGAAACAAAGGGTGGTAATAAACGGACATTTCTCTGGGTGGAAAGAGGTGAGAAGTGGCGTACCCCAAGGTTCAGTTTTGGGTCCGTTACTTTTTAATTTATTCATTAATGATCTGGATGTAGGAGTGAATTCTGAGGTAGCAAAGTTTGCAGACGACACTAAATTGTTCAGGGTAGTTAAAAATGAAACTGATTGTAAAGAGCTCCAGAAAGATCTCTCGAAATTGAGTGAATGGGCAACAAAGTGGCAAATGCATTTTAACCTAAACAAGTGTAAAGTCATGCATATCGAGGCAAAGAACCCCAACTACACCTACCAATTGATGGGGTCAAAGCTTTCCGAGACAAACCAGGAAAGGGATCTTGGGGTCTTGGTGGACAGCTCAATGAAGATGTCAACCCAGTGCGCAGCAGCAGTGAAAAAAGCAAATTCTATGCTAGGCATGATCAGAAAGGGAATCGAAAATAGGTCAGCAAATGTTGTATTACCTCTCTACAAATCAATGGTAAGGCCACATTTGGAGTACTGTGTACAATTCTGGTCTCCGCACCTTAAGAAGGATATAACGGAACTGGAAAAGGTACAGAAAAGGGCAACAAGAATGATCCAAGGGATGGAGCGGCTCCCTTATGAAACCAGGTTGCAATGCCTTGGTCTTTTCAGCCTTGAAAGACGGCGTTTAAGAGGTGACTTGATCGAAGTGTATAAAATCATGCATGGGATAGAAAAGGTGAATAAAGAAAAATTATTTTCTTTGTCACAAAACACTAGGACTAGAGGGCACTCCTGAAGCTCAAGGTAGGAAAATTAGGACTAATAAAGGGAAATATTTCTTCACCCAGAGGGTCATTGGGTTATGGAACTCACTTCCAGAAGAGGCTGTGACAGCTGTCAGCCTGGACAACTTCAAGGCAGGATTAGACAGATTCATGGATACCAAGTGTATCGGTAGTTACTGAAAAGGACATTCAAGTGCCACCTCGGAGTTGGTTGAGGTAGGCAGGATTTCCCTGGGTACTGGTTGTGGGGGGTCGGGAGCAGGTCAGGGTTTTGCCCTCCCTTCTGCTCGAGATCCCCGTGTACAACTGGTGGGCCACTGTGTGATACAGAATGCTGGACTAGATGGGCTGAGGTCCAATTCAGCATGGCTCTTCTTATGTTCTTATGTTCTTATGTTCATGCAGACTCTCCTTAATAATAATAATAATAATAATAATTTCAGCCATGCTTTCACCACCACCCTGGATCACTGCAGCACCCACCAGGGGGCGGTAGCGCCCACTTTGGGAATGACTGGTCTACACTAACCATACAATGCAGATTCAAATTGCCTTATTTGGCAGTGTAGATACAGCCATTCAAAAGTGAGTGTGAAAAAAGCAATGATAACTTAGTCCAGAGAGGGAGGGAGGGAGGGAGGATACAGGGGGGAAGAGATGGCAGTGTGGACTTAGATAACCCAGTTCAAAACAGTTATTGTGGATTATCTGCGTTGATATTCTGGGTTATATGACTGTGGGCCCTGAGACAGAAGGAAAGGAAAAGGAGAAAGGAAGTCAGAGCTCTTTCTACACTGCCATATAAAATCCAGATTATCTGCTTTGAACTGGATTTTATAGCAGTGTAGACTCTGTAATCCAGTTGAAAGCAGATAACGTTGATTATCTGCTTTGATAATCTGGATTACATGGCAGTGTAGAAGAGGCCAGACAGATGGATGCAGAAACTGTTGTTTGCCAATCCCTACATACAAAAAAGGTATTTGCTAGGCCCTTACTTCTGTGTTATGCTTTAGATGTTTAAATCAGGAAACAGAGTCCTTCTGTCAATAACTATTTATGAACTCTGATTGGAGGCAGAAATCAATCTTTGTACCTGAAATTGGATGGAATTGTTATAAAAGTGTCATGGCTTGGCGCTTGGTTCTGCTTTGTTATCTTCCCTAAGAGCACCACTTCCCTTCATAAATGGAATTGCTTGTCCATACAGCGGGCTGGACTGGGTGAAGAAACAAGTATAATTTTGAAGTGTCAGCGCCACTCGGCCCGGTTGTTGTCCTAACGGGCCAAGTCTTGCGCGCCATCAGATAACAGCAGCATCTGGCGGGCTTTGAACTGGAACCGCCTTTGAAGTGCCAGGACCCTTTTCCTGAACTTTGATATGCGGAGAGCCGGATGGTCATCCCTGAGGAAGGAGGGGCACAGCAGGGGGGCGGGCCAGGGAGGGCTCTTGAAGGAAACTTCGCGAAATCTTCAGTCTATCTTTGCCTACTTTGGATTAAGGACCTATTAAACCATTTTCCTTCAACTATACCTGGAGTGAGTCTGCTTTACTAGACCCCCCTTGCCGAAGCTTACATAAAGATAGACTCACCAACTTCTACGGCCGTGAAAGCCTTCCGACCGTAGCCACCTTCGTAAAGATGTCTCAAGCGGAGATGGACCCCCTCGATGACCAACTCCCCGAGGACTTGGGTGAGGCCGAGGGCGTGGAGGAAGACAAAGATGGAGATGAGACCGGAGCCCCTGCAGCAGCAGCTCAGGTGGAAGGCGCGGAGATGGGTGCGGAGGCGCCGCCGCTTCGCCTCCCGGTGAAGGACGAGACCCGGAGTAAGATACCGGCGCGCCCGGAGGCCGGAACCCAAACAGGGAGGCGGCTTCCCAGCACCGCCGAACTGCGACTGGAGGTGCAGGTGTTCCAGCTGACGGAGGCAGTGCAGAAGCTCCAGTCCCAGATGCAACTGCTAATGGCCAGACCAGAGGAATTGCCGTGGGCCACGCCGGACGCGCGGCCCCGGGACAGGCCGTTGAGCCAGGCCATGGAGCGGCCTCCCAGGCCGTCAGGGAGAGTGACTTTCCGGAACAGCGGAGACGACTTCGTCCCGTCCAGAGGGACTTCCACCTTTAACCTGGGCCGGGCCGACCAGAGTCAAGAGGCGGTCGGGAGCCGGAGGGATCTAAAGGTAAAGTTCGACGGGGACCCCCGCCAACTCTCCTACTTTATCACCAACGTGCAAAATTATATGCTGGACTATGGGGATTCATTCCCCTCGGAAGGGGCCAAGGTGCGGGCTGTGGGGGCCAATTTGAAAGAGGCCGCAGCCGACTGGCTGATACAGCTGACAGACACTCGAGCGCCGCAACTGAGGCGGCTAGACACCTTGCTGGAGGCCCTGCAAGCCCGCTTTGGGGACCCCTTAGCAGGAGAGAAAGCCAAGGCCCAACTGAGGAAGATTTATCAAGGCCAGAGGTCCGTGTCAGAGTACGCCTTGAGTTTCCGAGCCCTAGCGGGGAAAATTCGAGGTTGGTCAGAAGCCACCATACTGGAGTGTTTCAAGGCAGGCCTAAGACAGGACATTCTGGAGTGGGCGATGCACCGGGGGAACCCCGAGACCCTGGAGGACTGGATAGTCTCGGCAGGGAGAGTAGAGTGTGACGTGGAGCAGATGCCCAGATGCCACCGAGATGGTGGGAGAGCCCGGGGAGCAGGGACGGGGCCGTCTGGGAGAGCCGGACCAGCCCGGAGGGCGTCCCCGCGAGCCCGGTCAGCCAGCCGGGAAGGCCAGAGGGGAAGGAAAGGAGCCTGCTTCTCGTGTGGCCGAGAGGGTCACCGGGCGGCCGATTGCCGCAAGAAGGCACCCTCCCCGAAGCCGGAGAAGGCGCCAGAGGCCAAGCCGGCCACCCCGGCCAAGGCCCCCACCCGGGGGAAGGCCGCAGCCGCGGCGGAGACGGCGAGGGCGCCACGGACCCTCCGTGAGCCCGAGGAGCCGGAGACGGAGGAGAGCGACCTCGAATGGATGGCGGGAAACGACAACGATCTGCTGTAGAAGCCCGGCAGATCCAAACCCTCCGGCAGTGAGTCTGATCCATTGGGATGCGACACGTACAAGCTTGATGTTAAAGTGTGGGGCCGGGGTGACACAGCCTATAGAGACAGTCGCCATGCTAGACAGTGGGTGCACCCGATGCCTGATGTCCCCCAAGCTAGCGAAGCAATTGGGGATAAAGCCCCAAGCGCTGATCGAGCAGATCCTCTTCTCCCAACTAGATGGGTCCCCGGCAAATGGGAAGCCAGCCACCCACAGAACAGGGGAGATGAGAGTCCAGATGGGGTCCCACCGGGAAGACCTGAAGTTCGTAATTTCAGCAATGGCCCACCAGCCCATCATCCTAGGGGCCCCCTGGCTGCGCGCCCAAAACCCACAAGTCGACTGGAGGACGGGGGCCATAAAGTTCTGAGACGGGGAGGCCCGGGCAAGGATAGATGACCTTGAACAAATGGGAGCCCCGGCCCACGAGGGAGCTGGCGTGGGGGCAGCAGAGAGCCACCCTGGCGAGATCCCGCAAGAGTATGGAGACTTGGAGGAGGTTTTTAGCGAGCGGGAAAGTGACCAGCTACCCCCCCCCCACCGGAAGTGCGATTGTGCAATTGAAATCGAAGAGGGCGCCAAACTGCCCAGCCCGAAGCTGTACGCCCTGTCTGAGCCGGAAAGAAAGGCACTGAGAGACTTTATCGAGAAAAACATGGAGAGAGGATTTTTTGAAAAATCTACAAGCCCGCTGGCAGCCCCCGTCCTGTTTCGCCCAAAAGCAGACGGCTCCCTGCGGCTGTGCGTGGACTACCGAGGCCTCAATGCCATCAGCACATCGAGCCCTTACCCGCTGCCCCTGATGTCCGAGATTTTGGCCCAGCTGGGGGGAGCGCGGTTCTTCACCAAGCTGGACATCCGGGAGGCGTTCTACCGGATCAAGGTGAGGGATGAAGACTGCTGGAAGACGGCGTTCAACTGCCACCTAGGCCAGTACCAGTTCCGAGTCACCCCGTTCGGACTTAAAGGCGCTCCCAAAATATTCCAGCAGTTCATCAACGAAATCTTCAGGGACTTGCTGTACAAGGGAGTTCTAGTTTACTTAGATGACGTGCTGATCTACTCGGCGTCGGAGGCGGAGCACATTGAGCTGACCAGGGAGGTGCTACGGAGGCTGCGGGAAAACCAGCTCTTCGTCAAACTTTCCAAATGTGAATTCCACTGGCAGGAACTGGACTATCTGGGGTACCGAATCTCTATGCGAGGCCTGGCCATGAACGACGTGCTCGCGTGGGAGGCGCCCCGAACCCGGCGGCAACTGCAGGGCTTCCTGGGATTTGCTAACTTCTATAGACAATTCATCCACGACTTTGCCAAGATAGCACTACCATTGACTGAACTATTAAAAACCAGGGGCTTGGGGGAGACAAAGAAAGCCAAGTCCCCTGGTGCTAAGCTTAGCTGGACCCCGCAGTGTCAGGAGGCGTTCGACAACCTCAAGCGGAGCTTCACCAGTCAGCCCCTGCTGATGCACCCCCAGCCAGGCCGGCCGTTTACCGTGCAGTGCGATGCTTCCGAAGCAGCCTACGGAGCGGTGCTCCTGCAACGGGATGAGGGAGGCACCTTACGGCCGTGCGCCTACCTTTCTAAGAAATTCACGCAGACGGAGAAGCGTTGGCACGTATGGGAAAAGGAGTCCTTCGCTGTGCGAGCCGCATTAAGCCACTGGAGACACTTCCTCGAGGGCACCGCTCTGCCCTTCGAGGTGTGGACTGACCACAAAAACCTCCAGGCCCTGCAGTCCCCGCAAAGGCTCAACGCCAAGCAGCTAAGGTGGGCACAGTTCTTCAGCCGCTTCAACTTCGAGCTCAAGTACCTGCCCGGCCCGAAGAATGTGCTGGCCGACACGCTTTCCAGGATGCCTGAGGCCGACTACTCGGTGCCAGAAGAAATGGGGACGGTATTCACCAAGCGCCAGCTGGGCCTGGTGGCCCGCACCAGGGCAGCAGACAAGGCCCCCCAGCCGGCCGTCCCGGGGACCCCCGAGTTACTGGCGGACTTGGCAGCGGCTTACGGGTCGGATCCCTGGCTCACGGAGCACCGAGAGGACCTGACCGAGGCGGGAGGAATCTGGTACTACAAAGACAAGTTGTATGTTCCCCAAGCCCAGAGGGCCCCGATCCTGGCTCAAGCCCACGACTCCACGTTGTCCGGCCACTTCGGCCTCACCAAGACCCTAAAGCTTTTGGCCCGGCAGTTCTGGTGGCCAGCCATGCGGAAAGACACTAAGGACTATGTTGCAGAATGCGAGGTGTGTGCAAGGAACAAGCCAAAGGCGGGCCGCCCGACGGGTCTGCTGCAGCTGGTAGCCGACCCAGCGGAACCCTGGAGCGAAATCGCCATGGACTTCGTCGTCGACCTGCCGCCTAGTGGCGGATACACCACCATTTGGACTGTAGTGGACTTATTCTCTAAGCAGGCCCATTTCATCCCGCTGCGCAGACTCCCCACGGCTCCGGAGCTGGCTCGCCTGTTCACCCACCACGTTTTCCGGCTGCACGGCTGCCCCAGATGGGTCGTGAGCGACAGGGGGCCCCAATTCATGTCTGGGCCCCTTTGCCTTTCCCGTGAGAGGCAGGTACTGAATGCATAACATGGACAGGCCATATCTGTTGTTATCCGCCCCGAGCCTGCTGGGAGGAGCGGAATACAAAAATGAACAATAAATAAATAAATAAATAAATAAATAAGGTTACTCAAACGGGCCTCCCCTGATAAGCGAAGCGCCTCAGAGATGCTTCGAGTCCAGCTCCCTTCGCCAGCTGCGAGCTGCTAATGAGTTGTGCATTCCAGAGAGAATGAGGTAGCTAAACATATAGACAGTCATCAATCATGGAACTTTGACACTCGATGCACTTAGATCAAAGCCACTGGACATTATAACTGCCCAGAGATGCCCATTGGGGGTATCTCGTACCAACTTCGCATTTGGAGAATGCTTCTGTGAGAGAGGCTGCGTTCGGGCCTTCCAGAAGCCTGTGCCAGCCAGCATCGGGCTGACTTGATCCTGCCCCAGTGCCACGTTCCTGTGTTGTTCCTGCAAAGACTTTACAAGCTACTGAACTTTGTTGCTTCCAAGAAAACCTTCCTTGCCATCTTAAACTGGCTGGGAACCTTTAAGAGACTTTCGTTTGTATCTGGCTTGTTTCCTGAACCCATCCGCTTGGATTCCTGTTGCCGCGGGATTATCTACTTACCGCTGACTCCTGTTATTTGCTGCTATTTGGAGGCCTTATAGAATTGCCTCCAAACATTTTCCTATACGTTTTATTCAATAAACCTGTTGTACCTCGGCTGCTGTGTGGTTTATCCAGGGAAGTCAAGTCCAAGGGCCTAGAGGGTGACATCTTTAAAGTAAAGACTACACAAAGAAAGAGGAAAAACACTTTCAAAATTCAAACCAGGAACATATTTTATTATTATTTAAAAAATACTTTTTTAAAAAAACATTGAATTTTTTTCCCTGGTAGAGAGAATCGAACTCACAATCTTCTGTTTGTGGGGGAGGTGCACTTTCCCTGAGCCACAGCTGCCTGCGGATAGAAAATTTCCATTCAGAACTTGTACTGCACTTACTTGTGGGAAGCTGGGTCAGTCTATAATTTTTTTATTAAAACTTGGAAAATTCGCCAAAAATCCATGGATAAGTCAAAAGTTATGAAATGTGGTGAGCTAACAGTGGTACATGTGTTCTACCACTGTAGCAAGTTTCATCATGATTGGTCTAAAAATGACAGGGGGGACAATCCTCTGAAGTTACCCCAGTGTCAGTTCTGTTTCTTTCCTACTGCACATGCGTGTCTGCCATTAATGAAGCCATTCCAAAATTTCTGAAATATTCAGAAAAATTCTGAATTTTTTTCAGAAAATTTCAGAAGTCATTCAGATTCTAAGCGCCAGTGCCCCCTACATCCGAACCGAGTTTTGAACCATTTTTAATCAAACAGGCCTAGTGTGCACTCCTCTTGCTCATTTTTATGTTTACAAGAAGTCCCTAAACTAAATGACATCTTAGAAAACTTAATTAGGAGAAAAAAGAAATGGTGTAACAAAATAAATAACCCATTTTAGTGTCTGTGTGTGTGTGTGTGTGTGTGTGTGAGAGAGAGAGAGAGAGAGAGAGAATTGAACTAAATGTGATGAAAAGCTAATACCACCAATCTCCCCATCAATTACAAAACAATTCCCTATAAATCTGAAAAATAAGTTAGAAAGAGAATTTAAAGAAAAAGGAACAATGAAATTAAAAGACTGGAAATCAAAGATGAAAAATACAAGGGAGATAAGAAATTAACTTTCAGGAGGGAATATTATGTGATATAAAGTTCTACAATTGGAGAGATGGTTAAGGGAAATAAGAAAAAATATATAAGGAAGATAGGGAACTTACAAAATTTGAAACAATGATTAGTCAAAGGGGGAGTAAGGAAGAAAAAGAAAGAACAAAAGGTATAACAAGTGATATTTGCAAATTGCTGTTGGAAGAAGTACAAGAGCAGGATCACCTTAAAGCATTGTGGGAGTTAGACTGTAATAAGGAAATAAACCCTCAAAAGTGGAAAGGAATGTAGAATATGCACATATTAAAACATGTCTATAAGAATAAAAGAGAATTGTTACAAAGCGGTAGTGTACCTCACCCTAATAAGACAAAATCAAAATGATAAGGAATATTCTAAGCAGTGCTGGAGGAGCACTGAGAATGTGGCGCAGTTGGCTGGGTGTCAGCTCCATAAGATTTCTACTGATCAGAAGGTCATGAGTTCGAGGCCTGCCCAGGTGGGGGTGAGCGCTCGACCAATTGTGTAGCTCATGGTCGACCTTTGCAACCTGAAAGACAGTTGCATCTGTCAAGTAGGAAATTTAGGTACCACTTTAATGGGGATTCTTAATTGAACTGATTTACGAGGCCATGAAATATCCGGGAAATACACACGAAAGGAGTGAGGGAATGCGACAGCTCCTTCTGGTGGCCAAAAAAGCTGGAATGTTAAATTGCCTCTGGGTCTGTCTTATATGTTGTATGTCAAATGGCATAGAATGTTTGCCTGTATATGTGCATTGTGATACGCCCTGAGTCTCCTGCGGGGTGAGAAGGGCGGAATATAAATGATGTAAATAAATAAATAAAATAAATTTCAAGAACCTGGTACATACATAGACATGTGGTGTTCTTGTAAATATGTTGAAAATTACTGGGAAATAAAAAAGAGGAAAATAGATTTTCTTGGCACTCAGTGAAGATCATCTGATTAATTGTTGCCTTCCTGGTTTTGAACTTGACTGCACATTGTATATGGGAATAATTCAAACACCTCATTAAAAAGTCAAATTCTTCTTTTCTCAGCCACATTCATCACTTTCCTTGTGGTCTCTTCCATTAGAACAATTGTGACTACAAACTCTGTGGACTCATAAAGAAACATTTTTTATTACTTTGCAAAGCAGGAGTGAGCACAAAGTAGATCTCTCTGGATGATTTGTAGATAATCACTGTGGATCTCTGATCTCCAGCAGTTTATCTATTGAAGCCATTCCCACCCTTTATCCCAGTGAGGATACAGAAACAAAGAAAGTCTGTGTGTTGTCAGGAAAGGGAGATGCATATATTTGTATTTCAAAGAACCCCTACCTCTGAAAACACATCTATTGGGCTGAGGGCCCTTCCACACAGCTGAATAAAATCCCATATTTTCTGTTTTGAACTGGAATATATGGCAGTGTGAACTCAGATAACCCTGTTCAAAGCAGATATTGTGGGATTTTCTGCCTTGATATTCTGGACTATAGGGCTGTGTGGAAGGGCCCTGAAATGCATCAGATGCATCTCTTTCCTTAATTCTGAGTGAGTTCCACTAGAACTTGTTAACAATTCATAACTATTGGCTTGATAATTGGGGAGGGGGGCTTCATTAAATTAGTCGCTGATCCAGACTCCCCAAAGAAAAACATATTCTTCAAAAAATGGAAGAATTATAAGAGAACCTCACTAAGCCAGTAAAAATAGAAGCAGTGGGGGTAGGTGTTTTCTGTCACAGAAGATCTAAAGCTGTCACCAATTGAGCTTTGATATTGTTCTTTATACTTTTCACTTGTCACCCTTAAAGGGCCCCTGCTGCAAATGTAGTCAAAGCAAAATTCATTAAATCTTCTAGCAATTTCAGATTAATAACTAAAGCTAGACAGGTGATGAGAAATGAGGAGTAAAAATATGGTAAACCTGCTCAACAATTCCTGGTCTCCAGATGCCTTGGACATGGCCCAAGTATTCCTAGCATAGCTAATGTATTTTAAAATGTAGAATTAGAGGCTATGTTCTCTGAGTACAAGTCCTCTGATTCCAAAGTAAAGAGAATACATCCTGTAGTGTTTCTGATTTATCTGTATAGTTGTGAAGACTGGACAGTGATAAAGACTGACAGGGAAATAATTGATATATTTGAAAGATAGAATGATGTCACAGGAGAGTTCTATGCATACCACAAAATGCCAAAATTAAAAAGAAGGGAAGGGAGCAAATCAAACCTGAATTCTCCCTAGAAGTAAAAAATGACTAAACTCATGGTATTTTATTTTGGACATATGAGATGAAAGAGTTTATCTTTTAAAAAATATATGTGATAATGCTTGCAAAGAGGAAGACAGTAGAAAAAGAAGAAAATGGCTTTATGGGTGGATTGAGTCAGTTAAGGAAATTTGATTTTGCAAAATCCGAGCAAGGAATCTTAGAGTGTCCAATTCATAACATTGTAATAAGTTGAAGCTGAGTTGTTCACATTCAGCAAAATTCAATATTGCCCTCAACATGTTGGGAATAGCAGAACTTGCTTCATTTGTTTTGTGCAATGTGTGAGAATTTTGTCCCGGCAAGGAGTCACATTACTCCCATCTTACAGCAGCTCCATTGACTTCCTGTTGAGCACCAGATCACCTTCAAGGTGATGGTGTTAACCTTCAAGGCCCCTCATGGCTTGGGACCGATGTATCTGAGGGACAGCCTTACTCCCTATTAATCCCAGAGATTGCTCCGTTCTGAAGATCTAAATCTTCTCGAAGTGCCCAGCTTCAGGGCCATTCATCTAGCTTCTACCCGGCGTAGGGCCTTCTCTGTGGCAGCCCCAAACATTTGGAACACATTGCCAGCTGAAGTGCATGCCCTGCAAGATTTGTCGTCCTTTCGCAGGGCCTACAAAACTCATCTTTTCAAGCTGGCATTCGACTGCTGGTTCTGTTATTTTGTTTAGTCTAGCCTAGTTTAATTTTAGTTAGCTTATTTGTTGTTTTATCTGTTTTACGCTGTTTTACGCTGTTTTTATCTACACTGTTTCTGTAAGCCGCTCCGAGCCCTTGGGGAGTGGAGCCATACAAGATTGAATAATAAATAAATAAATAAATAAATAAATATTTTGATAAGGATCTGCACCAATCTTTTAAATGAAGAAATCAAATTAAAATGGGAGATTCTGGACCTTAGAATGAAGGAGAAAGAGAAACCCAGAGATTGACCTAAATATGTTATTCTCACTTTAAATTTTTAAGTTTTTAAATCAACAGAATGGTCTGTAATCTTACATTTTCTGGTACAATCTCAAACATGTAGTATTCCTTGGAGAATTTTAATAATCACTTTTTCCATGTCAGGAGCAACTTGACAAACTGCAAGATGCTTCTTGTGTGAGATAATTGGCTGTCTACAAGGACATTACCCAGGAAACGTTTGTATGTTTGATGTTTTACCATTCTTGTGGAAGGCTCCTCTCATGTCCCCACATGGGGAGCTGAAGCTGACAGAGGGAGCTCAGCCCACTCTCCCTAGATTTGAACTGCTGACATGTC
>JARBWK010000010.1:59430963-59795963 GCA_030556195.1 Anolis apletophallus | reverse complement strand
TTTTCCCCTCAGTACTGCGCTCAGGAGTAGTAGTTGACTGGTGCCATATTTCTCATTTGTATGCAAAGATTGCTGTAGTTGTCTTTTTCCTCAGCTATTTATTCTGCTAGCATCTTTTTGTGAATTCACTTCTGTTGCATTTCCATATCCTCTTATGTATTTCTCTTGTAGATAGCAGAGCACTAGGTGTAGCATGTCTCCTTCCACTAATATATTGACCCCATTTCCTCTAAATGGAAAGTCATTTTCAAATCAGTTTCCACAGGAAAAGGTACCTCCACCATTAACTACAGATTGGAAGAATAATGAAAAATATTCAAAAACTGCAAAAAAAAATCCCCTGCACTATTACCTTGTTAAAACAGCTCCATTGACTCCCAATTTGTTTTGCAGCAGGTTTTAACTTATAAAGCCCCATATGGCTCTGGTCCAGGATATCTGACATACTGTATCTCCCTATATAGGCCAGGCCAGGATATGAGGTCCTTAGGAGACGTCCTTTTCTCAGTCTCACATCCATCACAAGCACACCTGGTGGAGATGCAAGAGAAGGCTTTCTCAGTGGCTGCCCTTGGGGTCTCAAACTCCCTTTCCAGAGAGGCTAGAATGGACCCCTATCAGGCTAAATTTTACCTTTAAATTTTTAAAACCATTTATTTTTACATAATGGGCTTGGGTAGAGATGTTGAACTAATTTTCAACAAGGGCCCTATCAGCTTTATGGTTGCCTTCAAAGGGCTGTTTGTAAGTGTAAGACTGTTTTAAAGCAACTATGCTGTCCTGGCATTGAAAATTTCATGGGCCATATGAAATGATATAGGGAGCCAAATTCGGGTTTTCATTTGACACATGTCGGCTAGGGGAGGGGGGCTGCAATTGTTTTAATTTTACTGTTTTAAATGTACAGTTTTAATAGTTTTTAATCTTTAGAACTGCATTTCATTCTCTTTGTTGGGGAACCTGAGTTGTTAGGATCAAAAAATAACCCTCAGTTATCCACCATAAATGGATAAATCCACCATAAATATAGAAGAGTACTAGAAGTAAACTTCATAACCAGCAGAAACTTACATGTGATGAGCGAGGATAAGCTTCCATTCAACAAGTTGGCTCAGGATTTCAGAACTTTAGGTTTAAAAAAAAAATATTCAAGTAAAAGAAATACATTCTAGATAGAAAAGGTCTTGGAGCTAACTACCTTACTATATCTCATCTTCTAAGAAACATAAAAGGATAAAAAGTCAAAATATCCATGCAGTTACATTTTGCCTAGAGAGAGAGGCAAAATCCATCTTCACTGGAAGGACGTAAAAGGCAGACGGGAAATGACAACAGAGGATGGCCGCATGGCCAAGCCCAGGGCAATAAAAATACCTTTAATAAGGAAGTTACCTCACAGAGATTCCATTGCTACATGTTCAAAGGGGGAGGAAATAGGGGGAAGGAGGAAAAGTAAAGCCAAAGCTTTTTCTTGGAAAACATGGATAGGAATGTGGGGAAGGGAGAGTCCCTCACTCTAATACTATATTTAGTATATCTACTCATTGAGTTCTGGAGACTTGATGACACAAGTGACTTCTGCAGTCCAGGGATGAAACCCAACACTCTTAACTAGATATTTCAAATACTTTGATAATGAGACTAGTTTAATTCTATTGTAGCATTTAACTTTTCTATGTTTTTAACTGTATTACTGTTTTAAACTACAAGCTACCATGAGACACACTTCTGGGAGGAAAGAGGAGGAGGGGAAAATAAGAATAATAATAATACACTTTATTTATATTCCGCACTTCTCACCCTGAAGGGGACTCAGTGCAGATCACAGAACACATATAGCAGACAATCCCTGCCGTTTTTAGACGTACAAGACATACAATAACAAAAATTAGGTACCACATAAGCTGAAGGATCCCCAGGGATCCCCTGAGCCTTGCTCCTCCTGGCCTCCAACCGGGTGCTGTTGTTATATTCGTCACTGGGTGCTGCTGCTCCATTTCATCACAGGGGGGGCACTGTTGTTCCATCCTCCTTGCTACCTCCTCCTTCTTGACGAAGAGCCTGCCAGCCAGCCGAATCCTTCTTCCAGTAGTCGGCTTCAATATTTACTGAAGTTAAAAAGTCCTTTAGGATACCTCCCCAGCTTATGTGGTACCTAATTTTTCTACTTGAAGCTAGCTTTCGACTGCTTAGGTCAACAAGGGCAGGCTTACAGCTTACTTGCCCAAGTCAGCCGGGATTTGAACTTGCTAACAGCTGCTGTTTTAACCGCTGTGCTAAACTCCCAGCCAATGTTCTGGTTTGTCAAAAAAAAAAAATTAGTTAGGAGATCTATGGACTAACAAGAATCTGCATAGTTCAAGACTCATTTTACACATGTTTTGTATAATTGTGAGATTCTTCTTTATAAACTTTATATATTCTTTGGCTACTCTCGGGAAGTCGTTGTAAACCCAACCCTACACACTCCCAACCCCCCCTTCACTACTACCCTTCCCTGCCCCTCCCCCCTCTCAGCTGGTCTTGTACCAGGAAAACTCAATAAAAATCTATTTTTTTAAAAAGACTCATTTTACACAAAATTTGCAGAGAGTAGGTTTGCTCAGAAATTGTAAACATTTATAGGGCTCAGACTTCCTTACTATTATTTGAAAGAGCTAAAAGTTACCTACATGCAAGCCCGTAATCTTCTGGGAATCTGTGGAAAGTGAAAGTTATATTTCTAAAATATGGGGCAGGACAAAAGGAATTTTATGGACACAGAATGATCATAAACCACCTTTTCCCAAAAAATACAGTTCTACGTGTTTAACACAGGATGCCACCCATGGTAATTCTTTTTTTACTAATATGCAATTAATATATGCCTTTGCATTGGCAGCTAGACTAAAAATGCATGAAATTTTATAACAGCTTTAAAGGCAACAACTCCTCTTGGGTCTACCTCATAATTCTTCATAGAGCAGGAAGCAACTCTATTGTCTTCTTTTCTTCCTCTTCGCCTCCTATCTAGTCACTCACAGGATGCACAGAGCGAATCTGGAGAGCCCATTAAAAGCCACTCATCTGGAAAATAGTCTCTGGGCCTTGCGCTCACACTGGGGTCTTCTTGGCGGCTGAGAGCAATCTGACAGCAGCAACGGCAGCAGCATGTCCATGGGGAGAAGATGGGGTTGTTAACAGCTTCACAGATAGAGCGTGTGGCAGTTTTCATAAAGTGATTAATAATTAACATGCCAAGCCCATTCAGATCTATTGAGGCTATAGACAGAATTTATTT
Source organism: Anolis apletophallus (assembly GCA_030556195.1). Classification (NCBI taxonomy): domain Eukaryota; kingdom Metazoa; phylum Chordata; class Lepidosauria; order Squamata; family Anolidae; genus Anolis; species Anolis apletophallus. The sequence goes on along the minus strand of JARBWK010000010.1, from coordinate 59,792,683 downwards.
CCAAATGAATCATTCACCGCACACATGCATGCATGAACACATCTGACATATTGTTCCACTGGAAAAAGAAACCAAAGCAGCAACAGAAAGATATCACTTTTATTTGAGGATGGAAAAATCTGTCTGCTTTACTTACCATCCTGCATATGAATGAATGCATGAATTATGATATGTATATCTCTGTGTATGTTCTTTTGTGTTGCCTGTTGACGTAGGGTGAACCCATGAATTTCATAAGGGTTTCTTAGGCAATAAATACTCAGGCACTCTTGCCAGTTCCTTCCTTGGAAATGTAACCTATAGCACCTATATCGAAACAAAACTTTCTCCCATAGGCAACCAAAAAATTATATAAAGAAAAGTAGACCTAACCCATTCATTAGCATGCTGTATCTGCACTGGCAAGCCAACATGATTTCAGTGTTTGACTAAAAGTTTGGGAGACTATTTAGTCATGTAAATCAAATAAGAGATCTTGGCCAGGCTCACTCCACCTAATGGGGAGGTAATTCTTCATTTATTTTCTTCTTGAAGGAAGCACAAACTGATAATTTTCTTTTGCTCAGAGAAAAAAGTCTTCCAAAGCCATGCAGGTTTCAAAGCTTATTGGCAGTTCTGTACATGCAAAATTCACATATGATTGTTTTCCCTAGAAAGCAGCAGTTTTTACACATGAAATAGTATTTGTTGTGCAGGGGGGAAAAACATTTCAACAAAGCAACGCTGTTTCCTGCAATAAATTTCTGGGTTTGTTTGGGGTATTTTATTTTACAAAAAACACAACATGTGCAATTTTTGCACAGAATTAAGTCTTAAATGACAAGAATTTGCACCATTCTACAATTCCTCTCATTGTGGTTTGTCAACATTTGAAAACCATATTTTAACCATTTAGAAATATTCTTGAATATTCTTGCCATCCCTACTGATTGAGAGGAAGACAATGAGATGTCTCCTTTGAATATATACTAACATGAAGTTGACTTGAAAGCACATCACATAGCAACAACAAAAATAACAACAAGATGAGGACACTCTTTAACAACTGTTTGACAACTCTTCAAATGCAGCTGAAACCTGCAGTTCAAAACTTAAGATTCTGGAATGATGCAATAAAAGTAGATCCATTGGATATTATGTTGACAATCAGTATATTGTCAACAAAACCCAATTTGCCTCTCATCTCTGTTAGATGAAGCAACTACATAATGATGATTTGTTCTTTAATGTGTGAATTTTAATATTGTAGGTTGATGACTATTATTTTCACTTCAACCTGTATGTTGTTATTTTGTAATCTCATTTAAAACAAATAAAAAGTACTTTAATGCTACAGGCAGAAGACTGACAGGTTCAACTTTCAGTTTTGTGACATAACTGATGATCATATTTGTACATGCCTTTTATCATTGTAGCATTAGAGGGTTTATTTAAAGATCATACTATTTGACACATACCTTTGATAACATTCAACCCTTTTTTTAAAAAATCTATATGCATATGAAAATGTTTATATGCTTCAATTTGTTTTTAAAAATGGAGGCACCATGAAAAGATGACTTAGCAACCTTAACTGAGCATTCCTTGAGTATTGCATTTGAATGTAGGGTGATCTGAAAAACCCTCAGACAATTCAAGAGTTAAACAATCAAAGCCTTAGGCCTGGGTAAATGGATTTGTCCTTTTATGTTTCTGTCATGTTTAAACAACCATTTCCTCCTAATATGTTAAATTGTTCTAAAAAAAAAACAATACTGAAACTGAAAATGCTGTTGTATCCCTACTAAAAAAACTTAAAATGTATATGATAATAGGCAAGCTTTTAATTTCACCAGTACCTAAAAGCAGGGAGAAAGCATTTCTGGACATGATGCAGAACACTTTTCTGCAGTTTGCAATTCCCTGTAAATGGAATTATGTCCCCCCACTTTCAGATTTTATATATTTAGAACACTGGTTCTTAACCTGTGGGCCATGGACTGCCAGTGAGCTGTGAGAATGAAAATCTGGTCCACAAGCTTCTTTCCTCTTTATTTTATTTTATTTATTATTTTAATTCCCCTCCCTTCATGCTGCCTTCAACTCCTTCCCTGTCACTGACCATGATTTATTTATTTACACTATTTCTATCCCACCCAGATCAGCCCGAAGGCGACTCAGAGCAGTGTACAAATCAGCACAATTCGATGTCATATATAAAATACATACATTGATAAAAAGCAGAAAAAACATCACAGTACATTTAAAACCATAAAAACAATGAACAATAAAAAATTAAAACTATGTCTTCTTGTTCAAATCCTCATCCGTTCCATCGTCTTAGTTGTACCTGGGTCATTTTCTGATTCAAGTTTGTCTGGTTATGCTGGGGTTCCGAATTCTTGCTTGAAGAGCCAAGTTTTCACTCTTTTTCAAAAGGTCAGGAGGAGGGGGCTGATCTTACATCCCTAGGCAGGGAGTTCCACAGCCAAGGGGCCACCAAAGAGATATATGCTCTGTATCAGAAACTAGGTCTCTCCAATGAAATTTTCTGAATCAGCACCCCAAAAAACCAAAGTGAATCTAAAGTTGACCAAAATTTGATTCGTAACGCTTCTGGTACTAATGTTGGAGAGTAGTCCCTTGTCAAAGTGGTCCCTAGTCAAAGTGGTCCCTAGTCAAGTGGTCCCTGGTCAAAGTGGTCCCTGGTCAATAAAAGGCTGGGAATCTCCTATTTAGACCATGCCTGACTACAGGAAGGCATGTGTGGGTTGAAGAGCTGCTTTCTCTTTAAGACAATATTAAATTAAATAATTACTTCAATTGTTTCAGCACTAATCAAAGTGCCTAGGTCTTGCAGAGTAGAAAAAGAAGTAAATTAAAAGATTAGAGTTATTTATTAGCAAAGGTGAAGATTCGTTGGTTACAGTGTATCTGGCTATATAGGCATTTTAAACCCAACTGGAAATGGTTCCTCCCATGGTTGAAAGATATCTGTTTTCTCCTGTTAAAGAAATTCTATTAGTAGACAGTAGTAGATTTTTCACTTGATTTCCAGTGGCTATCTCTTTGAAAGGTAACTTCAGTTTTACATAAAATGCAGTCCACTTTGCTCATTGACTAGAATAGCAATACTATTCACACTATTCAATCATGGCACTACAATTCTAGTGTAATTGCCATGGTTCTTTCTTATGGAATAATAGTATTCTCAAGCAGAGGGCTTTAGTGCCTCCCCAAATTATGAGTCCTAAGATTCAATTGTAAAGATCCATGGCAGTTAAAGTGCTATATAGTCAGTCATCCATATTCACTGGGATTAGGGGCACAGGACCCCTGTGAAAGTGAAAAAAATATTAATAAAGAAATTGCTGTTGCTTTACATAAGAGGATACTTCTCTAGGGAAGCTGACCATAGAATTGCATCAGAGAAACTAGAGATTCTCAGAAAGGTGTTCTTTCTAGAAATTGCAGTCTTCCAGAATGATTGGAGCAAGTTGACCATAAAATCACATTGGAGGATCTAGAAATCCTGAAAGATTTTTAATCAAACCCATGAGTAATTGCACCTGCAAACATCAAAACTGCAGATGTGGAGGGCCAACTATAGTTGTCTAATGTGAAAGGATGCAAAATCACAGCATAGTGAACAAGCTTGGAGTTTATCTGAACTTTTCTTCAGGCTTCAGCCAAAAAAGAAAAGAAAAAGAAAGATCTGGGATGGAAAGAAAATAATTTTTATGGGCATGATGAAAAGTGTTCCCTTCTCCTCCTTGCTTGGGAACATAGTTTGACAGATGGATGGCAATACAATGGTAGTTGGGATGGTCTTTTCTTTTAATGTACCTATGATACACATAGTAACAGTTTGGTTCCACTTTAGCTGCCATGGCCCAATCCTAAGGAAGTCCAGGATTTGCCATTTGGTGATGTACTTAAAATTCTCTGCAAGAGAGCTTTATGGGATTCCCCTGAATCTACCAGAGATTTTTAATGCCTGACAGGTTGTTAGACTGTTAATAACATAATATACATGAATAAAACTCAAGGTTACACATGTCTCTGTCTTGCTTTGCTTTGTTTCATTAGCCACAGACCACCAGCCAAAATGCAACCTGAGCCTTGCCACATGCACAATATAGGACCTTCTCACAGCAACACCAGAGGCACTCCAAGCGGCCAGCTTCTGGTCAAAGGACATTTAGCATCATGGCAAGGTTTTAAAACTTTGTATTTTTCAATTCATTTTAACTGTATCTTCAACTTGCTTCTGAAATGATAAATAGATAAATATTAGCCCCCTGTGTCTAAAATCTCTTTGTGACAGATGTGAAGCTCTGGGGCCCTGCTACACCCATTAAATGTCTGTAGAGGGGAGGCCGAGGGAGGAAAGAAAGGAGTGAGGTGATTGCAGCAGGGACTACTTTCCATTCTCATTGTGGTTCACTAGACAGAAAGGAAGAGCCACCCCATTCTTTTCTCCTTGACAAAAGCACAGTTCCCACTGCTTCATCTCATTACCCTCTCCCTTTTTTCTCAATTGCAATTTATTGATTATAGCAACTCACCCGGGGTTTTCATGGCTTCTAGTGGCAGAGAAGTGTGGAGATGTGTATTATGCTTCTTGTGTGCAATGCTGCTTTAGTAGACATGCCAAATTTCTTGGTTCTATGGTCTAGGCATTATTATTAAAGAGAGAGAGCGCGCATGGGTTGTAGAAATTTCATTTAAATAATGGTGATTCAAAATATCTACCTCTGCATAATTATTATAAACAGTGGGATTGTGCAGTTTGTTTCATCCCTCTTTTTGTAATCCCTTTCCTTTACAATCCCTTTCCATAAATCTAAATAAATACAACAAGATAACAGTGGTGGTGCCAGAAATGTGGCTTAGATGAGACTGAGGATGTTATCACACAGCCTTTTAAGCTGTCTTTTTGGCTTTTTGTCCCCTGGTGAAAGTGGGCGTTACTGCATGATGGATGTTACTACAATCAGGAGGAGAGCCAAAGACAAAGCATACTAGTGAGTTGTTTTTGATAAACACAAGGCACTCTATTTTATTTTCTCATTGCAATTCTAAAGTCTAAGAGGGATGAGGGGCAATTTATGTGTAGAGCCACTGGGAAGGGAAGCTTAAATATTTCCAGCTGCAAAACCTGGTGCCTTCTCTTCCTTGACACCACTTTAACTGCCATAGGAATTATAGTTTTACAAGGTTCTTAACCTTTTCTGCCAAAGGGTGCTGGTGCCTCCCCAAAGGACTTTGTAAAACTACAAATCCCAGGATTTCATGGCATTGAGCAATGGCAGCTAAAAGGGGGTAGCAACGTGCATGATTTTTACAGTTGAATTGCAGCTGAGGACAGAAATATTATAAAGAGAGGTAATTTTCGTTATATCTCCATTCCCCTGCATCTCCCCCTTTGAATAGTGGCAAGGAACATATGTAGTCACCTTTTGGCAATGTGGAAAGTCAGGCCAGCATTATATAATAAACAACGGTTTGTAAAATGGGGTGTGATAATGTGTGTAGCTATTCAGTTTTCATCCAGCTCCCATCATGCAGACTTAAACAATGAATGCATAATATCTGATTTATGTGTAATAATGTCCTGAAGTTGAACTACTTTGGGGACCCAACCTATCAGCTGAACCAAATATCTAAATGAGTTAGACACATCAGTGTGGGCAAGGGTTAGTGACTTTAGTTAATACAAAAAAGTAACTAAACCTTGGTTAAAGGACCTTTTGATTGTTTCAGCGAAACTATAGATTTCTGCAATGACTATACATACTATTTTTTCAACACTTTTCTAGACTGTGATATCTTTTATTTCACATAGAGACTTTAATGTTTTTGAAAAAAAACCACTCTTCTCTCCAGCCTTCTTCACTTTAGTAGCTTCTTCTTTCTTGCATGACTTTCTCAGTATGTGTCCAGCTGATGGAGTGGAACAATATGCCTTTATGGAGAGCAAGGAGAGTCAGAATTAATTTGCACATAAGCCCAACCAAAAGCAGGCCTACAGCCGGCAACTCTGGACAACCCCATCAATTCTACTAATGACCAGGATAATGACGACATTCTTGTTAGTAACTGTGGAGATAACAAGGCAAATGCTGGTCACAATTATTGTAAAATGTGCAGAAGGCAATTTAGAATAATAAATGTTTAGAATGTTAGGATTTTTTTTTTTAAAAAAAGTGCTTGTCATTAACAGCTTCTCTGCCTAGAGTGTAAAAGGGCCCTCTGGTGAAATTTGTATAGGAGAGACCTAAAATACATTACTTCCTAATTTGCCAAAGCTATCACTTCATGTTGAACAGGGTTAATGAAGACCTTCTTGTCCTTTCAGTTATGAAGCAGCGTGAGACCTCACCATTGTTTTCTCCAAAATGTAGAATAGTGGATTGTTTACAGATTATTCCCTAGTCATCATCTTTTTCTTAGAACAGTCTAGTCACAAGCAACACTGTGGAAGAACAACTGAAACAGTTGCCCTCTCCCCCTTAATTCATAGTGATAACTATCTCTTTTGTCTCAGGTGGTGCAATGGGTTAAACCCTTGTGCCAGCAGGACTGAAGACCAACAGGTTGCAGGTTCAAAATCGGGAAGAGTGCAGATGAGCTCACTCTGTCAGTTCCTTCTCCCCATGTGGTGACATGAGAGAAGCCTCCCGTAAAGATGGTAAAACAAAAAAAAAACATCCTGGCATCCCCTGGGAAACGTTCTTGCAGACGGTCAATTCTCTCAAAAGTGACTTACAGTTTCTCAAGTTGCTCCTGTCACACACACACACAAATCTTTAGGCTACATTTCATGACTATAGCAGCAGAAGACAACAATTTCTAGACTGTTGGTGGAATATTCCTCATCATAGGCTATTTTGATTACAAAAGATGGAATATACCATCCAAAACATCTGAAGGGCAACAGTGGCCCAGTCCTGTATCATATAGATTATTAACTTGACATGTCCAAATGACAATTTTGAAAGAGGGAAAGTGTTCATCCAGTACTTTTGTTGTTTAATATTTTTCTTTCCATATGTTTACAGTACATGCCATTAACAAACACATAGTCAACTTACAGTAAACTATGCATAAGACAGCACTAGTAGCATCATGTTAATGAAACAGTCAAAGACTGTATCTGGCAATATTCAGAACCTTGGAGAACTTTCATGGATCAGAATGTTGCAACTCCTGAAAGCACCAACATTGAACAAGCCTTTAAGGTAGTGGTTCCCAATCTTTGGTCCTCCAAGTGTTTTGGATTTCAACTCCCAGAAATCCCAACCAACTTAATTGCTGTTAGGAATTGTGGGAGCTTAAGTCCAAAACACCTGGAGGACCAAAGGTTGGGAACCACTGCTTTAAGGCAAGAGAAGGAATAATGTTATTCCAGCCATTAATTCAAAGCTTAAACTCAGTTAAATTAGAATGTATTTATTCAGATTTCACATTAGGGTCATCATTTGTCTCTCTTTTTTAAATAAACAAACCCCAAAAATACAAACTTGTAATGGCTTTTAAAAAGCTAATTTTCTTCTTTTGGAATACTGTAGTGATTCCTAGTTGAGGCCTAAAATAGTATGATCTAAATTTATATCTTTGGGGTCTATAACTTCCGTGTGCTGCATGGACAAGCAAAATCTATAAGGCAGCAAGAGAGAATGTCCACAACGAGATCCTAGCATTCCAGTTGAATAAGTAACAAGGAGGTACAATGTTCCCTCACTTATTGCTAGGGTTAGGTTCCAGGATCTCCCACAATAAGTGAAAAACCATGATGTAGGGATACTCTGTTTATTTTAATATTTATACCTTAAGTCTTTATAAATTTAAAATAAAGTGAAGGAAAGGAAGGAAAGGCCCTTCAAGCAGGAGGGAGGGAGGACTGAGGAGGCAAAGCATCTTGGAGAGTGGCAGTGGCAAAACCCCACAAAACAGCAAAAATACCATTATATATATTTTAAATTAATTTATTTTGTGATCCGCGAAACAGCAAGTCTGCAATAAGTGAACCACAAAGTAGCGAGGAAACACTATATAATATAATTATTGTCTATGAAAATAAAGGAATGAATGAAATGACATTACAATTAATTTTTAATTGACTTTAGTAATATTTGACAATTTCTTCATAATTCGGAATTTGAATCCCTGTATATTCATTTGAGATGTAAAAAGACCTATCTCCAATTTATTGCTTTTGTATCACCACTCAGAAGTAGAAATCACATAAAGATGATGAGGTAAACTGGAGTCACAAATAAAGTTTTACTAAAAACACTCCTAACTTGCAGAGGTGGCTAAGTATTGTAAAGGTAGAACATCCTGCCTTGATCTTGGAAGCTAAGCAGAGTCACCCTGCTTACTACTTGAATGGGTGTCTACCAACAACTGCTAGGTGCTGCAGGCTATATTTGAGAGAAAAGTACCAGCACATCTCTGCATATTCCTTGCCTAAAGAAAATACTATGAAATCCATGAGATCAGTGTAAATTGACAGGTGACTTGAAGATGCATAAACAGATATACAATCTGAAGAAGGGTGGAAAAAATGGTTGAGGCCAAAGATCTTCCCAATCTCCCCTTGCCATAAAAGATGACCCACTGGCCCTGATGCCGTATTGTGTTTTCCCAAGCATGCCACAAGTCAGAGATTTCCATGAAGGAACTTCCTAACCAATATATCCAAAAGCCTGTTCTTTAAGGGGAGATGTGTGCACAACTGGTCCCAAAAGCCATTCCATTCCTAGTACTTGGGCTGCATACAATCCAAGGCACCAGTCTAATGCCTCTGGGTACCTTCTTGGTTCTCCTTTATGTTATCAATTCCATCTTCTTTTCTGCATTTTTTGTTTCCATATAACCTATTATGGAAACCATTAATAATCCTTTTCATAAATCCCTTTGAGCAAAGAAAGCTGGGTAGCTAAAAACCAACGAAACAACAACAAAACCCACACAAAAAACCCAAAACAGAACAAAAATCCCAGCCTTCTTTTTCTAATTTTGCCATTAAGTTGACTGGGCCAAAAATCTCTGCCCTATCCTGGGGACAACCAGCTAATGCCTGCAGGGAGGAAAAGTAGACTAACCTGCAAAGAAAGAGTTTGAAGCCAAAATAAAATAGATCAAAATTCCTTGTCCCACTCAGATGTTGTTTGAGCATCATGATGTCCAACATCTCATTCTTCTTCTGAGGTGCACAAATAAAGCCATATCAAAATACTGTACACCTAATTCAAATGTTGGTGTGGTACAGTGATGCCCTTCATCTGACTATTCTTCCTGGGTGTACAAAGGTAGCCCCATCCTTCAAGAGTTCACAAAGCTACAGAAGGCAGAAGAGATGGGGTTTTTTCCACACCCTGTTGATACTAGTTTAAGAACTTGATTTTTTTCCCTTCCTGCTTTTTTCTGGACAGATTTTCCATAATTTACTTATTTATTTGTGCATTTTCCCCAAATTGACTAAAGTATTTTTGCGTGTACTTTTCAACTGCACATGTTTAGCCATTCACACTTTTAACAATGTTTGCAAAATTTCGAGCATACACACAACACTATAAGCTTTGAAAATATGTGGATTTATGAAAAGAACATGCTTTGTCTTGCTGTGAGTCTAGAGACATGCAAAATGGAAAAAAACCTTGAAAACACTGGAATTATTTTCTATCCTTCATATTCAGACATGTTTGTAGTGCTCAATTACATACTAACTCTTTTTTCTCCTGAGAGGGCCCTCACGTTTAACACCCATATGTGCTGGGAATAGCTGTACTTATTGCATTTGGACAGTGCAAAGTGAGGGAGAATTTCATTTCAGTTTATTTTTGAAGAATGTCACATGCACATCTATTTGTGATTAAAAAATAAAATATGATTCAATAAAATAAAAACCCTCAGCATTCCCTATCCCTAGAAAATTGCCATTTTCTTTTGTACTTTTACTGCTGTAGATTTAACTAATACACTATTTAACTTTCTATTGAATGAGAAAGTACCAGCATAAAGGTCATAAGCGGGGAGTACATAAGATGTGAATGTGGGCTAGGCGTGTATTTTAATATAAGCTTATATTTTAAAACACAGATCAGATAGCATCCTATTGGTGATTTAAATCAAAAAAATATGCTACCATAATTTACATTTATAGTTGTTACAGCAACTGAAATTCACTATCTATCACACAAAAACCAATCAACAAATCAACACCCCCCCCTCCCCACACACACACCCTTCAAGCCACTTTTTAAATAACTGCAGCCCCTTGCTCTTGACCATTTCCTGGTCAGTAGAAAGGAGGAGGAGGAGCAGACAAGTGCCTTGTTAATACATCACAGCTGGATACAGAGCAGTGCCATTATCTTCAGAGACCCTAAAGGAAAATAGTTGCATTTTTAGCTTCCCTCATTCCCCACAGACCAGAAAATGCCTGGGTTTGGGGGGCTGAAGAGAAAATGTGTATTGGATTGGATGGAAGACTATTAAAACTTCGTCTTCTAACTGTGTCTCCTGGTGCAGGCTCTTGAATCTGGCATCTATAAAATACATATCAATTAATACCTAAGGGGCCCCTTCATGGCACAGCGGGTTAAACCACTGAGCTGCTGAAGTTGCTGATCAAAAGGGTGGTGGTTCAAATCTGGGGAGTGGGGGTGAGCACACGCTGTTAGGCCCAGCTTCTTCCAACCTAGCAGTTCAAAAACATGCAAATGTGAGTAGATCAATAGGTACCACTTCTGTGGGAAGGTAACCATGCTCCATGCAGTCATGCTGGCCACATGACCTTGGAGGTATCTATGGACAAGGCCAGCTATTTGGCTTAGAAATGGAGATGAGCATCACCTCCCCCCCCCCCCAAGAGTCGGACACGACTAGACTCAATGCCAGAGGAAATATTTACCTTTACTAATACCTAAAACAATGATATAGTCTGACAATTGGTCAATAGATGGAGAATGTGTATCATTTTCAGCCTTTGACTACAAGCCTTTTTACAATAATAAAGGCATCCATGATCATTATTAACTAAAGTCCACATCTAAGGGGCTAGTTGAAAAGAACACACATGTCTACATATACAAAATATTTTTTTCTGATACAAATTTTATCCATTATAATACAACTAACTTAAAAGGGATAGCCACCAAACATACCTACCTACATCATATGACACATGGAGGACCAAAAGTTGGGAACCACTGATCTAGATCAAGTAGATATTTTCTTTCTATGCAGGCATAATGGTGTTCCAAACAACTGAAACATCAACTTTTGTTACACTAAACAAAGGTTTAAATATAAATAATTATGAGACAGCTATTTCTGTTGTTGTTTTGGCTGTAGATACATTTACAGTGTGGAATTAATGCAGTTTGGCATCATTTTTACTGCCATAACTCAGTGCTATGGAATATTGAGATCTGCGGTTTGGTGAGGCACCAGAAGTCTCTGGCAGAAGCTAAAGATCATGAAAAACTACAATTCCCATGAGCATTGAGCCATGACAGTTAAAGTGATGTCATTAATTTTACCATGCAGATTCACCCTTAACAAAATGGCCTCCATATTAGCTGGCCTCTATCTTTCCTTATAACCAGCTTGAAATCCTATGTTACTATGGAAGTGAAAGGAACTATTTGAAGCATTTGTCATTTAGATAAATCAGATTATTTGATCCAGACAAATGAATTCTGCTGCATCTTAATCCATGTTGTAATGCCTGTTTCTTGTCAGCCCTTGTCTCCCCATTCTTTAATGTCTCTCGCATTCATTGACTGATTACAGGATGCACTCTCCCAGTGCATCCTGTAACTCAAATACCCCTTCTAGCCAATGTTTATGTGTTAATAAAGTGACATTTTATAATTCATCCCTAAGCAGCAGCACTCAGATATTGAAAGTCATCCTGAAAATTAGGATGCATTTTCCAGCTATCCAGGTTCATCACCACAGACCAGCTTTCCAGCTTCCCAACTTTCCTTCCAACTATTTTACTGTCTGCTTCAATTGATTATTAACATTTTTTCTATACTCTATTCTTTCAAAGTAAAATTGGAAATGGGATTCAAAGCCTTCATTCATTCACCAAGATAAATGAATTATTATCTTTATCTTTAGATACAGGTCAGTATCTACAAAGATGATAGCACTGACAACCAGAGGAGCAGTGAAATTATCATCCCATTTCAATATTGCTAAGGCACTAAAACATACCCAAAAATATGCCCAATTTAAAAATGAAAATCTCAGTTATGAATATAGTGAGGAAAGTCACAAGAAATATGGATATAAGAAAAAGGAAGGAAAGAAGGAAGGCTAAGTAAAAAGGAGACCAAAATTTGGAAAATATTGTGTTGTTACAGATCCAATATTCTGAAGCATATTTTAAAGTGTGAGCTTGCATGAATTTGATTGCTTCTTGGGGGTGGCAACTCCACATCTGTAAAATGTGATTAATGTTTTCTTTCTTTTAGTATGGTACAGGGTGGGAGGTGTTCTATGAAGAGCATCCATCACATTGGCAAGGAGAATGGGTAAGCAGACAGTTCTGTAATATTGGCAATGATGCTTTAGTGCTTTGAAATCCCTGTTCATTCCCAAAGGATCTCCAGCAAGGACAACCAGCTGTGGATCAATAGCTGTGGACTGTAGGATCAATGACAGCGAAAGACTTCCCTTTGGGAATCATTAACAGCTTTGTGGTCCCTAAAGATTCTCTCTGCTATTAACTGATTAATGAATTCATTAACACCTATTCCATCAAGTCAGGGATGGCACCTAGCAGACAGCCCAGTATCTTTTCTTTTCTTTTCTTTTCTTTTTACAGATTGGCGAGCCATTAAGTGCCGCTTCTTGTCACAGTGCTCCTTTATCGATCATCCAGCAAGAACCATCAGCCTACAGTCCTTACCCCAACCAGCTTTGATGGGATCCGTAATGAGTTGCTGTAATAAAGGGTTTATTGCCACACTAAACCTTTCCTTTGAGATAGGCAAATACTTTTTTCTAATGGTGTGGATTTCAGTGACTTGATGCCATTTTCCCAGTTATGTGTGAAGTGCTCCTTTGAGATTCAGACAGACTTGTCTAACTGAGAGCATAAAAGGCCTGTTCTATATTTTTAAGGCTCTCCCCACCTCCCTCCAGAAGCAAACATCAGGTAAGCCATGCAAAAGCCAAAGGTTTTATAGAGAAAATGATTTTGATTATCGCACTTAGTTCCTCAGGGTCTCTTTGAGACTTTGTTGATTAAATGCAGCTGCCTTTCCTTCATCCGGGCTTGTCCCCAGGCATCCAGGAATCACTAGGAAATGTGAAGAGCTGGACACACTTCATTTATCCTCACACAAACAATGTCCCTATTCAGATTTTTTAAAATATACATTCTCTTCTCTGTTAGGTTTGGGTGATTCCTATCCCATCTTTGCCTGCCAGAAAAATAGAAATGTAAGGAAATACCATATCAGCTGGAAGGCTGTGATCTTCCTTGATCCTAATCAAACTTCTTTCCCTACACCACCCCAACCCCAATTGCCTTGAAGCTGAACCACAAAATTATTCAATAAAACCAGTAGTGCAACGCAGTAAATAAATAAATTTTCTATATGAAAATACACAGCATCTCTGGGCTCTTTAGAACTGGCAGTCTTCTTGCCTTCTTACGCTACTCTTCATAACAAAATAACTGCATTTTGCTAAGGTAAAGGTAAATGTAAAGGTTTTCCCCTGACATTAAGTCTAGTCATGTCCAACTCTGGGGGTTGATGCTCATCTCCATTTCTAAGCTGAAGAGCTGGCATTTTCTGTAGACACTTCCAAAGATATGTGACCGGCATGACTACATGGAGCGCTGTTACCTTCCCGCCCAAGTGGTACCTATTGATCTACACACATTTGTATGTTTTCAAACATCTAGTTTGGTAAAAGCTGGGCATAACAGTGGGAGCTCACCCCACTCCCTGGATTTAAACCTTTCGATCAGCAAGCTCAGCAGCTCAATTGTTTAACCTATTGTGCCAGCGAGGGCTCAGATTTTGCTAAGATAAGCCTATAAAAGAAAATGTCTCCTATGTTGTGGAAACAGGCAAAAAGAACCGATTCTCAGTCTTTGCTTGTTTCCCTTCATGACTATTATATACTATGTTTTATTGTTGGTTTTTTTACATTTATTTGAATCTGGTGTCACTTTTTCATGTCAGGAGCAACTTGAGAAACTAACTGGTTTCACTCAAATGCCATTGTACATGGCACTGGGAACAGAGGAGGATCTATTGTCCCTTCTACATTGCTATTTTATCCAGATTATCAAAGCAGATGATCTACATTATCTGCTTTAAACTGGATTATATGAGCCTACACCACCACATACTCCATTTCAAAGCAAATCGTCCAGATTTTGTATGGCAGTATAGGAGGGGCCTGAGTCTACACTTTCATACTCGTATAATCCAGTTCAGAGCAGATAACCTGGATTTTACATGACAGTGTAGACAGTGTAGGGGCCGGAGTTACACAGATGTAACTTGGTAGCTGAAGTAGCATATTGGTGTGTCATGATAACCTTTGAAAAAGAAAAAAAATCTCTATGCTATTTTCACTGTTCCATTTAAAGCCTGATCAGCCATGGAAGGACAGGGCTTATCAGTATTTTTACTTCTTATGTTTTCTTGATCAACTATCCTTTGCCCACACTCTGTTTTTCATACTACAGAGGGAAAGAAAACCAGTTTGCGATGTTTTTGAGTGAGCAAATATAAGAAGATAAAATAGTAGGATTATCCAGCTTCACTATTACTGATCTCCTGATTTAGAAAACATAAATAATGCAATCTCAAAGAGGAGAGAGATGTAAAATGTCCACTCTTCATTTCTTAGAACTTACTATTCTCTGAATGATCAGTTAAAAGAAGAACATACACCAAACAGAATAGGACTGATAGTTTGGGCCTCTGGAGGGCAAACATGTGATGTCTGATTTCCTCATATCTTAAATCTTAATGAAGTCATTAAATTTGGATTAAATATTTTACTCTTGCTTCTTTGTGTATTTTTTCCAACATCAAAACTCATGCTAGCAGTCAAACAACTACACACACACACACACACACACACACACACACGGGAGTCCCTAAGATATTTTAAATGAAAATCAGCTTCAAATATGAAGGCACAAGGAAAAATGTATACACGTGGAAAGAAATGCATGGTTAGGTAGTGTTCTAACTTGTTATGTAAACACAGAAATTGTATAATGCAATGGCGTGACAACAATGAGAATGCTTACATTCACTGAATCCCATGAGAGAAGCACCCAACCCTTAAGGAGCTTTAGACAAAACATACTATTCAATAACTCTTTGGGCTTAAAGTAGGGTTGGTATTCGTGGCCCTTTCTATGTGGTAGAATTCTAGCTCCCAGCATCCCTCATAACTAGCTATGCTACTTTAAGGTGCTGGGATGCAAAATCCAGTAACATCTGAGGGAATGTCACAGTTCCTTTCCCTAGGATAAAGATGGAGGAGTGAAGCTATTTTAAGCTTTAGGTTATTTTAAGCTGAAATAGGAGAGAAAATAAATAGCCATAGTACTAATCATTGCAAAAAAAAAATTAGACTCAGGAACTCAGAATTCTTATCCCTCATTTAACAGAATAACCATCACCTTGAAGTGTGTCTGAACATCACACTTGTCTATCTTGTATCACTTTAATTGTCATGACATCATCCAAATGAATGTTGGTCTCTGTAGCTTGATGAGTTCATTGGAATTCTGGAAAGTTCTCGTCCACTTCCCTGAACTACAGTTCACATGAATCCCAAGAGCCTATCTACACTTACAGAATTAAACTGATTTAATCTTCAGTCCCTCTGTTTTCAGGTTACATTGGTACCTTCTTAGTCCCTCATCAAACCAAAATGTCAGGATTCGTTAAGAAGCGGCCATGATGATTCATGTGTTATAAAACTGATAGAATTGTGCAATGAAAACCTAGATCTTTCAACCTCTTATAGATTTGCCTCTACAAAACCAGAGTAACAAAATGGTTGTAGATATGGATAAGAAAAAACAACAATAATGCACACCGAACAGCATGAGCCTATGAATGTTTATTCATAAGCAAGTCTGCATTCAGTGTGATTTCTTTCCAGCACACAGGAGAGCAACCTAAATTGCCCCATTTCTCCTAGCTCATAGTGTTGATCAGAGGAAGTTTAGTGACATGTTCTCATCTTATATTGACAACAGGCAAGGCCCCACCTAAAATGTTGACAATATTCCCTGGGGCTGGAGTAAGGTTTGATGAATAAACATAGGTAACAGTGTTCAATCCCCCCACTCCATTTTCTCTCCCCACAGACACAACTTTGATGCATATTCTTGTCCAGCGAGGAGCAATCATTTCTAAATGTCATCCCCCCCCTCCCACCCCCGCTATTCTGCTGACCTTATCAGACAGCCGGATCGATACACCAACCCTCTTGGAGTGCAAACCTGCAAGTGAATGCTGAAGAGAAGCAATTAAAATGGAATTTCAAGGATGAGAAGGAGGGAAACATCTTTTCCTCCATTGTGTCCCTAGGGGACAAAACGAATGATCCAGAAGCAACCGCGGCTCTTAGAATTATCATAAACATAATTGGTATTTGATAAAGCAGGAAATGAAACATAATGTCCATTAATCATGGTGACAACTGGAGAGCTCCATGTATGCCATAGTGCAGATGCGTCTGAAGCAGACTCTCTGCTAATTCACTTCCTGGGTCTCCAGGGAGCTACCCATGGTGGATTGGAAGCCCCATTAGGAAACCTGTGCCCCACAAATACAGAAGCTCACAAAGACAGGATTTGTGATGCCATGTTTAGGGGAAATTCCAGAGCCTAGAAAAGTTACTTTTAGGGACTATAAGTTCCATGATCCCTAAGATAGTTGTTATAAAATTCTCTCAGCATTACTTCGTGAGTGAAGGTTTTTAGGAAGGACTCATCCCACGCTTTTTACAAGCACGTTGATGACTAAAAAGACCAATCTGAGATAGGCAAGTCTGGTTGCAGAAAGCACAGCAGAAAATGATGTTGGGTGATGTTGTTTCCAAGGTGTGGTTCTTTCTGCGTTGTCATTTCTCTCCTAGACCCATTCGGCGTGTTTTCTCGAAAGAGGCCGCAGCATTGTGGATAGTGCGTCTCCATGCCTCCCGATGTGAGGCCAGGGTGGACCATTGTTGGTGATCAATCTGGCCGAGCCTGAGATGTTGTTTCAGGGAGTCCTTATATCTCTTTTTGGGGGCGCCTCTCTTGCGCTGACCCATGGCGAGTTCACCATAAAGTAGTATCTTTGGGAGGCGGTGGTCCTCCATCCGAGAGATGTGCCCTGCCCAGCGCAGCTGAGTTCTCAATAGCATGGCCTCAATGCTGGTGATTCCTTCTTGCTCAAGGACAGCAACATTAGTCACATAGTCAATTTAGGATTGTGCAAGGACAGCGCTGATTAAAGCGTTCGAGGAATACAGTGGAAAAGATAGCAGGGAGCCAATCAAGGCAATAGCAATCTATGTATGGTAAACAAACAATAGAATCTTCTCTAGTAAATGCGACATATATTGTGTTAATTCGTCATAGGTACAAAGAACATCATGAATACAACATATCACAAATACATAATATATCTCAGGTAAGTACCAACATTATAAATGAACGAAAATAATGGCGGTGAGCAAGCTCGCACAAGCGGCGAGCCAAGACGCCCGGGCTCAAGCGAGGAGAGTCAATGGTAAATAATACAGGCACAGGTCCCGGACGCCTCTCCCAACCCAGAAATCTTCAAAATGATATCACAATATGTAGAAAAGTCTCACGGAAATAATATAAGGGTGGGAGAAGGTCGTCCACGGGCCGACGAAAGGGTCTCGCGCGCCTTCGTTTCTCCCCGTAGGGGCTTCCTCAGAACCCAGAGTAACTTTACTCCTCCCATAGTGTCAGATAACATAAAAAATTTTGAACAGACTGTTCTTCAACAGGTACAAGCTATTGATCACAAACATGACAGAAGACACTCCAATCTCAGTTACAATGACATCAAACGTCTAAAAGAACTAGGTAATCACCCACAGGTGATCATCAAGCCTGCCGACAAAGGAGGTTCTATTGTTATCTGGGAACGCAGTGATTATTACAAAGAAGCATTATCCCAACTGGAGAACCAAAAACACTATAGAACACTACCTCAGGATCCCACTTCTAGATTCTCTAAGATTACCTACAATGTAATACAAGATGGCCTTCTCAATGGCCAACTAACTAACCAAGAGGCTGAATTCCTATTCAATCATCATCCTAGTATCCCTCATCTATACTTATTACCAAAAATTCACAAAGCCATTAGGCCCCCGGTAGGAAGACCCATTGTGGCTGCTACCAACAGTTTGCTACAACCCCTAGGAATCTTCATGGATACCATACTTCAACCTTTTGCCCAAAGATTGCCCACGTACATTAAAGACACGAGATTTGATTAACAAGATTGATGGAATCTCTATATCCCCCTCTGACATTCTCATATCCGCGGATATTGCCTCTCTATATACCAATATCCCATGTAATGAAGCTAGGCACATCATCCACAGCACCCTAGATAGACGTCCCGTACCTCACCGACCATCTTCAGCTTACCTCATGGATCTCATCGATCTCATCTTTGATTACAATTATTTTTTGTTCAGAGATCAATATTATTTGCAAGTGGGGGGAATTTCTATGGGTCAGGCCCTAGCTCCCACAGTCGCCAACATCTTCGTGGGGGCACTAGAAGATACTTTTCTTTTTTCAGAGGAACATGCCCATTTTTCGGGTCATATCAAACATTTTTTTAGGTACATAGATGACATCCTATGTATCGTGGATGGACAAACTAATTTGAAGAATTTTCAAGACTGGATGAACAGTTGGCATCCTAACATGACTTTTACTTTTGATTGCAGTAATAAGGAGGTTAATTTCCTTGATTTGACTATTTTCACTCACAACAATCAGATTAAAGTGAGGAATTACTCTAAACCCACGAATACTAACTCCTCCTTCATTACTCCTCCTTTCATCCTCACCACCTAAAAAACAACTTACCTTTTTCCTCTCTATTACGCCTAAAACGTAATTCATCCTTTCCCCACCACTTTGACCATGACGCCCATCATTTCCTTAATAACTTAAAACATAGAGGTTACCCTGACAAGGTACTGAATACGGCCTTGAATCGAGTAAAGAATACTCCCAGAGACCAATTACTTACTCCAAAAAACAAAACATCACCCTCTAAAATTATTTGGCCTTTGACTCTATCACCTCACTCCCAAAAAATCAAAAAAATCATTACCAATTTCTGGCCTTTGGTGAGCTCCATCCCCGGCCTAGAAAATCCACCCTTAATTGCATACAAGAGATCCCAGAATCTCAGAGACATATTAGTACACACCAAGGATAACCTATTTGACAACCGTCCCCCCTCCATCCCCTTACCTTATGGTGCTAAGAAATGCGGCAGATGCAGTATTTGCAGGCACATTTCTCCCCTGACTCAAATACAAAACCCCATCAACAACAGGATACATAAAATCAACACTTGGGCCACGTGCAATTCAAAAAACATAATATATTGTTTGATTTGTGGCTGTTGTGGGGGTCTCTATGTTGGTTTATCCACTAGAGAACTGAAAACAAGGGTGTGCGAACATAGGTCACGCTTTCACACGGGATATGACAACTCAGTACTATACATGCACTTCAAAACATGTAACCCAAAATATGATAACTTCACAGTGACTGTTCTAGAAAAGATTCACCCTCAACCCCATTCTGATATAAAAAGGACTTTACTTCGCCTTGAAAATAAATGGATAATTTCCCTAAATTCAGAGACCCCTAATGGGTTAAACGACAAATTATCTGTCAGTGAATTACTAGTTTAAATCACACACCTGTGTTTCACAGTATTTGAGAGCCTTACATTGAAGCCTCTGTGCTTCCAGCCCAGTGTCTGCAGATACTGCTTCCATCTGCGGTGCTCCTGTTGTCCCATGCCTTGGTATGTTATTACCTACCTGTCTTTCTCCCATTATAGAGTTTAAATGATAATATTAGTTCCATTACCCCTGCTGTTCCCTTTTTCAGATAGCTTATTGTTAATATTATCGGAAATTGATGACTGTATATGTAGTATTATCACTCTGCATTGTTGTAACTCTAGTGCCACGACACTGTGAAGACGCTCGCGAGATTACGCCATCCAGGCCCCGCCCCTGGCCCTGAGGAAGCCCCTACGGGGAGAAACGAAGGCGCGCGAGACCCTTTCGTCGGCCCGTGGACGACCTTCTCCCACCCTTATATTATTTCCGTGAGACTTTTCTACATATTGTGATATCATTTTGAAGATTTCTGGGTTGGGAGAGGCGTCCGGGACCTGTGCCTGTATTATTTACCATTGACTCTCCTCGCTTGAGCCCGGGCGTCTTGGCTCGCTGCTTGTGCGAGCTTGCTCACCGCCATTATTTTCGTTCATTTATAATGTTGGTACTTACCTGAGATATATTATGTATTTGTGATATGTTGTATTCATGATGTTCTTTGTACCTATGACGAATTAACACAATATATGTCGCATTTACTAGAGAAGATTCTATTGTTTGTTTACCATACATAGATTGCTATTGCCTTGATTGGCTCCCTGGTATCTTTTCCACTGTATTGCTTGTATATGTGGAACAGCATTCCTTTTTCTCTTAAAGCGTTCGAGGAGTCATAGGTGTTGGCAATAGGTGACCCACATTTCAGACCCATATAGGAGAATAGACAGTATGATAGCTCTGTACACACTGATTTTGGTGCTTTGCCTCAGGTGCTTGTTGCTCCAGACTCTTTTGTGAAGCCTTCCAAATACACTATATGCCTTTGGTAATCTGTGATCTATCTCTTTATCAATCTTGCCATCTGAAGAGATGATGCTTCCCAGGGAGGTGAACTGCTGAATGGACTTAAGCACAGATTTGCCTATGCTGATGTGGGGATGATGGTGTTCTTCCTGTGGTGCGGGCTGGTAGAGAACTTCCGTTTTCTTCAGGCTGACTTCCAGCCCAAACAGCTCTGCAGCTGTTGCAAAGCAGGATGTTAGGCGCTGCAGGGCTGCTTCTGTATGGGCGACAAGGGCAGCATCGTCAGCAAAAAAAGCAGCTCATGGACTACATAGTTTAGAGTCTTAGTGCGAGCCCTCAGACGACTTAAGTTGAACAAGCTACCATCAGTACGATAGCATATATATATATATATATATATATATGCATGCCATCTTCTTCTTCGAGGTCTACTGTAGCCCTTTGGAGCATCATGCTGAAGAGGCCTGGCTGCATGCTCCTCTGTAGAAAGCTCCAAGAGCACACGAGGCCTGGCTGCATGCTCCTCTGTAGAAAGCTCCAAGAGCACACGAGGCCTGGCTGCATGCTCCTCTGTAGAAAGCTCCAAGAGCACACGAGGCCTGGCTGCATGCTCCTCTGTAGAAAGCTCCAAGAGCACACGAGGCCTGGCTGCATGCTCCTCTGTAGAAAGCTCCAAGTGCATCAAAATGACACAGCAGCAAGTTGGGAGGGGAGGAGGAGGGAAATTCCAGTTCACTCTGGCTTAATTCAGGTTTACCTGAGGTGTCATTTGGACATCTCAGGTAAAGCTGGGACAGGTTCTGTGTTTTGGGTCTGTCTGTAAGACAGCTTTTCTTGGAAGTTGCCATGCTCTTCCAGATTCTAAAGCAGAATTGAGCTGATACATAAAACCCTTTTTGTTCCCTACATTGAAAATTGCATGAACAAATCTGGGATGTTTTGGTTATGATTAAATAATTTGTGGTGCAAACCAATGTTGTTCTATGTGGAAATAAGTTTTCCTTGGTTCAATTGGACTTCTACTTAAAACTGTCTACCTAGGCAGTGTGAGGAAACTGCTGCCCAATCTTAGGGTGGCCCCATTTTACTTTCTAACTGATTAACATTCAACCATCAGAGTTTGCAATTAGAGAATACACACACACACTTACTTGGGTGAAACAAAGAACTTCATAAAATATATATGTAGTGGCTACGGGAGAGATAGATGTGATGTTGGTAATGAACAGATGAAACAAACATTGAGGAAACTAGCAACTGAGCATTAATTGGTTCAGGATGTGCACTGAAGTGTGGGCCTATAGTATTTTCAAGCACAAACCTTATGAAATTTGAGAGATTTGGACATAGCAAGAAACAGAGCTGGTGGGTATCTTTCTGAACCAGCATTTTATTCGGTGAAAGCAGTAGAATACTCTCTAATGAGCCTTCAAAGCCTGTTAAACTGAGAAGCCTTTTGGAGGAGCAAAAAAGAGCACTGTGAAAGATCTCTTTCTGGGAGAATCAAAAAGGTAATCAAAGAAAGCCTCTACTGTCCTGGGAAATTTCTCCATGCTCCACGAATCTCATCTAACCATGGGAAGAAAGCAATAGCAAATTTAGCAGTGCCTGCCACAGCATTCACAGATGGCTGCGGCTCCTAAATAAGCATTACATTAGTGTAAAGGGGGAGGATTAAAGGAAGAAGTGGAGAAATTGCTATGCTTTAAGGATGGCGATACGTTCAGTCTTAGGCAATGCTTTGGCTGTACAGAAAGGGGCACAATATTTATAAAGATGGTTATATAATTTTAGACATTACATTTGATTTATTTGGCCAGCATTCAGCGGCATTCAGTCTTCTAAAGATTCACAATAATGTTTTTGTAGAAGTGACAAAATGTAAATATCGTAGTCTTCTGCAGCCACTTTTAGATTAATGTATCTTTCAAAATGCTTTGCTATTGCATGACTGATCAAGTGGCTACAATTCTTGCCCATTACATGGTTGCCCACAAGATTATGTTAAACAGGTTTTGAATGCTCAGATATCTCCATTGGCTTGTGTAATTGAGACTGCATTTTGGCTTTTTCTAATGATAAACACAGCTATTGAACATTCTCTGTCTCTTTCACATAGGAACCAATGCAGTACCTAAACGACCTCAGTTTTACTCCATGGTTGAAAAAAATTGCTTCTAAGGCTGGGACTCTGCTAGCAACTGCCATTTTTGCAGTTACACAGTGGTGGTGAAGGAAGGCAAATAAAATCTGAAAGCTCCAAGATACTAAGCTCTGCAAAGCTTTATTTCCTTTAGAATTACAGTCACCATGAACATTTTCCCTTGTTGTCACCAACTACACTAGTTCTGTTATAGCAGAACACACCAAAATAGGTCTGACCAGAGGTGTCCATACTCCAATCTGTTGCTATGTCACAATGAGAAGGAACGTTCTGCTTGCATTAGTAACATTTGCCATATTGATTTCATGCAATCCTGACTAATATGAGTGGAAGTTTAAAAAGGCAGAATTAGAACCATGTCAGCAATGTTGTCTGTGTAATTTTGGGCATTGTCCCAAACAGGAACTATTCCACATTCTAGCAAAGAGGTGCTTCATCCCCAGACAAGAAGATGAATTTAGATGTTGCAACTACTATTCCAATGGTATCTGTGCATCCTACTCTTTCTACCCATACCCTTGTTACCATTTCTCCCCACACCATCTTTCTAAAGCTCATTTTAATAAAACTCTGGACTCCACAGATGACCATGGCATAGTTTTGTTAGTTTGTTATAATATTAAAATAAGTAATAACAACAATAGTAACAATCCAAGCCAAAATTGATTCCAGTAAAAATAAAGTTTAATTTAAATGGATAATATGCTATAGAAATATAGTTATGCTAAATAAATGTAATTGGAAGCCAGAGTAGTGTAGTATTTTGAGGGTTGGGTTATAACTCTGGAGTCCAGAATTCCAATCTGCTCTGCCATGAAATCCACTGGGTGACCTTGGACAAGTCCCACTCTCAGAAGAAGGCAAAGTCAGACCTCATCTAAACAGGCCTGTTGTCCATTGGGCCTTCTAGAACAAGTCCTGCTGCAGTTTCCAGGCATTCTTTTTCTTGGTTCTTAGGATTCTATCTCTTGAGAAACTGCAAGTCACTTCTGGTGTGAGAGAATTGGCCCTCTGCAAGGATGTTGCCCAGGAGATGCTTGGATGTTTTAATGTTTTACCATCCTAGTGGGAGGCTTCTCCCATGTCCCCACATGGGGAGCTGGAGCTGACAGAGGGAGCTCATCTGCACTCTCCTTGAATTCGAACCTCTGACCTGTCAATGTTCAGTTCTGCCTTCACAAGGTTTTAACTCATTATGCCTATGCCACCGGGGGCTCCAATCCAAGTAGCTGATCTTACACCAGACACCACTTGAGGGGAAATCCTGACTTTTAAAAAGTTACTATGCCAGGTTTATGAAGCAGGATTTTAGGAGAGAAATGTCAATGCTTGGTAGCAGATTGCACATAGGAACATTCCTTACATCACTGAAACAATTCAACCCGGACAACTTTGGCAACCTTTCCCATGTGTTTTTGGGTGCTTTCTCCAGCTATATACCGGTTCCTGAGTCCAGAAAGTGATCTCTGATTGTGTCCCCCCATCTCCCCCGCTTTTCTTGAGACTATTATCCTAATGAAGCATGACGGACGCTGACAGGAATTTTGCCTGTGTCATGGGAAGGGTTCTCTCACAAATCTTAACCTCAAAGGTTTCTACATGTTTTGAAATGAGGAGGAGCTTGGAGGGTAGTTCCTAAGATTTTATTTATCCTGGTGCAGCAAATAATATAATTCAGCATATTTTATGCTCTTAATTAAAAGAAGAAGAAAGCGAACACATCCTGCAACATCACTAAGATGAATTATTACAGTATTCAATATTAATAAGTAAATTGTTCATCACCATCCCAGATATCTCCACTCTGCTATCCTAAACTTAAGCTATCACTTAAGCATGCAGAAGGAGCTTTATTTATTTATTTATTTATTTGTTTATTATTTCGATTTGTATACCGGCCTTTCCGTACAGGCTCAAGGTGGTTTACAGCATATCAAACATACAATCATTAAAAACAGATAAAACAATAAAAGTATCAGATCACTGAGCAATATTATTTTAGCACCCTAAGGAGGTGACTAAGAGTTAAACGCCTGCTGGAAGAGAGCTGTCTTACAAGCCTTACGAAACGCAGACAACTCCTTGATTGTTTGAACCTCAGTTTGGCATTATCAAAGAGGATTTTGGTTATAGTCATTTAAATACCTGGTGAATCTATTCTACTTTGAGAACAGCTTTTACACATTTTAAGTTTGGGATTTTTATTTATTTTGCAACACATGGGCTGATGAGGTCAACATGGTGATATAGAGTCCATTCATAAGGCACTACATGAGACACCAAACACTAAAGTGGACTCCTGCATGACTTTAAGCAGTCAAATATTAACTGCTATACCATTCCTTGGCCCATGTGCTATTTGAAGATCACACTTTTGTCCATTGGCATAATTTAGCAGGGTGTTGTTTTAGCTCAATTTTAGTTTCAACCCTATCCAGGAAGCCTCAGTTCTCTGTTTTTATTAATTCATGACAATGTGCAAAATTTCTCACCTTGGCATGACTCCCAGAGGCAAAATTTGTTGATCTTGATTTAGGTGAGCTTTTAGTGGTTGTTTTATGAAAAAGAGGAAAAGATCACACATGGAAAAGAAAGGCACTATTGGCACTCACTGCTGTATAGGTGAATAGCACAGGAGTGGGCTTCACACCTTTCAGGTCATTTATGGTTCTCCACGACACAGGTTAAGTTGTTTTATCTGTGAATAGTTGTGACCCATTGCATTTAACACCTTAGTCCCAATTCTCTGTCCATCCTTAAGCACTCAGAAAGAGTCCTTTCACATTTTCCCTTAGTGTATCTCTCATGTGCTGGCTCAGCTCTTTTGCTAGTATCTACAGTTTGTCTTTTGCATTCGAAAAGTTTGGTTGCTGGCTGGAAGAGTATTAAAAAACTGGAAAGACCGTAACCACTTTTCATCCATTTCAAACTTGTTTTACTCGATAGGACCATGTATATTTAACTTTAATCTGTTTGTGTGTGTGTGTGTGGGGGGGGGGAGGTTGGAAAAATTTCAGCATCAGCCTAAAGATTGTTCACCCCCATAGTGTGGTTTAATCTTTTTTGCAGTATTCCTCTTGGGCTTCTTCCAAATTCCCTTAGGCTTTCTCCTAATTCCTCTTAGATTTTACTTTTAGTGAAATGTGTTGGAAATATCATGGTTTGGTAAATATATTATTGGCCCATTCCATGAGAGTGCCAGGGCAAGTTGGCAAAGTGATGTAAAAAAGCCACACCTCACAGAACTATAAGGATCTTCTTCTGCCCAACAACATAGATATACTTGACTTTCATAACAATGGCTGATGTTCAGGGAAATGAATTTTACACCCAAACCCTTTGGAGGACTTTGGGAGGGAGGTACCTCTGACTACCCCACCCCTTACATTTTGCCCCTCCCCCAAATATCCATGAATGTTCCTCAGGGTGGAGTAGAGAGCAAAGTCACCATAATTGGGGCCCTTTCTGAACCATTTAGTGCTCATTAAAGTCTTATTTCAATAATAAAGATTCTGCGTATCAACTCAAAATGGCATGAAAAGGGCCAAAAATGTAGTGAAATTCCCTCCATATGCTGCCTATTGGAACAATTAAAAGTAAAAAAAACCCTGGTGTTGTAGGGAAGGGTCTTTTAGGGCCCCAAAACAGTCCTGAGAGATCCATGAAATTATAGGATGCACTTTCACTGATTCTGGTGTAAACCAAGAACTTAGGCCCTATCCATACTGCCATGTAATGCAGTCTGAAATTACACTTTATGGTCAGTGTAGGTTCATATAATGCAGTTCAGTGTAGCCTCTATTTCAACTTAGCTATGCTTAGACTTGTCCTTTCCTTCTTATCACCATGTTGTAGAACCAGAAGACAAAATAAATAACACTGTACTTGTCTCATCCACCTACCTCGATGAAGTTTTTTCTTCTTCTCTTTCTTTGCAATCACCTCCCAGAATCATCCAAAAGCTGACAAAGAACCTTAGTGTACTCGTAAGATGAGTGACTACTTACAATAATAGAGACCACACTTACTTAAAATAT
This sequence comes from Anolis apletophallus, assembly GCA_030556195.1. Lineage (NCBI taxonomy): Eukaryota > Metazoa > Chordata > Lepidosauria > Squamata > Anolidae > Anolis > Anolis apletophallus. The sequence goes on along the minus strand of JARBWK010000010.1, from coordinate 59,765,560 downwards.
CATATTTCTTTTAAATGTAGTCCACTTATTCTAGTTAAGCAACTGAGTTGTAGTAGTAGTAGTATTGAGTGGAGTGTCGTCGTTGTTGCTCCAGCTAGTACTGTTGTCCAATCATGAGAGGTATTCATTTTTGCATCTCAGCTGCTGATGAATTCAGTGCAATTCAGTGCAATTATTGTTATAGTGTTTATTGCTTTTATTTCTAATGTGCTCCAGAAAAAAACTGATTATAACATCCTCTTCCTAGGGGACAGTCAATAAAGGCTTGACTGGCATTGCCCATTTTATTAGCTGAGTGTCACTGTGGGCCTGCCTTTTTCCTAGAGAAATGCTAATGCTCAGTAATGCTGCACCGAGGACTACTTTCCAAGCAGTCTGAAGGGTTATTGAAGTATTACAATTATCTCCTCTGTAATTCAAATGCTGCTTTATCACTTTTTTCATATCACACCTTTATTCCCCTTAAGGATATTGTTCTACTTGTTATTGTTTTTGATAAGTGGCCTGTATTGGAAATTCAGGCTAAATGCATTTTTGAACAACTACAGCTTTAAACAGCATCTCATTATATTGGATGTAGGATTTTTTAAAAAATCAGATGCCATGTTTTTTCCAACCTGAAAGGCAGAATTCTCCCTGCCAAAAATAAAATATAATATATGGTCATAGGAAGGCTATTATTGAAACACCTTCCAAGTCACAGAGTTCCATTTGGGACCCATGGTGTGTGTGTGTGTGTGTGTGTATCTGTAGAATGTCCATGGTTAGAGAAAGAACCCTGTTTAAAGTAAGTGTGAATGTAGCAATTAGCAAGCTTGAAAAGCATTGATTAGCCATGGAGCTGAAAAGTAAACCAGTGAGGTATCTGTATAGAGGTAGCCTGGCTGTTGTTGCTTGAAGGCATCCTCTGTTTGAGAGGTGTTAAGTGGCACTTGATTGTTTTCTGTCTGGAGTTTCCTGTTTTTGAGTGGTTTTCCTTATTTACTGTATTTATTTTCTGGTGTGTTTTTTTTACTGGTAACCAGATTTTGTTCATTTTAATGACTTCTTCCTGTCTGTTGAAATTGTTCACATGTTTTTGGATTTCAGTGGCTTCTATGTGTAGTCTGACATGATGGTTTTCAGAGTGGTCCAGCATTTCTGTGTTCTCAATAATATTCTGTATTCAGGTTGGTTCATCAAGTGCTCTGCTATAGCTGACTTCTCTGGTTGAATTAGTTTGCGGGGCCTTTCATGTTCTTTGATATGTGTGTCTGGGTGCTGCATTTGGTGATCCCTATATAGATTTGTCCACAGCTGTATGGTATACGGTAGATTCATGCAGTGGTTAGAGGATCCCTCTTATTCTTTGCTGAATGTAGCATTTGTTGAATTTTCTTGGTGGGTTTATAGATTGTTTGGAGGCTGTGTTTCTTCATCAGCTTCCCTATGCTGTCAGTGGTTCACCTGCTGTATGGTAAGAACACTTTTCCTCTGGGTGGATCATGGTCTTTACTCTCGTTGCTTGTTTTTGGTCTTGCAGCTCTTCTGATGCATGTCATAGAATACCCATTGGTCCATAGAGCCCAGTTTAGGTGGTTCAATTCACCTTGGAGGAGGTAGGAGTTTTCTATGACAGATCCTGTTTGCATGGTCTACCAGGGTTTTTTCACCTGGGAGATGGTTGGAGTTTTTAATGTAGGTATCTCTCAGTGTGCATAGGTTTTCTGAAGACTGTGTTGCCTAACTGTTGATTTGATTTGCGGATGCGGGAATTAATGGCCTAGACAGAGAATTTATTGTCTGAGTGGGAATTTGAACATGTGTTTTCCTACAACACCAGCAATGCTCCAGTATGCGACACTGGAGTAGTAATTTGATCATTGGACTATGACTCTGGAGACCAGTGTTTGCATCTGACTCAGCCATGGAAACTCACTGAGTGACCTTGAGGAAACCATACTATCTTTTAAGGTTTGCCTAACCAGTACAAAAGCAAAAACTTCCCACTTAGGTCTGTTGGTAAAATCACCTAAAGCCATACAAAAAAGCAAAACCTCGGAGTTGGTTGACTTCCTACTGTAGGTCTGTCATTCTCATCCAAGGTAGAAATCATTCAGCTCACAAAATCATATTATTCCTGGAACCAAAAACCTTACTATTTAACAAAAACCAGCTGTCTCCCTGAATTTTGAGCCAAAAATGACCTCTGAAGTCTTTTTTTGGATCCATACATTATTTCTCAAGGTTCCCTGCCACATAACATAAAGATATGCCTGAAACATCATTTCTAGTCATGTTGGGTTTTTTGTTATAGTTTTACAAGAGTTTGGTATTTAGGTTATCAATTCCAAGACTCCAGTCAGACCTGCTATAATTAATGCATCCCAAAGGGCATCAGTGCAAAGTCACACAGCTAAAGTGCACATTCATGATTTCATTCTAAAATACCACAAACAATGCATTGTATTGATTTGGAGTGGGACAAACCATTTTATTTGTACTTATTTATCTATTTCTTATATGTACATCCTACCCCATTACCTGCAAATAATTCAGAGCAATGTGCATAAACTAGAGGTCTGCGACTCGGCAAAAACGTGTGCGATTTTTGGTCCTGTTTTCTGTTTCCTTCCTGTTCTGTTTACTGTGAAATTCCTGAAATTGGGAGGGGTTCAATTTTTGTACTGGTAAGATTCTGTCCATTGGTGCAAATGGGAAAACATTAGAGGCTCACTTCTCCTTCATTTTTAGACCTAAAGGCATGAAACTCACCTCAATTGTAGGCTGTTTTTTTTAACTGCAAGTCTTTCAAGTTACAGAATGTTTCACCAATCCACTGATTTTTGGAAATTTTTAAAAGTTTTTATCATAACCCTTTAAAAAAACCCACAAGAGGGGGTTCTGGGAATTGAAGTCCCAATCAGTGTGTGCCACACGAGGGGATGAGAATGGACACAGTCAGCCAGGCCTCTGATTGGCTGAGAAAGAAATGTTTTGGGCAGTTTATGACTCAGCAGGGAATTTATCAAGACTGAAAGTATATGTCTTCAATTTTTCCAAATTCCAGTGCAACAGTCACATATAATTTCTTGATTCAATTGGAGAGTAAAGTGTTAATATTCCTGCAGGGAGGAACATGGGCCTATAAAGCACTTTGGAGCTCTTGTAGCATTGCAGATGATGTCTGCAAAATGAAAACAGAACAAATGCCTAATTCAAAATAATTATGAGCCAATTCACATTGACTCTAAGCAGAGCCCAGGCTTAATTACCCATTGTTCTCTATCCAACAGATCTACGGAAGTTTGTGAAACTTTAGCAGCTTCTTCTGCCTCTTTTGGGACAATTTCTTACATATGCAGACAGATAATTTTTGCTATGAGAATGAAAAATCATGGCTATTTATTTTAACCTCACTAACCAACCAACCATCCAAAAATGTGGTGCACAATATCAAAGACAATACTGAGTTGGCTGCTAAGGGAAATAAAATAATACAATAGAGAAGTTGGTTTTAAGCCAACCGGGTTATAGTTTAGATATTATTTATGTGTACAACTTTGTTTCTCATAATCTTACAACTCAACATGGTGTAAGATGGAAATTAGGAAATGACACCAATTCCATGATGCAAATGGTTTCTAGAATAGGTAAATACTCAAACTGGTTTTTGTTGACTGTCAGAACCTATACTCACATCAAACTCTACATCTAGTATTTAATGTAACTCAGTAATCAGATGAACTGAATAAATTATTTTATCCACTGGCCTCCCCAGTACAAATGGAGCAAGAATGACAGAAAATCAGGTTTATATAGGAGGATTCTACATGACTAATTGCTATGGGATCTCTATGTCCAAGTAACTTTCCTAGGAGTGCAGAATGGAAGCATTCATTGAGATAGCCACTCATGGATTTTAAATTGGGGAAGACCAAATGTGTGGTGCTGGACTGCAACTCCTATGAGACCTAGTTGAATAGCCAGTCATGAAGAATGCTGGAAGTTGTAGTTCTACAAAACATTCAAGGAGTCCAGAATGCCAATCTACATTTTAGAGCATGAATGTTAACATTTCACTTGCAAATGTATGGCTCTTTCTCTTTCTCTCTCTCTCATATTCATATATTCAATGCCTCACATGCTTTGTGTCAAATTTTAGAAGATATTTGAAAATTCTGGTAAATTCTGGAGAAAGGTCAAAAAACATGAGCAGGCTGATAAACAACGTAACTAAACAACGATGTAAAAGTGAAACATGCACTGTACTGTGTGGTAGAACATATACATATATTCGTATAGTAGTCCCCAAAATGCAATCAAGCAATCATATCAATCAAAATTGTATTTCAAAACATGTAAGATAGAACATGCAGAGTGAAAAACCGGGTTAAATACAATGTGAACAAGTTACAATACCGCATTAGTCCCATTCATTAGAAAGCGCAGCCGGCACATACAGTGTAAACGAGATGGGTTACTAATGTCTCAGAAGGCAGGATTTTAGGTGCATTTTGGGTACTACTATATGAATATATGTATAGGTTCTACCACACCATACAGTAAATTCTGGAGAAAAACAAATTTAAAAAATCTCACCCATCTGCATGGACCACTATAGATATTTGCATTATAAAGGGAGCCACGTTATACCAGCCTTCTAGATGTTAAAGCTATGGAGTGTTAGGGGAAAAAATCGTAGCAAGCCTAACTCAGCATCATAAATCAAAACCAGGCCTTGCATCATTCAGTCTTCTGCTTTGATAGGCTAACCTACCAGTTTTTCATTTGCTGACATTTTTTAAAATGAATTCTTCCATTCAGGTTTGTTAAGAAATTTGTGATTATTGGAAAAATCATATCAAAAATTAATCCGCAACATTCTCACTTATTCCTTATAACTTTTGCATGCAAAAGTTAATCTCTACATGGTAGGTAGCTGAAATAAAATGTCAAATCATGCTCTAAGGCACCTTAATTGTCTATTAATTACCACATAAATCACACTGTCACCTACATGTATGCGCCTGATGACTCATTCACATGGGAATGGCAGCAGCACTTTTTCTTGGTTTGCCCACTAACAGTACAGGTTTTCTAACCTGGATAACAAAGAGATTCACCCTGCTATGGAAAAAAAGTTTCATGATCAGTGAAGTCCAGAATATCAAGGCAAACTAATGCAACAGGTTCTCCCAAACTTCCTACAGAAAATCTGGCTTTTCATTTGTGGACTGCTACTCTTTTTCTGAGAGATCTTCCAAGCAGCCCTAGATCCCAGAATATCAAGGCAGAAAATCCCACAATATCTGCTTTGAACTGGGTTATCCGAGTCCATTCTCAGAAAATGTGAGATTTTCTGCCTTGATATTCTGGGATCTAGGGCTGTGTGGAAGGGCCCTGAGAGCTTGGAGGACCGTGAAACAAAAACTGAACTGCATTTGGGACTATTGACTGATCATTGATAATTTTCAACAACAACAGCAAAATATTTAATTAAATAATTTATTTCCCACCCATCTCTGAGGATATCAGTATGGTTTACACAAGGAAATTAGTTGGAATAATTTTAAAAGTCTGAATACCTCATCACACTAGAGAATGAATCCACTTTAAATCTGGTTTCTGCCTCTTGCAGAATTCTGGGGTTGTAGTTTAGGAGGCTGTTAAAGGCTCCTCCCTAAACTACAATCCCTAGAATTCTGCAGGAGGCAGCAACCGGATTTAAAGTGGATTCATTCTCTAGTGTGATGAAGTTGTAAATGCATATTTAACTGTTTAATATTTGTAATAACACAATTTAAAACAAGTTAAATAATGAAACTAGACTATCTGTGCAAGTTGCTGAAGCAGTGTGCTGTCATTTTCAGTTTATGACAATCGGAAGCCAAAGCTGTCACTGGGTTTTTCTGAGTTTAAGTGTATGTGGCATTCCCAATGGGTTTTTGTGGCCAAGCAGGGACTTACATACAGGGAACATACCACCTCCCTGTTGTGTCAGCTCCACTGGCTACCTGTCCATCTCCGAGCCCAATTCAAAGTGCTGGTACTGACCTATAAAGCTCTATACAGTTCTGGCCCACCTTACTTGTCCGAATGCATCTGCCTCTACGTCCCATCTTGCAGCCTAAGATCATCTGGGGAGGCCCTGCTCTCACTCCTGCCAGCATTGCAAATGCGGCTGGTGGGGATGAGAGACAGGGCCTTCTCGGCAGTGCTCCCTCATCTATGGAATGCACTCCCAAATGAAATAAGATTGACTCCATCTATCCTGTCTTTTAGAAAAAAAGCTAAAATCGTGCTTCTGGGACCAGGCCTTCGGGCAGCAGACATAAATTGTACTTTGGACCTGACTGGATTGACACTTTGGACTTGACTGGACTGACAATGTGTTCCGCTTGATGGCTTTAATTATTGCTGTACGTAGTGATTTTAATGTAATGGTTTTTAATATTTATATTGATGTTGATTATATGATGTTTTTGATTTTATATTCTACTGTGGTGTTGTGGCCTGTAGTGCTGCGAATGTAAGCCATGCTGAGTCCCCCTGCATGGGTGAGAAGCTACAGGGTACAAATACCATAAATAAATAAATAAATAAACTTGAACTAAGTTCAACCTCAATTTCATTGTACAAGGTAGATGAAATCAATTAGACCAATAAAGCTTTAATAAAAGAGCAACTTCTACTTTGGTACTGAAGTAGTTGCCAATTGGATCTCTATAGGAAGAGTATTCCTTAATTTTGGATATCACAGAAGAGAATGCCCACTCCCTCATTCTCCCACAGTGTATTGCTCCCATTGTTGGAACTTTTAACATACCTCAATTCTCAGATGACCAGATAATTAGGGAGAGCCACTTTATATTATGGGTTCAAGTTATCTGGGCTTTAAAAGCAAGCTCCAGCATTTTTATTTTGCTTCCAGATTGGAAGCGAATTGGCACAGTAATGTGAGATACAGCGATGGAAAATATACTGAAAATTATGGGAAATTGTTAGATAATTGGCTTCTTGGTTGTCAGGTTAAACAGAGAACCTTGGATTGATGATAATCTTCATAGTCCAAGTGTTACATTGTGCAAAACTTACAAATAGGTTTATGCTCAGAAATGTTCTTCTCAGAAAAAAATATAGAAATTTTAGACAGAAAAAGCCCGCAGTTACAGTCTTTTCTGTGCAGGAAACTCTTATCTTCTGCAACATGTTGGTTCTCCAACATGTTAATACTGAAACTGCTGTGTCATGAACAGTAAATTCTGTTATTCTGCATATAAAATATTCCCACATGTCTATTTCCCAAACTATGAATAATCTTGGAAAAGATTTATCAGAGTGATTCAAAATTTGCTAACATTATCCACTGATTCTTTCAAGAATGAAATTAATGAAGAATTGCATCCCTAGTGTAGCATAACAATAAATAGTGCTTAAGCTTTTGTTCAAGAATACATCATGTAAAAATGATGTCTCATTTACATGTAAAAGACCCAAAATCCAGTAGTTGCAATAATAAGAATAAAAAGCAGTCGATTCAGGAAACACTATGCCTGAGTGTTTGGAAAGCTGCTACCCGTCAAGGTAGAGTACTATACTAGATGGACTACTGGTCAGATTACATTCTACATCATAAAGTCATGACAAGAGTGGAATCACGAGGCATTGTTTTAACCACTATACTTCTGCTGTGAAGAGATACCTATCTTCCTAGTACTTGAAAAGAATGTGTATTTTCCATGAGCAATATCACACGCCTCTCCTTTCTTTTTGCTGAAATACAGTTATCTGAAGATAAGAAATACAAGTCACTACAATTTCCTTTTTCTTCCTGTTCTTCCTTCTTACAATCAAGTATATTTTCTTGTGGTTCTCCCCTCCAAGAATCTTTTCTGGATGTATCTGTCTGGAATTTCTTGATAACTTTCAAAACAGCATTGCCAGAGAGAGAGAGAGAGAGAGAGAGAGAGAGAGAGAGAGAGAGAGAGAGAGAGAGAATACTTTTAAAATATATTTATTATTATTTACTTTATTTATCCCCCACTTTCTTACCAAGGGAACTCAAGTTGGCTAACAGTCACTCACTTTGATCAATTTAAAACAAAGCAAATACTGTCTGCATTGGGTTAAAAATACAGTTAAAATATAATACATACAATTAAAATGCATTTTAAAACATTTTAAAACACCCACCCCCTGAAATCCCACTCACAACCTCCCCAGCAAAATATATGTCTCCAAGCATAATAGCATAGCACCTGTTTTGTCTCTCAGTGCTTTTCTTCCAACTGATTTATCAGTCTGTTCTCATTTTAGTATTATTGGACCATTTAAATCAGAATAAAGGCTTCCAGAAGTGAAAACCAGCAGGACACTAAGCTAATTGCTAACTAACCAGTAGAAAAATGTCATCTCTTTATAGAATAATCTATTATCGATTAATTAATAAATAAATAAAATAGGTTTTTTTTAAAAAAAACATCTTTAAGAGAAGTATAGTGAATCTTCTCACCTTCTGAGCCTTTTTATGATATTGTCTGAGAAAGTCAAGTTTTAAATTCTCAACTTCTCAACAAGACAAATGCCAGACTTCTATTCACCAGATGCCTTCAATTTTAATAATCTTGCCATATGGTCTGAATGGAAAGAAAGATTTAATTGCTTTTGCCTGACCACATGGAGGAATGAACAGTGGAAGCATATTCCAACGTTTATGCTTTGGGAAAGGAAGCAAGTGATATTGAAGAGTCCTTTAATTGGACTGATGGAGACCACACAACAATGAGACAATTCTGGTAATCTTGGAGATAATTAATAAAAGTTTTTATCAGGTTTCCTCACTCATCCCTTCAATTATAGTCTCAATACATGATATAGAAAGTTAAAAACAAAAATTTCACAGAGATGCCCAAGTACGTTTATTATCACCATTACTTCCAATTGGATACCAGCAAGTTCCAGATATTACAATTGGGGATATCTTCTGACATCTCTACTGCATTTGCTGCAGACACTACTGATATTAAAAGACCTGAGTAGGTGCCAAAATGCAAAGGTATGCACAAATATTACAAAAACCATCACCATAATCCTAACATTTTCAGTTACACCTATATCTGCATGTTGTTGCTGTGTGCTTTCAAGTCATTTCTGACCTATGGCAACTCTAAGGGGAATGAATCATGGGAGTTTCTTGTCAAGATTTGCTCAGATGGAGTTTACCGTTGTCTTCTTCCATGGCTGAGAGAATGTGACTTGCCCAAAGTCATCCAGTAGGCTTCTATGTCTGAGGGGATGAAAACCTTATTCTTCAGAGTCATAGCTCACTGCTTATATCACTGCACCACACTGCATGTGTCACAAAAATTTAATATGCAGATTTGAGAAACGTGGATTTGATATAATGATGTGTGGGTATGAATTAGTTGAATGGAATGATGTATGGACAGAATTAATAATTTTGGAAGCACCAGTAAAATATTAAGGCCTGCAATGACTAACCACCTGCTTGCTGGATTGTAATTAAAAGTTTCTAATAAAAACTGAAAAGTAAACTCTGATAAGAACCGGGACAGTGATAACAGAAATGTTTACAACATTCTTTATGTTAAGAAGGAACATTCGATCAACACCAATCAAGAAGAATCAACATCTGGCCAGGAAACTGAGATAGAACCAGGATGGAAGACGTCTATCATTCATTTAAAACTTTGGGACTACATCAGCAGAATATTTCTACAAAAGACACAATTTAATAATGCTCAAATTGTGACAGACCTGCGGAATCTGATTCACCCGCATCTCTGCTCCATGGGAAGGACAGAGATGGTGTATTCTGAGAGTGTCAGATATGCTATGGGAAAGCATGATTCTGTACACTATGGAAAACAGATCAAAATTTCGTTATAAATGGCAGTTCCTAATTGGTTCTGTCTTAAAAATCACCAATAATGAAATAACAATGAAATTTTGAAAGTTTTGTTAGAGTTCTGAAATGTTTACCACCAAAACTTTAGCAACACCATAGAAGCAAAGCACCAGCACCACCTAGTTTTCACCACTAGAACTTTAGTTTTGTAAGTACTTTAGAACAATTTAGAACCAGGATTGCCCAGGCCTACTTTATAGGTAAAGGTAAAAGTTTTCCTCTGACATAAAGTGTAGTCATGTCCGACTCTCAGGCTTGGTGCCATTTCTAAGCCGAAGAGCCGGTGTTGTCTGTAGATGCTGTTACATTCCCATCGGAGCGGTACCTATTGATCTGCTCACATTTGCATGATTTTGAATTGCTAGGTTGGCAGAAACTGGGGTTAATAGTGGGAGATTACTCTGCTCTCTGGAATTGAACCATCAACCGTTCAGTCAGCAAGTTCAGCAGTTCAGCTGTTTAACCCACTGTGCCACCACCAGGGACACCATATAGCTCTGTATAGATTGCACCAAATGAGACTGTGAACTGACTGTGGCACCTGCAGTTCTGAACTATAGAATAGATCTGTTTGTACTCTATCTCCAGCTGAGTTGGATCAGTACACAAGAAGACCAATATTCCCAAAGAAAGGGACCAAATTAATCCCTGCAATCACTACTTCATAACTAGCTTCTTGTACGTTATGCCAGAGAGTTGTGGTATTTTTCTGTTTTGCTTTAAGTACTGTAAGAGTAGCAGGGAAATGCTGGTACAATTTACGTATCTCTCCTAGGTGTTGTAACTTCCTCTGAGCCAGAGTAGGTCTGTATCTCAGGCTGAAAAATAGTTGAACTAACTATGCAACCAGACTCAGTCATAGAACAAAAACAGAAGGCAAAAAATAGAACAAGGACAATAGACAGGTGAGATTGTAAAGTAACACTTAAGAAGACATTTTCTAAGTGCCAGGAGGCATACAGTTTCCCAAGATAAGCCCCTCTTTTAATTCATAAAAAAGCACGTTCTGCCAAGAATTATTAATGGTCCAGAGAGGGACCTTGCATTGACATTCAAGCACCGCAAGCTATAAACCAATCAACAAGGTTTCTCTCTCTCTCTCTCTGTCTCTCTGTCTCTCTCTCTCTCTCTCTCTCTCTGTCTCTGTCTCTGTCTCTGTCTCTGTCTCTGTCTCTGTCTCTGTCTCTGTCTCTGTCTCTGTCTCTGTCTCTGTCTCTGTCTCTGTCTGTCTTCAATATCATAGTTTTCTTTGTTTGGAAATTAATATTTAAAAAATCCATCTCCCAGCCATCATTTTTCATAATGATGTTTACATCAGCAAGATGGGGGAAGGGGTAGTTTTTAAAAACATAATTTATTACTCACTGACCCAAAACTTTTCTATGCATCACTGTGGTTTTGAAAGTTAGTTTCCACAGCAACATGATGTAACATGGCAGCTTGCCTTTATCAATTGTAGGATTTAACTCATAAACACCTGGATGCATTCTTCTACTATATATATTGTACAGATTGCACTGTGCATATAATTAATTGATGTCAGATATATACGGTTTATTTAGAAATTATGTTTTTCATAGGCAATATGCTTGAATTGCCAAGAAAGACATATGAAGGAAGTTATGATGGGGGAAGGAGGAGAGGAAGACAACTTCAGAGAGTCTGTGAAACAAGGCCACAGCAATCCAGAGACAAATGGAAATAAATTAAATCCTCCTGTCTAGACCATCTAGCGCCCCAATGACACATGAATATGCTCTCTTCAGGATCTGGATAGGTTCCAGAATAACGAGAGGGGGGGAAAGGGGAGAAGGAGAAGTTGGGGGGCTGGGAAGAAAAAAAAGAAAAAAATAGGTTGTGTTCCAGGCCCACTTGTTTTGCAAGAAAAGTTTGAAAAATGGGGGAAATGCAATAAATGGGAGGGGGAGCAGGGAGAACTATTGATAATCTTTATGTTTATAATTCTATGTTCACTTTCCCTAAACTCATACAAACATATAATACAAACAGAATAAAATACAAATGCTTCAAATGAAATGCAACTGATCCAATAATTGGCCTTTGCTGCTTTCATAAAAAATTAGATGCACATTATATTATTTTCATGCAGATATTGCCAAATATGTAATATGAGGACAAATGTGTCCTGGTTATATTTAGCTTGCCATGGCTTTTGGTTCAGATCAGAGAATCCTGAACAAATTTCACAGAAATGGCCAGCAAGTAGCCAATGCTTGTTTTCTACTGAATGGTTATAAGCTTCTGTCTGTGGTATAGGACACAGTATAGTATGGAAAACAACTATTCTTAGGATTACAAATTACAAATATGTAACCCTTAATAACACCAATACCACTCCACACACATATTTAGAAGATACATTATAGCACTTTGGATTACTCTTATATAGTTTGGACTACAACCATATTTCTTAAGCTTCCTAATGCCATGACCCACAATAAAGTTTGTCATGTTGTGTTGACCCTGTTGTAGATGAGACTTCAAGTACTGCTGAAAGCATGGAAGTTGAGGCTAGAAGGGCAACTCGGGAGCAGATTTATTATTATTTATTTATTAAGTTCAACTTAATATACCGCTCTCTCTGGCGCCCAGAGTGGTTCACAAGATTAGTGCAAGTAAAAACAAGTAAAATACATAAAATACAGTAAAACAGTTAAAAACCCGAATTAAAACATATTACCAGCCAATAGCAGTAATTAGCAATGGCATGCTAGCAGCGATACTTAGTGATCCTACTGATGTAGATTCTTTTGAGGATTTATCAGGGGATGATGGGTCTGGTGATGAGGAGTCAACTATGGGAAGTGTGGATGAGGATTCAGAGAGTGTGTCTAGTGATATGGATTGGACCAAAGTACGTGATGTTTGTGCTGAAACAGTTAGTAGTGATATATTTGGAGTTTTTTTTTCTGGGAATGGGACTTGGAGTACAGATGATCAGTCTATCATGGGGAGATCTAAGTCCTGGCAGAAGGAGGTCTGCATGGGTGGAGAGACAGCTCTACACGTGAAGCTGTGAGTGCAGCTGATGAGGCTAATTATGGGGTGTTGGCTCATTCCAGCTCTGATGAGAATTTGTGAATAAACGAAGGTTTTGGATCTGGGGTTCCTTACAGTTGCCAAGGTGTTTTTGGGTGACGTGTCCTGCCGTTAGTATTGTGTTTCCTGGTTTTGGTATTCCTGTGGATGGCCTTTTGGATATAAGTTGGATCCTGCGCTGCCTCCGAGGAACTTGGTATAGTATGAGATGGGTTCTGCATCATGTTTCCCCTTTTGGCTACACTTTGTATTGCTTCCTGTGTGCTAGTTGCTGCTGGCTGCTTTGTGTCTTCACTCTCGTTTGGCCTGGGTTGCTGTATCATTGCTGATGTCTCCTCCCTCACTGTGACCTGGATTGCTGTATCGTTGCTGCTTCTCTCTCTCTCGGACAATGACGCAGTTTGGCTTTGTGTTTGCTGCTTCTCCATTCCTGACCATTGGCCTGCATTGACAATTCTTCGCTCGTCAGTTTCTCCTCCCATTTGATTACGCCATCAGCATGGATGACAACAAGTGCTTTTTCCTGTGTATCATTTAGTTTTCGGGTTTAATGTGAGTTATAGAGATATATAATTTCGGTTTTGTTCATATGTACTCTTTTTGAACATTTGGTCATAGATTTGCTTTATTTTGATTCTCACACTGAAGTTTTTTTGGCTTTATTTTGGCTTTTTTTGAGTTGACTGCACTGTTTCAATAAACTCTTTTCCTTTACTATTTGGTCTGACTCTTTAAGACCCTCTGTATTGCGACAGACCCCCAACCATAAAAGTATTTTCATTGCTACTTCATAACTGTAATTTTGCTACTATTATGAATCGTAATATAAATATCCGATATTTAGGATGGATTTCATTCACTGGACCAAATTTGGCACAAATACTCAATATGCCCAAATTTGAATACTGGTGGGGTTTGAGGGGGATTGATTTTTTCATTTGGGAGTTGCTGGGATTTATAGTTCACCTACAATCAAAAAGCATTCTGAACTCCACCAATGATGGAATTGAATCAAACTTGGCACACAGAATTCCCATGCCAACAAAAAATACTGGAAGGGTTTGGTGGGCATTGACCCTGAGTTCTGGAGTTGTAGTTCACCTACATCCAGAGACTCAAACAATGATGGATCGAATCCAAACTTGGCACGAATATTCAAAATGTCCAAATGTGAACACTGATGGAGTTTGGGGAAAATAGACCTTGACATTTGGGTGTTGTCGTTGCTGGGATTTATAGTTCACCTACAATCAAAGAGCATTCTGAACCCCACCAACAATAGAATTGGGCCAAACTTTCCACACAGAACTCCCATGACCAACAGAAAATATGTGTTTTCCAATGGTCTTTGGTTACTCCTCTAACACCCCCTTTGTGACCCCCCCTCCTCAGGGGTCTTGACCCACAGGCTGAAAAAGGCTGGTCTAGAACTTGGAGTGGATTCACTTGCTCCACTGACACAGAAGCCACTGGCTGTGAAGGAAATAAACAGATAGTGCATGCTCCATCCTAGTCCCACTCCCAGTTCCTACTAAGAAAAGCATTGTGAATCCCCATCATTATTGTGGAGTTTATGGCTCTGCTAACACATTAGAGGAATCTGCTGCAGTGGAATTTAATGTTTCTCACATAGTTAACCTTTGTAAAAAAAAAGCTTTATTATTTTTACATCTTCCTAGAAAACCAAGTCAATAACACAGTAGAGTTCAACTATTTGAAGGAAGTGCAAAGTTGAAGGGAGTGCAAAGACCTTTCACTGTGGGAAAAGCCATCTATGTGCTACATATTGTAAAGAATAAGTGAGAGAGCTCCTCCTGCTTCCCCTAAGTCAGCAGTTCTGAAAAGAGGCCAATGCTCAACAGTTTTGTTCATGAAGGTCATGAATGTCCTTCTAAAATAATCAAAGCATATCCTGGTTACTAGTACAGCATAGAACCTTTCTACTTTTGTGAAGTGAAAAATAAAGAAGAAATGAAAAGACAGAAATATAGATACTTGTTATCTTGGATTACTGCTCTGGATGCTGTTTGTAAGAAAATTATGTCATTGGATAGCTCCTAAAACAGCATAGTAGAGACAAATCTTGGAATAGCGATTTTTCTCCCATTGGGTTGAAACTCAATGAATTCCTAAGTCAAACTGGCTGAAGAAGTTTAGGTACTGCATTCTTAAAAACAACCATTCAAAAAAGTAAGTTTTGACCTGCAGTTTAAAACAACCCTTTACAAATTAGATTGAATCTCCAAAAATCCCCATTTTATGCTGGCATGGTAACTTTTCCAAATACAAAGATGAGCACAAGGTAGATCAAGTCTAACTTGGTGTTTTTCTGAGTGGTTTCCAATAGAACTTAAGATTCAGCAACATTTTAACAGTGCAAATTAGAAGTCTAAAGTAACCCTTAAAATATCTTGATTCAAATACTGATTTATATTTTTGCAAATGAAAGAACACCTAGTTGCGTTTCCCCACAACAAAAGCCACCATTTAGCATCAGGATTATTGTAAGGGTCAAATGTTAATGTAGTGAAGCACTCTGAATATTTGAAAGTACAATATGTGTGCTAAGTGTTATTGCTTCCATTATACTCTCATAACTCAAAGGGCATTAAACTGTTATATTTAAAAATGAGTGAGGTACACTGGCATAAGATTTGATCCAGAATTCAATTTGTTGTTTTAGAAAATGTCCTGGTTGAATTTAAGTTAATTCAAAAGCAATCCATTTTGACTCAGGTGTAAGCTAAAGTCAAAATTTGGAAATTTAAAAGTTTGGCCCTGCCATTGATCATCATTGGAGATTCAAAAACGCTTGTAACTTTTTATCTGTGACAAATTTAGAATGAGTAAGAATAATGGGTTGCATAGAGTACTGCAGCTATGAATTCATAACCTAGAGTTATGAATCTGCAGTGGCTCTGCATTCAGTAAGACTATATAAATGCCCCCTCCCGTTTTACAGCCAGTGTGAAGATTGAGTAATGGAGGTCTGTCCAGCCGATGATCGGAGTGCAAAGAAGGTGATGTTCCCATCAGCAGGAAGAGGACCATCATCCTCAGGCTATGAGGGATCGCCTAAGTAAGAAAATAAAGTAAAGTAAGTAGCAGACTGGACACCCATATAATAAGATCCTAATCTTCCCAATCAGGACAAGTTACAGTTAAAGCAGGGCTATTGTTTTTACATTTGCCTCCCAACTTACTAAAGTGTCCCCTCCATGTTTGGGTCAGTTCCATGTATTTCCAATTTTACTTCTTTATTTTCTTTTTTAGTATTTCTTTAAGCATCTCCCATGTTAAATTGGCCATAGCATTGGAATCGAGACGATGGAGGCTGGATTATAACCACAGCATCCTTCATGCCCATTTTCCTCTGGCAAGAAAAGATATGTTCCTTGAATATAATTCCCTTTTCACCTCCTAGGCTCTTAGAGGATTCCTACAAGAAGTTGACACATGACTGCATGCACTATTATGCAACATGTCACCTTCTTCTTGAGTCTTTCACCAGTCCCACTATCTCCCTTGCATAAATCATTTGTGAGTAATGTGTTTCAAATGTATGTGTTGTAGTCTAGATTTTACTTAGGAAAAGAAAACCACAAGGTACACTTATGATATCACTGACGAAATATTGCATGTCTGCCATAGCAAAGTGTCTGCTGAGGTACTTCAAAAATTTTGTAAACCATGCTTACTGTGCATAATCAAAGGCAGCCTTTGATGCTTGACAGGTTGTTGTTGCTTAAAAGACAACAGTTGTTTTCTTGTAAACAAAAGGGGGGGGCAAACAGGCAGCTAAGGCTGGGTGAGGCCAAATGTTTTTCCATAGCACATATCACCAAGTGGAAGCTGGTTGAGGCAGCAGTTCTGATGCAGCAGCTCTGCCTTGTTATATGGTTTCCTGCTTCTTTTAACAAGATTAATGTCATTATCAAACTCATTCTCAAGATGCCACATCCTCCATTTATCTTCAAGCCCATGCATCTTTCAGACAATGACATTGACCTCTCTACCAAAAGCTGGAGAGCAGGCTATTTATTATACGCCTTAAATTAAACTTCCTAAAAAAATGAAGGGTTTTTTTCCTTCCATGGAGCTGGGAGAGCTATGATTACTGAAAAAGGGAGAACTTCATGACAGTGGGCTTAGCATATGCTATGTAGCTGGAACATTCTTGACAAAATTTCATCTTTGTCATTGCCATATGAAATATCATGCATAGATTGCAAGTAAATAGCTAAAGAGCTTTGGGCTTGGATATCTAAACAACCAGCCTTTCTTAGTACATGGAATGTATCCATGTACTGAGTTAATTCTTGAAGATTGTTCTTTACGTTCTTCTGCCACCAGAGATGGCAGAGATGGGTCAGAAGTGATTAAGAAGAGGGCATTTTGATGGCACTCTCCCAAATATGGATTATTTTCTCCAAATAGCCCATTAATACCATGTCAACCACTTCAGATTGTAGACCAGACATGGGTAAACTTCAGCCCTCTGGATGTTTTTGGATTTCAACTCCCTGAAATTCCAGCCAGTTTACCAGCTGTTAGGAATTGTGGGAGTTGAAGTTCAAACACCTGGAGGGCCAAAGTTTGCCCATGCTTGTTGTAGAACAAACCTATTTGCTAAGTTCAGCACCTTGGAGAGTTCCTTTGAGGTTTAAATAGCCAGATAAACTAGGGATTGCTGGGGATTCGAGTTTGACTTTGTTGATTCTTTGAGTATTCTTCATGCTTGGAGATTGATTTTGGATTTTTGACCTCTTTACTGGCTTGTGTTTTACGTCTCTTTCTCTTTTTGATTTGATTACCTTGGCCACTGGCTTCTCATGATGCCACTTGGAATGGCTGAGGCTTTGTTATTGTACTTACTTTCAACTTCAGTAAATGCCTTTGCTTAGTTGTGTGTTACGTGGGCTGCACTGACTTAACTGTAGGAGCTTCTCCCACTGTAGCCTGCCTCTTTTTGCACATGGAGCCTTTGGGCATAAGATAACTGTGAAGAGTGCAGCTTAGAGTCATGGGGGAGTGATGTCATGTCCAGAGAAAGGTGGCCAAAATGATCAAACACTTGGAAACCAAGCTCTATGAGGAATGGATTAGGGAGCTGGGTATGGTTAGCTTGGAGCAAAGAAGACTGAATGGGGACGTAATAGGTATGTTAATAGGCCGTGATGGAGGAGGGATTTCTGCCCCTTCCGCCTCCTTCCTTTGGCCCTGCGCGGAGGGCGATTCCACCTGTCTCTCCGAGCGAGCGGAGGCGTTGCCAGAGGTGGGGCTGGAGGCACGGTTGGAGGAGGAATCGGCGTATCTCCCCCTTCCCCCTCATTGGCACCTTGTTTGCCTCTTCCCCTTCAGTTGGAGGTGAAGAGGTCCATGGAGTTCAGGACCCAGAGGTCCTTTACATCTAGGATGCTCTGGAGCTCGCGCTACAAGCAGTTGGAGCCCCGGGGGATACATTCTGGTCCTAAGAAGGACTACAAGGACACTCCTCGCGCACGTCAAAACCCCCACCTCAGACTGCCATATAGAAGAACACAGGTCTTACCTTGTACCTGCAACTGGTCACCAGTGATCCCGCTAGGGCATCCTAATCTTCCCTCCTTCGATGACACGATGATGCCTTAGCAGGACTATAGCCACTCTTGGCCCTTTACTTCTACCCTGTGCTCCTTCCCACCCCGTCCCCTCTCTTGCCCTACTCCCCCCTCCCAGTTTGTTGTATTGATGTATTATTGTGTGTGACTCAAACTGTTGTAAACCAATCCGAGCCTCCGGGGAGTGGCGGTATACAAGTTTGAGATAATAAATAAATATGTGAAAGAATGTCACATTTAGGAGGGGGCAAGTTTGTTTTCTGCTGCTCTGAAGACAAGGACACAGAGCAATGGATTCAAATTGGAGGTAAAAAGATTCCACCTAAACACTAGGAAGTACTTCCTGACAGTGAGAGCTGTTTCACAATGGTATATGCTGTCTTGGAATGTGGTGGAGTCTCCTACTTTGAAGGTTTTTAAACAGTCTGGATGGCCATCTGTTGGGAGTACTTTGATTGTGTGTTCCTGCATGGCAGGGGGTTGGACTTCATGTCCTTTGTGGTCTCTTCCAACTCTATGATTCTAAGGAAGCTTGAGGGTGTGGTGGTGCATGAAGTTTGATCTTCCCTGTTGTTAAATATGTGTTTCAATCTTGTGACCCCTAGCTCTGTTGTCTTCTGTGAAGATGGGTATTTCCTTCATGTCACTTTGAGATGTTGTAAGTTATATCTCACCTTTCCCACAACTTCCCATTTATTCTAAATCTGCAATTCACATTCACATTATCTTTTATTGGAATCTTCTTCACTCAGGAGGGAAAAATCTTTCTCTGAAATCTAAATTAACATACAGCTAAGGCAACCACTGCCTGCCGTAACTACTTAAGTGTGTCAATGTTCCCATCCCCACTAGGCCAATGCAGCTGACCTCTGGCTCCCTCTGCTTTTGAACTAGTGGTGTTAATAACAACTTCTCTCACCAAAGTGATGGCAGGATTGACTGCTTCAGCTGGCATGTTTTAACTGAACTGAAATTTGGCAGTCAGTGATATTTTAGCAAAATCTTCTGCTAATCATTTTCTGCACAGGGATATCTAAGAGCATTCTAACCTCAGGCAATTTTGCACATTAGTTGCCTGGAGGCCAGCTTTAGACTGATTATCCCTAATGGCAATCCTGATGAAGAGGTTCCTGCACAGAGAAAGGGCACTCAAGTGATTGGTTAGTTGCTGCCAACAAGTGTAGTCTCCGTCTCCCAAAGCTTAGAAGAGTTACTTTTTTGGACTGCAACTCCGAGATCCATCAGCCAGTACAAGGATAAAACCCCTGCAATTATTCTCTAGAAATGAAGTTTGACCTGCTCATGTATCCAATTAGTGGAATATTCCATAGAAGGGTTTTTTTTAGTTATGATCATTGGCAGCAGGTGCTCAACTAATGGTGAAATACAAAGTCTTTTATCAAAGTAACACATTACTCTGAGTCTTTATCCCACTTCTTTCTGGCAGCCAGAAGAAACAGCACTTTGAAACATTTAAGTGTTCATTTTCCCCTATAATTTTTCATAACTTTCATTTAAAAGCTGGTGGTGGTGGGGAATCTATTTTCACACAACAGGTATAATGATTTCTTGATGTAAAGTACACAAAGCCAATGAAACTGCAAGCCTTGGTATTGAACAAAGCCTGGGTATTGGCTGACTTTGTATAATTGATTATGACAAATGTGTGATTACAGATATGAAAAGAAGCCAGTTATTTGTATAATTTTTGTAACTAATCTTAGCAATAATTTCCCCTCCATATAATTTGCTTCTCTTTGAATAGGTGAAAAGAAAAAAAGAGCATAAACATGCTCAAAATAATGAATTTATTGTTATTCAGGGGACAATCATATAGACACATATCTGACAATGAGACCCATGCATCATCCTTTTAAGGAAGTGTATAAAATATAGTACAGCTAGTCTCTGATATTGGGACAAAATCTACCAAGCCCTGTTTCAGCTCAGTACAATTCATTACAAGAGAACATGCCCAGGAAAAGTATTGGGTTCACTGCACCCTTTGAGGGCAGTAGTCCACTTCATGTAGCCTGTCACATTTTCAGTATGTTATTTCCAAAATAAGAAAAGAAAGGTCCATAGCTTAATGGAAGAACATAAGGTTTATGTATGGACAGTTTAAAGTTCATTCCTTGATATCTTGAGTTGAAAGGACAAAAGTAATGGAAAAGTTCTATGATGAGGATTTGCTTTATTAAACCATGCATTTGATAATCCCATTTCACTTTGATGTCCAACCACGCACCAGCATGGTGTGTTTTTCCTCCCCTTTCCTCTGATCCTTAGGAACTGTCTGAAAATCAGCACCTGGGTATTTTCCAGAGCAGGTTTTGAGAGTGCATACAAGGCTTTAGTGAGAAGAAGAATCACTTTCCTCCTTTTGGGGTGAAACAACTGAAAAAAGGTATACAAAAATGCATAGACGAGAAAGATGCACATAAAAAATGAGTGTCCAAAACAGTCTTCATGTGCAAATTAGGCAAAATTATATACAAAATGTGCATGCTAGGAAAAGGGGACATGAAAATACACAAAATTTTTCATATGGCCTTGCAAACTCCATCAGAAATGGGTTCAGAACAAACTTAACATAAAAAATGAGAAACAGAGTGAAAGCAATGTTGACAGATTTCTCCATCTCTAAATTATTAGCAAAACTACTTTTATGAAATTGTTGCCATAATTAAACAGGTGACTTGACACATGATGTCTAGCCCTTTCTTCTAATGCTTTTTCTGCAATATTATCTACCATCCTCAAGCTGCTGTGATCATAAGGGAGGGTGACAGGTATAGGTCTTGATGCTGCATTTTATGCTCCTGTAGTATGTTGGAATTTGTGTGTGTTAGGGATTATTCATGTGTTTGTTTTTTGATGTTGTGAGCCATTTTGCATCTCTTTTAAGATATATTTTTATCATCATCATGCTATTATTATTATTATACAATGGGAAAAAGGACATAGTGAAAGACCTTCTCCCTGAACACGGTACTAAGTTCAACTGAATTGCTAATTCACAAAACATAAACAAAGAAAATTATGTTATACCATCTGTGATTTAAGCATGTAAGAAATATCTGAGAAATTTTTATTTCTGTTATTTCAGGAAACCTTCCCCATCCCAATAATCCCTAGATGTCTCAAACTACAAGTGCTATTGTCCCCAGTTAATTTGGTTGGGAATAAAAGGGAGTGTACTCTGAAACATCTAGAAAACACAACATTGAAGAAGGCTCTTTTAGGGAGGCATCACCTACTGGAGCAATGGACCAGCAGACTGACAGGAAAAAAACAGGCATCCTGTCTTCAAACACCAAGGATTTGAATGCTCAAAAGAATGGAAGACAGAAGTGAATTATTTCAAAAATTGCATTGTCTCAAAGAGGAAAAAGTCTGTTAAATCAAGTTTTCAAAAGCAATTTTGTTCAGCTGAACTTGTTAAAAAATAAGTTGCCAAAGCTTTCTTAGGTGTCAATTCCAAGAAACATTTTTCATCTTGATTTGTGCCAGTGGGTTGGAAACTTTACTGAAATCAATAATTCCACATGGGGGAAAGTTGTTTTAATTAGCATTTTTAGAGATGCAGGTTTTGTATTATGGGCATTTCACCATTTCAATAGGTCAGGCTTTCACTGCAACAGCTATTGTTTTACAAATGTCAATATTTGGAACCCAAACACAGTATAATCAAAGAGAATATTATTCCTAGTGTGTCTGTGTTTGCTATCAAGATGAAGCCCCTGTTCAAACCATTACTTCACAGGTAGCATTGGAGCAATATCATTGACAGATTGCTATAAAGATGGGTTGCATATTATCACCTCCCTTTCCCTTGTCTCCTCCTTTTCTTTTCACTTATGATTCTAGAAAAGCAAAAGAAACAAAGAGAAGTAGCTGATGTTAGTGGTGCTGCCTCCATAAAGTATTGACTTTAAATCTGCCCAATTTCACAATGGGAACTGGATGCTATACTTCCTTTAGTGCACTTTAAAAATTTCTAGCTGAAATACTTGTCTATAGACTAGCTTTTTTTAGAAGGCTAATGGAGATGGTATTATACCTTCTCCTAGCGCCTGAGGATTTAGTACCCAGGAGAGGGAGGGATTGTTGAAAGGGAGTGTAAAAGGCTGTGTAATTAGGATTAATGGGATGACATTAGGCGAGGGAAAATTTACACTGAATATCAGGAAGGAAGAAAAACCATATGACAGTGATATTTATGAGTCTGAGGAATGATGTCCCAAGGGAAATGGTTCCAATTGCTTAATTTATTTAATCTCCTCCATCAGACTGTCAGGAATGAGCCATTCAGAGCCCATTTTGGAAAATCTCTGAATTCACAAATGCAGATAATAATCAAGTAGTAGTCTTATCTTGTCCATGATGAGAAAAGGCACCTATAACATATGTGGCCAATCAAAATGAAATTTCAGGATAGCTCTTTTTCCACAGCTGCAAAGTCATGTGGAATCGTAGACCATGACCAGCAGTTAACAGGATAGTATCTGATTCTGGAAGTCATTTGTGTAATACCAAAACTGGAAGACAGATTGAAAATGAGAAGTTCAATTCACTGAACCATTTAGTTACTATTCCATGTCAATTCCTCTGCCAAATTTAGGCTGCAACCCAATTTTTAGTTTACTGGGACTCACTGAAGTTAATGAGACTGACCTCAGAGTAATATCAGGGAAATGAATCATGGAGTACTCCAATTGTTCTGAGGTTTTATCTCTTATTATTTTTCAACATTTCCTACTGTTCACTATGCATCTAGAAGTTGCAGTTTAATAAGATATGGAGAATCACATGATTCCAATCTCTGAGGTGCAGAATTATACTGTCATATAATAAATTATTAGTCAGATGAAATCACCCTGGTTAGAGGACAGATGCATAGTTTTAATGTTTTTTAGGTCTATTCTTTTGTTACGGCCAAGTTATCTAGAAGATCTTATTGTTTGGACAGAAAAATAGAGAGGGAGAAATAAGCAAACAATATCAAACATTTGCTTAGAAGCAAGCTCTATTGAGCAAAGCCAAGCAGTGCAATGCTATACATGTTTATCCTGAATTCCCAAGCAAATCAAATAAATATGTGTATTAAATCCTAAATGTCCTTAGGACAGTTCCGTAGATAAAAATCGTATTATGAATTAAGAGTTTTCTTTCAGAAGAGTTCATTCAGAAAATATGTCATATTCCTAGAACATATAAACAAAAAGCGATCTGAAGAAGTCAAAATGAAGGAGCTAGGATGCGCAAAGTGAATTTTACAAGAGAAAGACACATCCCATCAATATCGGGTGTTTTTGATCTAAGAAGTTGAAATCTAAACATTATTAACGTTTAATTAGGCAGACATAGAAAAAAAAACATTGTATTGGAAAATTGCATTTTTTCTTGTTTTGTAACAATAGTGAAAAACATAAGAAAAAATTACAGCTGTAAGTCAAGGAAATCATTATTAGTTGGAAAATTCTATGAATGCCTGAACATGAAAATATCAACATATCAGACATATTTCTGATATTTGAAGGTGGTGGGAGGGAACAGAAAAAGGAAGGAAGAAACAGTAAACTAGGTCAATTACCAAAGCAGTCATTCATTGGGATAGAAGTCATTCCAATGCACATGATGCAGATCTTTTGATAAAATACATTTGATGACCCACCAATGAAATAATGAGACCACACCAAAACACTGGGTAAACTGAGTCATCTTTATTTAGCTAACTTAACAACTGTGAACCTGAGATATTCTTAACCAAAAAAAGGGGGAGGGAGTATGTTGACGTGGTGAAGACAGTGGAAGCAGGTATCCTCTTAAATCTCCCTGCCACCTAACTTGGGCAAAGACACCAGAGCTCTAAGGTAAACCAAAACTTAGAAAGTGTCTAAGGTCTCCCCTTCCTGTTCCAATCCTCAAGATCAGCAGAGTAAGCCTCAGGATCATCCCAAGAAAGAGTCTCTATTCTCACCTCCCTAGTCCCAAGAACTAAAGAGGTGATTCCAGAGGGCTCCTTTCCACCCTAAAGGGGTGCCATGGGTGTTCACCAATTTCCATATCAATAAAAACCTGGTAATGACTAAAACCTAATCATAGACCACAACCAAAAACAATTCCCCAACTCAGTGTGGGGTTGGCAACCCCTTCCCCTTTCAACAGGGATTTTTAAAAAGTCTACCCAGTCCCTAGGCCACCAGTCACACTGCTGCAGAAGTAGGTGTGTGGGTCAACATCCAGATTGGAGACTCAGGGAATGCGAGCTGCCTTCCTTAAATAGCTCCCCTAAGCTCCAAAGGTGGCCTCATTTCCCTGTAGGGCATAATTATAATTATTATTGTTTATGTTTATTTATACCCCACTTTTCTCCCCACAAGGAAACCCAGAGCTCAGGGTTCCAGTTCAGCATATTAATGCCTGCACAGCTGAATCCTAGTTTTGAACATCTTGTTCACAACCTTCAGTGATAGATTTCCAAACATATCCATTTCATGGATCTCATTTTAATACATTTGCTTCATTGTTTTTAAACTTTCCAGGGAAATTTAACCTAATATTATTAAACACCAAAACAATAAAACAGCAACTTCATCTTGGGGACAATTGCCTATGTAGTTTTTATTGCTTGCCTGTTAACTCTGATTTTGTGTAGCAATAGCAATTATGGCAGATGAATTTGCAACAAAATGTATCCACATCAAGTATCCGTGTTCATGTTCACTGTTCCAATATGCCTGCTAGTCCCTCCTCCACAGTTTTTCATTCCACTTTTTTCCCCACCATTCTGCTTCCCATGAAGATGCTTACGCTCAGGATGGGAAAAAGTTACTTTTCTAGACTATAACCATTTCAATAAGTGAAGCTTTTTTTGGGGGGGGTTATAGCATAGAAAAGTTAGGCATTTATTAATATCTCTATAGAGTTATTTGTTAAACTACTATTCTTTTGCAAACCTTCGTGTTTTGCTGAATGGATTTATACTGCTCTACTGGTTTGTGAGCAATGTCTTTTTCATCACATTTCTATTAGAAACACAGGAATTGATTGTGAAATCTTTCCCAGCAATAAAAATTATTTGAATCCACGTTCTTCAGCAATCTTTTAAAAAAATTCCTAAAGGCAAAACACAGATAAAAAACAAGCTATGAGCATCCCTTAAAAAAACATTGGCGTGCTCAGCAAACCAAAGGATTTTCTCTGTAGAAGAGCACCGAAGCTTTACTTAGAAATGGGTGATATCCCATAACTCAGAGGACAATAAAAAGAGAAATCTTAATGCATTTGGTCAATTAAAGAATTCTATAAATGGAAGGAAGTAACTCCTTCCTGACCCAGGTACCAATCAGCCTTTAACCTAAAACACGAGAATTGATTACCTTCCTCTTGCAGTAGCATGTATAATTACAAATATTATTATTGCTCATAAAATCATCTACTCCTTTTTAAAGTCTTTCCATAAGTGTATTTGACTCATTGCCCTTTATGACAGTGAATTCTGTAGCATTAAGGGAGAGAGAAAGGGACAGGTTGAGAGAATGCAATGCTAACCCGTCTGCAATATTTTCCACAAAAATCAGAGGAGGATTCTTGGAACATCAAGTGAATCCTTCTCATCCCAGCATATACATCTCCCTGACACATGGCATAAACATCAATGAAAACAGTGCAAATATTGATAAAAATAAAGTGAGCAGCCTCCAAGCGCAACTGCTGCCCTTCATTTTCAATTATTTGGCCTTTAAGTTGATGTAGGGGTGGAGACGAGACTTGAGCCCAACACTGCTTCATCTTTTGCATTGTCAATAACAAAGCTGTCAGGACCGAGGCTGAAGGAAATGCATTCATTTTCCTGGGAACATATGAAGGTCACTGCACAGTGCAACCTCAGCATTCCTTTACATGCACACACACAAACACGTGTGTTATATGCTTATTCTGAATGTCACCAGGTAAAAGGGTCCACTCAACTTTCTGAGGATGCCTGATAGGACAAGTACTCCTTGTAGCTGTGATACCTATTAACATCCCCACTCTGGAAGCCCATCAGTTAGAAGTAAAAATAAAAAGTCAGCAGTAAAGATGCCTGTGATAAGAACTAGGCCCTTTTTTACTTGAATACATTAAAGGGCTACTCATTTATCCATTACGAAGGAGACAAAATGAAAGATTCCTAATAATGAAATTCCACTGGAGCATTGCAGCACACCCAATACCTAGGAGTTACCCTGGACCATTCTCCGACCTACAAGAAGCATTGCTTGAATATCAAGCAAAACATGGGTGCTAGAAATAATATCATACGAAAGCTGACTGGCACAACCTGGAGATCACAACCAGATACGGTGAATACATCTGCTCTTGTGCTTTCCTAGTCTCTTGTTGAGTATGCATGCTCAGTGTGGAACACATCTCACCACGCCAAAACAGTGGATGTGGCTCTTAATGAGACATGCCACATTATCACAGGCTGTCTGCCCCCTACACCACTGGAGAAATTGCACCATCTTACCGGTATTGCACCACCTGACATCCACCAGGAAGTAACAGCCAAGAACGAAAGGACCAAGGCAGTGACATCCCTGGCCCATCCCATGTTCAAATATCAGCCAGAATGCCAATGCCTTACATCAAGAAATAGTTTTCTAAGCTCTACAGAGATACTCGTGTGAAAACCTCAGCAAGTAAGAGTCCAAAAGTGGCAGGCTAAAACCCAACACCTCAATCCATGGCTGATACCGGATGAGAGATTCCCTCCTGGGCACAGAGAAGACTGGGCAACTTGGAAGGCACTGAACAGACTGTACTCTGGCACCACGAAATGCAGAACCATCCTTAAGAAATGGGGCCACAAAGTGGAGTCCACAACATGCAATTGTGGAGAAGAGCAAACCACAGACCTCCTATTACAATGCAGTCTGAGCCCTGCCACATGCACAATGGAAGACCTACTTATGGCAGCACCAGGGGCACTCCAAGTGGCCAGCTATTGGTCAAAGGACATTTAATATAATGCCAGGTTTTTAAACTATGTGTTTTCTCAAATACATCAGAACTATACCATTGGTTTGCTCCTGATATGATAATAAATATAATGAAATTTCAATTATGCATGTCCATTTTTAAATATTTTATTTTGAGTTTTAAGATTTGCCTCCAAAGTTGTCCTAACTAGGGTCAGGAATCCCTGAAGAAGAGTGCTGCTCTAACATTTGTTGTACAACTAAGAACCGTCATTTCAATAACTCAACAGATGATGTAATGCACCTACAATGTTTTGGGATAGGTGGCAAACAGAGGAAGTACATAGGTAGGAAAAGTCAAATGAAGTTCTTAATCTTTCTTTGTTCTAGTCATGTTAGCGCCCAAAGAGCACCAGAACAAGAGCAGAATCTGCTGTATCTTTCTACTGTGATAACATCAAAAGAGTTTCTGGTTGTCCAACTATGCTTTGTTTTCCTTTGATTTGTGACCTATTTTTTTCTCCAGAACCTGAGACAAGCGACAATATTTTAAAATATTTAGCTAAAAGCACAATTACAAGATTGAAACACAATTTTAAAATGTTTCTTTGTTTAAATAAATTGTGTAGAGAAGAATTCTACCCAACACAAGGTACAAAGCAAAAAAAGAATCTGCAAAATCTTATATTGTACTGATTTGCACTTCAGTTCAATGACTCTTTACTTGCTCCAGTCATTATGAATATGCTTCAGTGCACCTTACAAATTGAGCTAAATACTATAGTAGTCGCTGCTATTAAAAATCACTAGTATATAAGCAGCCAGAAGAGGATATCCAGCAAATATCTGGTTCTGTTTGATTCAGAAAGTATATATTATCTAGTAATACCCTCGAAGGTTATACGCAGTGAGAAAACAAGTTATATATTTATCCAATAAGTGCAGTACAAACAGCTAGACATTAAACTGCTTATATCCTTGAGGGAGAATTTTTCTCTTTTCCATACAATAAATGCGAAAGTGTTAAATCTTTTGTTGCAAAAGATCCAGGTGTCAAGGCAATCGCTTTCCAACCTTTAAGCTAAGAGAATGTAATAATTATTTACTAAGAGCTTACATAGAACTTACTAATCGCCTATCTGTCTAAGATGGTTAGTGATATACAACAAGTTTAATCATTGAAACAATAATACAAAAGGGGAGGGGAAGCTTTTTAAAAAGGAAAAAGAAACCTCAAAGATAGCACATGGCCATGAAATAAGGAAGCAGCCCCATACATTTATGGACTGGCAATACAATATATTTCTGGCTCATTCATATGGACATTTCTTCCCTTTTTATCAATAGTATGAGAAGAAAAGTGTTAGGTCACTTTGTATGAGAATTACAAAATTCAGTTTCTCCAATTAAAATAACCAAGTGATTTTAAAGGCAGTATCAGTCCATCTAAAAGTAAGAAAGGAAGGGATTCAGCTTTCTTATGGAGCACTGAGAAACCATGCATTACCTGGATTGTAAAATTTCAATTATACACAAGGAAGCATAACGGTTTTAAACTTCTCATGGCCAGCACCAATTAGGACCTCAAACTATCTTGCTTTTGCTGCATAGTAAGCAGCACTTTCCCTCTTTTCCTCCCTCCTCAAACTCAGTTCCCAAATGGTTATCATTTCAATGGTTGTTTTGATGAAAATTGTAAATGGTATGCCCCTCTTATCCACAGATTCAATATTCACAGTTTTACATATACACCAAAAATCCACACACCCACACCCGGAAGTCCATTTAGGCTTCTCTAGAGCCTCAAATACCTCTCTATAGTATGCTTCCAACCCAAGTATAGACAAAATATAAGGTTCACTATTATTATCTATGGGTGTTTCTGAATGTATACTCACAGATACAGGAGTTGTAATGTATGTGTCATAACAACTGTTATTTCTAAAGAGTATATTCTTTTAAGGCCTGAGTCACACAAACCAATAGAATTTATATTAATATTCACATGTCAAGTCCTAACTAATTGAATGGGTATATTCTAATTGGAAGCAACAATTAGATTTAGGCCAAAAAGAGGTAACTAGAACAAAGCTTCCCGGGAAGGTCTCAAAGATCAGTGTAATGCATACAGAAGGCTTGCTCCTCAAAATGCTGGACCAAGGAAATTTATTGCTCTAAAGGTTGTAGTCACCACTTTAAACTGGGCAAAGAAACACACTGGATGCCAGGTTCAGTAAAGAAGATGGAATAAGAAGGAAGTGAACAGAAGAACTAAACACTGAGATTATAAAGAATACTCACAGATGTTGTCAG
This sequence comes from Anolis apletophallus, assembly GCA_030556195.1. NCBI lineage: Eukaryota > Metazoa > Chordata > Lepidosauria > Squamata > Anolidae > Anolis > Anolis apletophallus. The sequence continues at coordinate 59,735,708 of JARBWK010000010.1, read as the reverse complement.
CATCTTGAAACACTGAATCAACCGCCCATCCTCAATGATCAACCACTAAAAAATTGTATATTTGGGAATTGCATTTATTTTACATATAAAACTGTGTATTGTGTCTCCAATGTAAAATTTTCACACACAAAAAATCCCCAAGTATGAAAAAGTATTTAAAATGCTCCAATAACCACACCTGGTATAGAAAAAATATTTGAATTATTTTGTTCTTGAAAAAAGAAAGATTTACATCCCTACTGTGAACATAAGCTGAGGGTTTCACTCCATCTTTAAGTAGTATTTTCCAGATATAAAATACTACAGCAATCCACATGATTTTGCTTTGGGGGGGGGGTTGTTTGATTGTTTTTAGTTAGACCAGTGTTTCCCAACCAGTGTGCCGGGGCACACTAGTGTGCCGTGAGCCATCATCAGGTGTGCCGTGGGAAATTGGAACCTTTGGGGGGGGGAGGCCCACCTCCATTTCCCCAAATAGAGACCTCCAATTGCCTCCTGCGGGTTCTGTGTGGGAAGTTTGGCCCAGTTTTATCATTGATGGGGTTCAGAATGCTCTTTGATTGTAGGGGAACTATAAATCCCAGCAACTACAACTCCCAAATGTCAAGGTCTATTTCCCCTGAACTCCATCTGCATTCATATTTGGGCATATTGAGTATTCATGCCAAGTTTGGTCCTGATCCAATATTGTTTGAGTCCACAGTGCTCTCTGGATATAGGTGAACTACAACTCCAAAACTCAAGGTCAATGCCCACCAAACTTTTATAGCATTTTCTCTTGGTTATGGGAGTTGTGTGTGGGAATTTTGTGTCTTTCTGCCATTCCTGTCAGGATATCTATGTTGGGTTCATCGAAACAGGCCCAGGTTTCACACTGAGTGTATAAATACATTTAAAAACATATTAACTAGATATATTACTGTGTTAGAGTGTCATTTTGTGCCATTTTGGTTGGTGGTGTGCCCCAGGATTTTGCAAATGTAAAAAGTGTGCCGCCGCTCAAAAAAGGTTGGGAAACACTGAGTTAGACATTCAACAGGAAGGGAAAGTTAAATGTTCCCTCTATGCCAGTTACAATCATTATTACCCCTGCTATTGCTGCTATCTATCTGTCCATCTGTCTATCTATCTGTCATCTCAACTTTCTTTCTATTCAGGATGAAGGCTGGTTATAATGTGAATTGAAACAGAATACAACTAAAAAAAGCCATAAATTATAACACTAACCCCCCCCCCCCCAATTTAAAACAATGAAATAAGCTAACCCATTATAATTAGACAGTGAAATTAGAACTGCTTAAATCCTTTTAGAAATATAAGTCAACATTATAGAAATGAAGAAAGGGGAGAATACAAAACCTTCCTCTTTAAAGGGCCCTTCCCCAGCATACAGTTTATAGCTAAAACTATCTTTTCTGCAGGATTTTCTTTAAAAGGAGGAGACAGCATGAATACCAGATATATTCCACCCGGCTCCAAGGCTATCACTTCCCCATGTATATAGAACATGATAACATGGTTATCATGTTACAGCGGAGGAAAGGTGGTTCTATGTGGTGAAGCATGCTTTGATTGATAATCTGGAAGGACTCTAGAGCATTGCTCATTCCTGTATTTCCTTACATCACCTTGTACAAAATGGCTTTGTATATAAATAGTTGCTACAGTACCGTTATAACCCAAGTATTACAGAAATGGAGAAACCTCAAGGGTCAGTGACTACAAACCTTTGCAGCAAGGCATGATTCATTGCACTGAAACCATTCATGACAGATGCTTATTATGTTGCACAGCAAGCAGCATGTGATAAGACAATCTCCAATAAAGACTGTAGTTTTACCTAAATAGAAATTAGCAGTAACCTACAGACAGCCCCCTTCCTCGTAAACTGTTGTTGTTCATGGTATGGACTCTCATCCCACACATAGGTTTTGTTGCTTTTAGCACTGGTTCCAAATCAGGTAATAATACAATGTATCTATAATATTAGCTTCCTCACATCTCTTAAAAATGATCAGTTGGTATCCTACTCAGTGTTTATCAGGTTGTATGCCAGACTTATAACTGTAAATATTGCAGGTCACATATAATCACAGCACCATTGCCATACTGGACAAATGTGCCCCAAACCCACCTTAAAAGCCAGTTAGGTATACCAAACAAGTGGAACTGAGGAATGATGCCTCCAGCTCCCTTCTGCCAGATATATATAGTGCAAAAATAATTGTGATCATCCCCACAGGAATCCCTGTCTCTGCTTTTTGCACTATAATCCATTGTTGGAAGGGAGTACCTCATCATTCAGTAGCCGATTTCCCAGTTCCTCGGAATTCTTTCAGCTGGTGCAGCTGCCTGGCTTCTAAGGTGTGTTTTGTGGAGTTAAATCATGAAATGGAACTACAACAATAGAGCTCCATTACTGCAGCTGCATCTGACAATGTTAACTCTCAGGGCAGTTCCAGACAGAACTTTATTTTTCCTCCCAATCAGGTTGAAAAAACCTGATTGGATCTGGATTAGAGTTCAGACATCCCAGAAAGCTTGTGTGTCTCTTGGTGGGAGGGGGGCAACCAGATGCCCATCCAGACCTTCCAGAAGGGCATCCAGACACCAACACCCCCCCCCCCACACACACACACACACCAAAAAGTAAAAAAAAATACTTACCTGGCCGGCATTTCCCTTCTTACTATTTTTAATACTTACTAACAAAGATATTTAGATTTCTCCATATTCAAAATGAAAATAACTTGTTTTAAGAAATTGCGTAAAATCAAACTGATAATATAGCTTCTGTACAAAGCCAGGGCCTGGAGTGGTTAACTTAGCAAACTTTCCAAACTCTTAAGTTTGAATCCCTTATGCTCAATTGGGCCAGGACTGCCCTCTTTTGATTAAAGGCTCCTAGCTGTTAAAATCTATGTCAGTTAGATATGATACAGTCTTGTCCGTGCAAGGAACAGCTGTATGTGTTGTTAGGACCAAAAAAAAGGAGAAGGTGAAAATTTGCTTCAATAAGTTTTTGAATAATTTAGCTAACTTCCTCACTTTCAGATTTGAACTAACTTCACAATTCAAAAATGCCAACATAGATAAAAGTGACATATTTTTCACATACCTATTCATAGTCACTGTTGTTTTTATTTCTATTTAGTGGCTAATTTGAAGTAGAGAGTCTACTAGAAGTAACCATGACATAACATCATTATGCCTTTGAAGCAGAGTGTTGGCCCAGGCATTAACGAATCAATGACACTCCTCTTATAGAGGTTACATTTCACCAATGAGTTGGTAAAGGATGAAGGTATCCCAGCAGGTCTGTCTTGCCCGCTTGCCTCCAAGTGCAATCAAAGCCTCTCCTCTAATTTCCAAATGCCATCCTTGTCTTAGCTACCTAGCAGCATTTTTTCTTACATAAGCCTGGAATCAAGCAAAGAACAAAAGGCCAGTTGTCTGACTGTTGTGAGAGGATGTCAGAACAAAGCTGACATATCTAAATTCACTATCTAATTAAATCTTTTTAATTATCTCCACCAGCTCCAGATCTCAGTGTGTGTTAATAAAACAAGAATGCACCTGTGAAGTACTTAACTATTCATCCCCCAGTTGGAAGAAAAGGTATAATAAGGAAAGGAAGACAAGCATACAAAAGGAAGGATATAAATATATGGTAATTATGCAAGAGGGAAACTTTTATTTCAGTATTCATTCATATATATTGGTTCAGTCTTGGTCTTATTAGTTAAACAAAAATGAAGGCTTCGTTTTGTTGTTGTTTTTTTTTTAAAAAAAGTGTTCTGTGGATTGGGTATAAATTTCCTCATGATACATTGCAAGGCCAAGCATATCAGTGCCAGTACTGCCAGCACCTTTGAGAATTTGCTTCCTCTGGGTTTGGCTAGAGATGGAAAAATTAGTTAGTTTGTTTTTGTCCCGCACTTGAAATTTTCAAGATATAACTGAATAATGAGGTTACTTGTTGAATTTGGCAATCTAATGAATTGAAAGAAAAAATAATCTCAACCATCTACACTGGCCACCTTCAATGGGCACAACTATTCCCATCGTCCAGTACTCTGCCTGAGGTTATGTGAACTATGAGAAGCCTCTTAAGAGGAAAAGTAAACAATGCAATCTTAATTCATCAGTAACATAGTTAAATATGCAGGGATAAAAACTCAGGCATTTGAGAATTACGGTAATTACTCAAAGCCCTGAAGAATGGATTTAGGGATCTGTCAATTTCATTCCCCTGTACATTTTTTTAAAAAACCCAACAATATCTTAATCTTTCTAGCTCAGAAATGAGAAATCTGCAAATTTTGATAAATTTTTCAGACATGAACTAAGATTTTTTAGATACAATCTTAAAAATGATTTGAATTTACACATGTTTCTAGGTGTAATACAGGACATAAATAGGTACACTGGCACCAGGTCAGGACAAAAGAACTTCCAACTCAGCCACACTGTTTTATGAACATTTTGTTCTCAAATAAAAAAATACATGTAAAAAGAGAGAATACTATGTGGTTTCCTTCTCACCCTCTAAGGACTTCATCACTTGGAGGTACAGAAGCCAGGAGACAGTGGGGCAGCACCCAGCTTTGTCTCCTTATCATGATTGATTGTGGGCTGTCATCCCATAATGTTTCCCCACTGTTCCCGGCTTTCTCCTGTGCTGTCCCCTGCTGCCAGGACAGAGACCAATGAAGGCCTGCTGGAAGTATTCTGAAGATTGCAGAAAAGTCCAGAGTGTCTGGGGCTTTGTGACAATCTGGGCAGCTAGATTCAGTCCAACTTAGATTCCCTTGCTAGACAATGAGAACACAAAAGCACAAGGCGGGGGTGCTTGCACAGTATGCAAAAACAAATAGTAAAAGCAATCCACAAGGTTCACAGATAACCTACAAATGGATCTGAGTGAGTGCACCTCTATAGGAGCAATGCTGTAATTCCTGTATGAACAGGGACACTAGAAATCCCAAGTGTACATAAGGATAATGAGTATCATGAACAGCATGAATGAATAAGGAAAAGCCAATGAGATATTATCCCAATCATTTATCAAAAACACATATTGACTTACACATATAGTGGGATTATAACACAAGGTGCAAAGCAGGAGCACAGTACATTATACATGGGTTTAGGCACAAATTAGTAAGGTGAATGCAGGGCCCTCTGCAAATTTCCATGGGCATTTATTTTAACCCTTTCCAGGCCATATACAGCAAAAGAGTCAGGAGAGTGGGTTTTTTTCCAAAAAAAAATGACTGTATAATGTGGAATCCTGAGAATGGCAACAAATTCTGGATTTGTGTTCCAGAATTCTTGTCCTCAACATTCTGGAGGATTTGCCCACGTAATGGTACCCACAGGGGAATTCTAGACAATACACGATTTAGCCCCTGGACACATCAAAAGATAGACTGTGTCCCACCTCCTGCAGAAAGTAAACAAACTTTCCCACAACCGGAGCAGGAAAAGCCGCTGCTTTGCCGCTTTACATCTTCAGGCAAACCATTCGGTTTGCAAAAAAAAACACAGCCAGGGACACAAACACATGCATTAATGTTGTTTTAATGTTGTATTTTATGTTGTTTTATTGTACGGCGACATGGATGTTACATGTCAGCCGAGTTTTTATGATGTTATCCGCCCCGAGCCTGCAGGGAGGAGTGGAATACAAGAAGGAATAAATAAATAAATAAATAAATAAATAAATAAAAATAAATTAACAATGATAGACAGCACACAACTGTTGACTTAGTGATTTTCCAACAACAAATGTGCATATTCTATGTACCCAATTGTAATGTGTGTTGTATATATGTTCATTCAGTGACTTTATATCCATTATTGTGATTGTAATTTATGTGCCCTGCATTCACCTTACTAATTTGTGCCTAAACCCATGTATAATGTACTGTGCTCCTGCTTTGCACCTTGTGTTATAATCCCACTATATGTGTAAGTCAATATGTGTTTTTGATAAATGATTGGGATAATATCTCATTGGCTTTTCCTTATTCATTCATGCTGTTCATGATACTCATTATCCTTATGTACACTTGGGATTTCTAGTGTCCCTGTTCATACAGGAATTACAGCATTGCTCCTATAGAGGTGCACTCACTCAGATCCATTTGTAGGTTATCTGTGTCCCTTGCTAGACAGACATTGTACTATCATCATCTCCCTGCATTGATTGATTAACCCAGAAGAAAAGAATAACCAGTAGGAAAGATGAGGTCTAGTATCTACTCCCTCCTTTCTGATCCTACAGGCATTCTGTTGTGACATCACAGACACATGATAGCCAGGTGTTTTCATGGAAGGGCAGTGGTGACACAGAGGACAGTGTGACCACCCAATGGGGCCTAGCTGAACCATCTGGACACAAATGTGGCAGTGCAGCAGGTATGGTGAGATATATATAGTCACCATCACAGTTGTTCCAGGGTCAGTCTGGAGCATAATGCTCTGGACTGGCCTTGGCTTCAGTAGCTGGTATAGATTTACTGAAATATACTTTGCAGATAACTTAAAACAGGTAAGGAAAAGAAACAATAACAAATAACAAACAGTAGAAGACACTCACATTAACTTAGGAGATAGACTTGGGACCAGACTAAGGCTTAGAAAAATAAAAGGAAGAAGACCCTTTGCCCTTCTGAAAGTTAGCCTTTTTTGTCAGGTATTGAATGAAGCCACTCACCCCTTCTATTGAAAGAGGGAATCAAATTTGTAAGGATCCAGTGATTAACTCTTGGTAACTGTCAAACTCACTCTTTCTTTCCAGTTTATGTACCTTATAATAAACTAGCTGTACCCGGCACGCGTTGCTGTGCCCTATGTAGGAGATGCAGGGAAGTCTGAGTATATAAGGGTTTGAAATGATGCTACTTATGGTCTTGGTGGGTGTGTGCATGTGTATATGTGTGTATGTAGTGTATATATGTGGGTGTATATGTATATATGTGTATGTGTGTTTATATATGTATGCGTGTGTATGGTTCTGTATATGTGTGTGCATGTGTACATACACATGAGGTGGGGAAAGGGGGGGAAGAAGGGGTCTGAGGCTGAGAGAGGAAAAGAAGGGGGCTGAGGGTGAGGGGGAGAAGAGAAGGAGCGTGGGGCTGACGTGGGGGGTTTGGGGCCATAGGCTGAGAAGGAAAGGTACTGAGGCTGATGGAGGAGAAGAAGGGGGCTGAGGAGGGAAAAGAAGGCGGCAGCAGCGACCCCGGTCCTTTCCTCTTCACCCTCTGCCATCCGGAGGGCAGTAGCGGCGAGGGCTGCGTCCCCAGGCCTCGTCCTTCTTCACCCTCCGTCCTCCGGAGGGCAGGCTCCGGTGGGCGGCGTCTTCTCGGAGTAACCAGGAGGTCTCCTTGTGGTAGCTGCTGCTCCGTGGCGGCCGCCATGTTTCCTGGCGGCACCTCGGGCCAGGCGGGGGCGGAACCTCCGGTATGCGGCATCAGTTTCCGGCCGGACCCTTTTTCTGACGGATTGACTTCCGTCGGAGCCTTTTCGGCCGGACCGGAAGTGGTTCGGCCGCCATGTTTTTCTGTAGTTTTTTGTTGTTTTTTGCAGTGTTGCTTCCCCGGAGAGCCGCAGAAGCGTCCGATGCGGCAGAGAGCGGCTGCGCGGTGAAGTTGATGGTGTGTGGGGAGAGAGGGGGACGGAATGGGTTGGGGGGGGAGTCAGAGTGCGCAGTGTGTTTGCTGTCTCTCTGTCCCTGCGTTGTGGTGTTGGGGGGTTGTAGTGCGCCTGCGCGATGGCTCTCACTGTGTTCTGCGCTGGCCAGCGCAGAACGGGAGTCAATGGGCGGTTTTGGGGCTGTTTTTGGGGGTTGCAAGTTAGTGAGGTGGGTTTTTTGTGTTATGTCTGTACCTCGTGGTCTGGGGGAATGTGTGTCGTGGGATTTGTGTTTGGGGGGGTTATGGTTTGGCCGTGCATATCCATCTTTGCACGACCACGTCTCCTTTATATATATAGATTTGGGCTTTAAAACTGAAAAATTCTATTAGATGGTTCTTTCTGTTGCCAGCACTCTTGGTCCTGGCTCAAACATTCTAGTCATAGGATATGTTTTCTACTTTGCACCAGCTTGTTGGCTTGCCTCCAGTAGCTCTAAAGCCAAAATGTCCATTTTAGACAGCTGTGGGTGATGCATTTACATTACTGAAGTGTCCCAAAGTAGGTTTTGGATCCAAAGGGAGATTCAGGGACTTCACCTTGGACAATGGGCTGCTAGCATAGGTTGAGTGTTATATCCGAGTGAGACAGACAATGATCAAATGGAAATCAATAATCAGACTCTGCGTAAAAGAGATTTATTGTTTAGCGAATGGATAGTGAAAATGTCAACTCTTAGTGAGAGCTAATGCTTGTGGTGGAGTTAAGGTAAGAGCATTTAAGAGTGGGTTTTTATTTGATGAGAAGTTGGAGCAGGAAGAAGTGAGGCAGAGAGAAATTTTGTTGCTGATGGAATATCTGAAAATCATGCTTGGTCAGTATGGGACCTTCTTCCCTGCCAGAAACTCCATGTCTTATTCAAAAGGCAACAACTCTGCTATAGAGAATAGGTAATGGATATCAAAATAATAGAAATGCTTAAAGAGTTCAGTCTGTATACATTGCAATATGAGCTGATTCACTATATGCTTTCTGGACTAATATATGAATCAGAATTTAATTACCCAGCTGCTTTTTCTGCTTCTTGAATATTGTGACATAGTTCTCAGCTAAAAACAGAAAATCCCTTCTAAATGTGTATTTAAATGTGTGGGTGTATTTTAAATCACAGATTAACACAGAAAAGCCAAAAAGCTGGCTTAGCTCATGGGTAAGCACATGAAAAAGGCTGGAAAGAGGTTGGCTTGACCCATCTTGGGGGATGGCTACTCCAAGGCCTGGTTCTGCAAGTTCTCGTCCTGCACTAAGACCTCCCCTGCTATGCGTTCCCCTTCACTATTTCTTTTTAATTACACAAGGACATCAATAGCTTTAAAGAGAAGATTTTAACCCCATTTTGAGTCATAAGCAGCCCTATTTGAAGTACTCATTTAACGGCATTATTACAAGCAATAAGAGAGTTTTGCTCTTTCCCCTTCTATCCCAATTTCTCAGAGTTGCTGGGAAAAAGTCTGAAAAGAAACTGTAAGAATCTTCAAATGAAAAACTCATATGGAACCGGAAGGTCTGTTTCATTAGGATGCCTGCATGCATGGTTCTCTGTGATTGTACTCAACCAAATGTGATCCAGTTCCTTTTAAAATTTCCCCTGAAAACAAAAGACAATTAGGAGTAGAGACCTGAAACACATGTTCCTAGCTTTATCTGTTCATGTAGAAAAATGAACCCCTGAAAAGGATTGCTTTAAATCAGCATTGGTATGCAAAAGTCTAACCAATAGATATTCAGTGTGCCAATCTATAAATACCTACCAGAATGCACCCAATTGGTTAGAACTCTGTCTCAACCAAGAGGTGGGAGTTTGAACAGGTTGTTTTGTAGAACAACTACATCCAGAACCCCCCAACCATGCATTGGGGTCCTGAGAGCCATAGCCATAAAAGTGACTTTTGCAAGTTCTGGAACACATCAGTATCATATCCACATCCACTCTATGTTACATCTGGCACATTTTGAATCACCATCTGCAAGTCTCTATACTCCCTTCTTGATCTCAGCAGATATAACAGATGATGACCAGGTGCTTGCAGGGAACTCCATGGCTGCCATGGACTGGCAATTGGTAGTCTGCAAGGACATTGCCCAAGGGGTGCCCGGTTGTTATCCATACTGTGGGAGGCTTCTCTCATGTCCCTGCATGGGAAGCTAGAGCTCAAAATAAGGGAGGTTACCCCGCTCCCTGATTTTGGTCAACCAGTTCAGCCAGCACAAGGGTATAACCCATTGCACCACCAGGGGCTCCTGGGTTGGTAGTGACAATACAGATGACAAGGAGATGGGTTATCAAGGGGACAAGCTGAAATGTCTGGACAAATGATCCCAGATTCAACAGGTACATACTGGTTCTCAGGCAGCTCTAGGACACAAATACCTTGTCCTGTGTAGTGCACCCCATACTAATATTTAAATTGTATGTAATTGAATATTCCTGTATGCCATTGGTTTGAAAATGATCTGTTTGAATTCCAATCCTGTTCTGTTTTAAATTCTATCCTACTTTAGCATTCCATAAAGCACCGAAAAACACTAATTAGCTATTTTTATTAATTATTTTATCTGTTTTGATTCCTCTGGGATTCAAATCACCAGCTTCATTTTTGTTGGATCACCTTGGACACTGTTCTAATTGTTTATCTTTGTACCGAGCATGTCCTCTGTCCCTGCAATGGTGCAGTATCTGAAACAAAATGAAGAAAAAACAGAGGACATTTGCAGTGTAGTCATGAATATGATAGGAGATATATAACTAGCAGATGGAGGCCATTGAGCTCCAAGGGATAAATCTGTTGTATGGACTTGACAGAAGAAACACAGGAGGGGGAACTTACTAAAGTCAAGAAAAACAAGCAGTGAAAACACATACGGAGTAAAGAACTCAATTATAGGAGATAACCTTATATGTGTGTAATGCTCCTATAGGTGCTATATGTATGTAATTTATTTATTTATTTATTTTTTATTTATTTATTTATTTATTTATTGGGCTTCTAGGCCGCCACTCCCGGGAGGCTCGGGGCGGCTCACAGCAAGCAAGGTACAAAAAAAACACATTAAAGATTAAAACATATTAAAATGCAACACATAATATAAAGCATCAAGATTAAAATACAGCATGATGTGCAGAATGCAGAGCACAGCATAGTGTAGTATACAACAGTATTGGCGGGCTGTGCACTAGCGGCGCCTATGGGCCAAAGGCCTGTTGAAAGAGATACGTCTTGCATGCCCGCCTAAAGGGCAAGAGGTCATGGAGAGCACACGTCTCAGCCAGGAGGGCATTCCACAGCGTGAGAGCAATCACGGAGAACGCTCTCCTGCGGGTTGCCGTTAGCCTAAATGACTTAGCAGGTGGGATAACCAGCAGGTTGGTGTTTTCAGACCGGAGTGATCTCGTAGGGCAGTATGGGGAAAGACGGTCCCTCAGATACGCTGGCCCCAGGCCGTGCAAGGCCTTAAAGGTAAGTACCAACACTTTGAAGGTGATCCGGTGCTCAATTGGGAGCCAGTGCAGATCCTGCAAGGTAGGTGTAATATGATAGTCTGCTGGGGTACCAGACAGGAGTCGGGCGGCAGTGTTCTGCACCAGCTTGGGTCACCGTCAGAGGAAGGCCAACGTAGAGGATGTTACAGTAATCCAGTCTCGAGATGACCGTGGCTTGGATCACCGTGGCCAGGTCGTTCCGGGATAGATAGGGGGCCAGCCGCCTTGCCTGTCTGAGGTGAAAGAAAGCTGTTTTACTGACCATGGAGATTTGGGTCTCCATGGTCAGTTGGGAGTCCAGGTGAACTCCCAGGCTCTTTACGGAAGGTGATGGGCATAACGCCACACCATCCAGGATCGGAAGCTGGACCTCCTATCACCCGGGCGACCCAGCCACAAGATCTTCGTCTTCACTGGATTCACCTTCAACCTACTGGCTGAAGGCAGTAACGGCCTCAAGGCAATGATGGAAATTATCGGGGACGGAACCAGGCCTGCCCTCCATCCTCAGAATGAGCTGAGTGTCATCAGCGTACTGGTGAAGAATAAGCAGGGTAGTTCCATAAATATGCAAAAAGTATACAATATCAATTATACAATGGTTATACAATATACTAGAATTACAAAGTGCACAAGAGGGTGTGCTCCCAGGTAATTATGATAAATCACTTAAACACTATAATAAGATATCAATTCAAGCATTGAATCATGGGCAAAAGGATTCATGAAGATAATAACAATCTAAAGTACAATGCTGACAATATATACATCCATACATGAATAAATCAGGTTAACCCGCAATCCAATGTAAACAATGTATATCGAATTCAAACTCCGGAGTATACAACACAGTGATGCAGTTCCAAAAGGCAAGTGATATCATATAGAAAAAAAGTGAGGTTGTCCAATGGTTCATAAAATGATGAACCCTGAATGTTGGTAGAAGTCATATGAAATGTAAGTACCCAGAATGGGTTATCCTGGAATCAGGATAGTTCGTAGTATAACTGCTGTTAATATGTGTCAGATTTAACGCTCCGAAGTATAATCTGAAGAATATCAAAAGCAATTTCAAATAGCGGATAATGTCCAAACATAAGGACAAAGGTACAGTCACTAAGTAGTTCTTAGGATGATGAACACTGGATGTTGATAGAAATCATACAGTGGGTAAGTACCCAAAGCAGGTTAAACTGAAATCGATGTTGTCCATGAGGCAAATGGCTAAGATACCTGAATACCTGGGGTGAGTCAAAACAATCCAAAGCCAGTAGTCCGCAAAGAGTGTCAACTCAAGCATGCATAAGTAGGAACAGCAAACAAAGGCGGTGAGTTGGGTGGTGTCGCCGAAATGGATGTGACACCGCTGACGGGTGTAATAACAATAGGGGGGTCCTTTTCTGCTCGTTTTGCCCCTGGGAGGGGCTTTCTTAAGGAGAAGTAGAAACCAGAGGTTGTGACCAGCATGCGACAGGAGGGCATCCAATGACACATATGTGGATGAATAATCAAACGGTACTGGATTCAAAGAATTCAAAGAAACCCTCAAGGACTAAGAAATATGGTAGTGTGAAAGGGTCCAGCATTATCCATAGGCAGGGGGATAGCATAAGCATGGTCATCCATTCCATCAGTTGTTTATGACAAACAAGACTCGAACAGGTTTTTTTTAATACTCCCAAAGAACTCCTTTATTTCAGACATGCCGCTAAACGGAACTACCTGTTCTTCTTTCATTTCCCCTTTTATCCCCCTTCCTTCACCCTCTCCTCCCTCCTAATTACTCCACATCTGTCTCAGTATTTTGATTCCCCGCCCTTGGATCTTGCCAATATTTTAAAGGAACAGTTTTTTTCCAACTCCTGGGCCGGATCCTCCACTGTCTCCCTCTTACAGGTAGTTAAATAACTCTTTTTTTCTAAATGGCTATAGGCAACACATATGTCTTTTGATAACCAGACATCAATCTTGTTATCACACTGGGGCTTTATTGTGGGCAGCCCTATTCTTTCACCAGCAGACTTCTGGGAAAAGTAGTTAAAGGCAGGACATTTTACTACCAAGGTCCTCACCTTCCCAAACTACATTTCCCAGAATTCTGCAGGTGGCATGTTAAAGCCTCCATGTGATAATGTAGTGTCTCAAAAGTATGCCTTCAAGTTATTGAAATTAAGGGAAAACAAATGCCTGAAACCTGATTGACTTTCTCATTTTCCAAAGGCACTGTTGTCTGTCTGCCTTCACCTTTCTATCTTTTGCATGGTAGCAGGATAGGAGATTGGGGGTTCCAAGAGCTAAAATAATTTTGCCTCACTGTAATATGACATTCTGCACAATGCCTCAGCTACAAAGTGACACCTGAGTGTTACACTCTTCCTTTTCTCTTCCTTCTTTACTACTTTGTATTATTATCAATAACTTTTGTTTTGTTGGTTTTATATCTTGCCTTCCTGCCTATGTCAAATATGGTACCCAAGGAGACTTATTTATTTATTTAAATTTTTTGTACCTTGACCTTCTCACCTCTATAGAGGGACTTGCAGTATTAAAACCATCATCATCATCATAAAACTAAGTATTCCTCTCTAATCATCTGCACAGTGAAACTACATTCTTCAATACCAGTTTGAATCTACATGGAATGGTCAATATTGATGATGTCTTAGAAGATCATTTTATGGCTCAACCAATTCTGTGTTACTCACATCTTGTAATGTTAACTAGAAGTCTCTGCAGAGATAGATATTTCATCCTGGCTTCCTTGGCTAATAGTTTCACTTATTATTGAGTCAGTAATTTTCCCAGCTTTTTGTTCCTCTATAGTTTCCCATTATTCCTCAGTTCAGCTTGCTCTTTTTATTTTTAATCAAATTTCGAACAATGTAGCAAGCAAAGTTCTGTTTCTTGACAGTGAAATATCCAGAAGTCACAAAGTCCACACACCTTTGAATGTGCTTCACATTTATAGCAGTGTATACACGAAGAGATCTTTCAGGAGACTGGAATCTTGGGTATACTGTAGTGAAACAGAAGAGACCTATGAACATTCATTGGGTTCTTTGAGGTTCTTATCCCGTGGATAGCATGGGAAAGTGGTAAGGCCACCATGAACATGCCGTGAGGGAGACAGGCTAATCTTCATTTCTTGAACATAATGCTTGTGAAACAGGTCAAAAACTCTATAAATAGTCTTCATTTTAATAGTGGTAATATTTTATACCTTTTACTTCACAGGTGATAACCTAGTGACATGCAAGCATTATGTTCACCTTTGTTGGATTGTGCTCTCTGACTTTCCCAGAATTGTTTTTTTTTCTCCAGAGTAAGGGAAAACTGAGATAAATGGCACAAAAGAGCTGAAGGACAGGTTAAGCAAGGAAATGGTAAACAACAAAAAGCAATCATTCTCAGTAGAAATGAAATAAATTTTTTTCTAAAACAAGAACCGAACAGACATTGCATCATAAGCTGTCCATTTTTGACATTTTTCTCTATTGTAAGTAAAATACATGATGAAACACTTCAGGTTTATATTTTAAAGATGCACATACATGCTAGTTAGGTTAGGTGGCTTTGATCTGAATCTCTTGTTTTCACTGCTTTCTCCCCCACTCATACATATTTCTTTTCTAAAGAATGGTCAGTAGTTTTTAATGTTAAACAAGTTCCATAATGTCCCCAAATAATTCATTTTTTTTAACCTTTCAAACCATGCCACACATGTAGGAGAGACTTTTGATCTCTGCTGCAGTAAAATGAGTGTTTTGGGGGCTGATACATGCTTTGTTGGTATGGATTAAGATAACTGACTGCTGTTTTGGAGCTGCCTTGGAAGTATGGCTGTGGGACTATTTTTGTGGTGAGCACCCACACATCAATATTTACAGCCTCACCATTGCTCCTGGTGAGTTTTTAGGAATTGTTTCTTTGAGATAATTATATCAGCCATTCATTCCTCACTTCTGCTATTACGTGCTATTATACACTGACATGAGTACTGTATGGGAAAATATCTATTATAAATAAAGCATTGTATAAACAGAAATTAATATTAGTTTTAACAAACTTACCCTCCTGGGATTAGCTACACAGTGTGGATCCCACACTATAGTGCCTCTATAGCTTAGAGAAATATATTAAAACAATCAGAGTAATTTTGTAATTCACACTTGGACTGTAAATCTGATGGAGCTTGCAGTAATATTTAATGAAATATCACATTGGTAAAAGTGTTCCCAGTGAAATATGCTTTTAACTGATTTCTGACCTGTGAAAAACACTGTGGGGGGAGTGGGGAGGGCAGGGAGAGAGAGATGGGATGGAATAAATAAAAGGCATTAGCTTTCAACCATCTTTTATAAACCAATGTGAAACCTATACACACACACACACACACACACACACACATCATGAGAAGAATCAAAAGCTACTTAATAAAATAAAATGGTGGGAGTTAAATAGAAGATGCATGTCTAAGAGGGATTTAAAGTCCATATTGCAGATTTTCTTTCTTTACCACTTCCATATCCCATAGGTTCCTGAATTGCTTCAATGTTGTTGGGTTTTATCAACTAAAGAACACACCATCATTGGAAGAATATTTCTTTATGAGATACATATGGATTTGAGTATTTTATTACTTGGACTACTTTGGTTCCAATCTATAGACAAGAGCACTGTGGATTAGGGGTGTGCTTGGTGCCCTTTTTCAAAATAGGCTCCGGATGATCTGCCAGTATGGGTAGTGTGGCTCTATTTTTTTCAGCCACAACAAAACAAACAACAGCCAATACCAGCTGCTTTAGGTTTCTTTTGGCTACATGTGAAGTGCAGACTGGCAGTCATGTGAGCACATGGGTTTTTCCTATGAGCCCTGCTGCCTGAGCCAGATTGAAGAAGAAAGCTGCTCACATGTCTTTTAGCCAAGCGGGTCTATAGATGCTGGGGCAAGCTTCTCCATTTTCCTGTGGCATCTTGGCTGGAGAGAGAGAGAGAGAGAGAGAGAGAGAGAGAGAGAGAGAGAGATTGTGTGCTAGCTAGCTCTGTTTGTTGTATCTCTCAGTGATGTTGTTACCGAACAATGGATTTTAGGGGACCCTTCCCTTAAGGGGACAGGGCCCAGGCCACTCATAAAACGCGAGGATCAAGGCCCAAAGTAAGGGTGATCTTCCTAAAACTACAAATCCCACTAAGCCCAATAGCAATAGTCTCACCCAAACCGGAAATACGCCAGTTCGAGAGAAGAGTCTTATTCAGCTGAATAGGATGAGATGCCACGCCAGGTTTCCAAAGGCAAAACATGCTTTAATGGGTTGTGCACACAAATATATAGAAAACCATTCATTTACATTTGAATTGAGCGCCCTCCCTGCCCACGTGCGGCTCCAGCTGATAGGCTCAGATGTCAAAGTCAGCTGGGCCAGAGGCTTTAACCAATCAGAGAAGGCGCGCCTAGATTTGAATGGGCCAATCCTGGCTAGCTACACAAGGCGGGAAAAGACACAAAGAAAAAAACGGCTGGGTGAGGAGGAAGTAACCTGTTGCTAAAGAATGCCTACCGGCAGGCAAGCTCCATACTGAGTTATGATTACATGTCCAGACACATGTTCCCTATCAGTGGCCAAGCTCCGATGGTGACAGAGACATATGCGGGAAGTCCTGGGCAAAGAGTGTGGGCCTTTTCCCACGAAGGAACCCAGCGTCCCTCCCAAAATTATTATTTGTGCAAGGCAAAAGTGGATGGGAAAAGATATTGCATTGTTAATCTCTGGAACTCTCTGGTTGAGGGCATTATCTTAAATGTTACATTGACACAAAAGGGGAACACATAAGGGTTCAATCAGACAAGACAGAGATCCCCAGCAATCATCCCAATAACATTCCCATGCTGCTCTTGTTCCCAGAGAAATAATCTTTAGAACAGGCAGCACAATGCTGCTTTCCTCCTGGGAGTTGTAGTCCTCCCTGATGTAACCACTGTCCTTGGGAACTGCAGAGTCTTTGGGGCTCGGGGTGCAAAGGGGTAGCAAAGTCATTGAGGGTCCATGGTGCAAAGGGGAGAAACGGGGAATGTCCAACTGGAGAAACGTCCTTGAGGAAACTATAAGGTCCAAAATGCGAGGGAGAGGGTCCATGTCCACTCCTGCAAGCCCGCTTGTACGGGGCCAACCCAAAAGCAATGAAATAAATGAGTCCAGGATCAGTGTCCTTGAGCGAACTTCATCTCCCAAAGTCCAAAAGATCTGGGTTCCCTTTGAGTCCCCCTGCGATCTGGGCAAAACCCCTCCGGAAAACATCGGACACGGCTTATCCAGAAAGGGAGTCTCTGTGGGTCCATAATCTATGAAATGTAGCAAGGCTCTCGCTGGAATCAGCTGGGGAGAGCAGTCCAGGAAGAACCCGGGGAAATGTAGCATGAAGAAAGGCAAAAGGTGTCATTGTACTTGGGGAAACTACATCTCCTGTAGCATGAGTCCGAGGCCCTCACCCACCCCCCTGAAGAGATCTCTTCGGGCCAAAAGAGAGGAAGGAGGAAGAGGAAACGATGGGAGAAATGGCAGAGTGTTTGTTTATTGTTTTGTAAGGTGTTTTGATTCGTTTTGGTTAACTTTTTGGAAAGTCTTCCTTGCGGTGGGGAGTGGGGAAGGCGTTTCGGGACCTAGTGGTGGGTGGTGGTACTGCAGCGGCCTAGCATAGGCCTGGGTGGGATGTGGCCTGGCTGTTGTTGCTTGGGGGCACAGAGGAAAGTATTTGCTTCTGACTTGATGTGGTTTGCTTATGGGGTTGAGTAGGTTCTTAGGGATGTGTGGGGCTGAGTGGACACTGGGAGAAATGTTCTTGCAATGTTATGTGAAGTATAAAGTTGCTTAGAGATGTTCTTGGGTGCCTGGGCTCTGGGGAAGGAATGGGAGGGAAATGTATTTGGCTTTTTGTCTTGCTGTGGTCTGTTTATGGAGTTCAATGTGTTGTTGCCATGTGTAAGGTTTTGGTTGGTGCTGGGGGAAATTGTCCTGGTTTTATTGTTATGCTGTTTGATGTTTGCTGTGTATATGTGGTGCAGATGGGGTAATGGGAGGCAATGGTGGTTGAGATTGTTGGGAGGGACGAAGTTGATGTAGTGTGTATGGAATTTGATGGGGCAAAAAGGAAAAAAGTTTTGGTACTGGTGCAACTTGGGCCATGGGCCAAGAGGAATGCTGGGGACTCTCTGCTGTTTGATCCTTTGGTTTTGGGACTTCCTGATTCGACCATAATGTCACTTCTTTGGATCACCTTTTGCCTCAGTTCTTTCCTTTTGGCCATTTAATTTACTAAGTACATTAATATCTTTCAGTCCTTTCCCTCCTATTTCGCTAGGGGAGCAAGGGTGAGCGTGCGCTGGGTGGGGGGCTGTGAGAGTTTTATATGGTTTTTTGGTGTGTGTTTAAGGGTTTTTTTTAACTTTTTTGGTGGGGTGGTTTAGATTGAATGACAACAGTGTAGAAATTCAAAAGCTTAAGAACACAGTATTAGTTTTAATTAGTAAAAAAAATTCCCTATAAATTGTGAGATGAGTGGATCTTTCTGAAACTAGGCAGAAATTATGCCCTACTGCTCCTACAGTGGAGAAATTCCAGGGGATGCCTCTCTGAGTTATTTTTTAAAGGAAATTTTATTCTAAAATCTTTAAGAATTTCCTAAACATCATTGGATGAATGAAATGCTCTGAAACTTAGGGGGCTTGCAGTGGTAAATTTGTCCTCCAAGTGTGGCCATTTTCCCCAATAGCCCTAAAAATGACAGAAGAGGATCCTGGGAAGTCGTCCCATTGCCACCAATGGCTAGATCACAACTGGAAGCTACGGCTGCTGGCCCTAAAAATTATATTTCATTGACATGGAACAGGAGGCTGCTGAAAAATGGCACCAAAATACAGACGGATTTCCCCCCTAAATTGCACACCCCTTCTCTGGATTACATTTCTCTATCCCCCTTCTTACACATACATTCCAAGGATTCTATAGGACGTTGTCAACTTGTCATGTAAATGCAGAAAAATTGCACTATATTTGTGATGTGTGAATGGGCCCTCAGTCAAGTGAAGAATGACACTAGTGAATATTTTACACTAGTGTAAATTACAACTTCAAGTGAAAAGCCCAGGAGCCAACAGGACAGCCTTAGCTCCAAATGAAAATGTATTTTACTGTTCTTCTCCTATCAACCTGATAGTAAAATCAATATTTGTATCTCTTCTGCCAAGCCTTCTTCACTACCAGCAATAGGATATTGGTTTCTAACTGACTAAAAGTTTCAAAAATTGTGGTACTTCCCCAAACTGGACATACTTCATGCATTTTGCCTGTTCCGATCTTCTGGCATTGAAAACACTATGCCCTTAATATTTCTATCCTGCATCGGCCATCAGGCATGTATCAAAATCATATCTAGTCATGATAAAGACCAAACACAAATATTTGAAAGAATGATTATGCTCTCTTTTTCTTTACTTCCTCTTGGGTCATGTCTCCATGGACCAAAAAAATGCAATCATCTCGCAATTTCTATGAGAACTCTACATGATGTACTGTTGGTTTTGCAGCTGAAGCACTGCAACCTGCCATTAATCCAAAACAAGTGGAAATGGAGTGAATCTGATGTTTTGAATTGTGAACAGCTGGACCAGGATGGATCTGGCCCCATCCAGTATCCATATACCAAATAGTCCTACTGTTGTGTCACTAGTTAGAAGACACTGTCTGGCAGAGTCTTTCTGGTGACATCACTTTTGTGGGTCACATGTTTGGGAGTCCTGTTTTGACCTCATCAGATGTGCCATTATGAGCAAGTGTGACGACTTGGCTATAAAACTTTGGAGGATTTTAAAACTCTTTGATTGCTGCCACCAACCTAAAATATTAATCTTAGGATTTCTTATAAAAATAACAGTTAAGCTAGGTTCCAATTATAATCACCAAAAATAACTGAGAGGATTCTGAGGTAAAATCTTCTTCCAGACTGGGAAATGAGAGATTGCTGGATCTGGCACACACTGATGGAAATGAGGCACACTGAAACTGTCTTGAAAAGTTAACAACGATGAATGTTTATTAAACAAACAAGCAACTTTGAGAGGCACAGATGCGTTATGGTTATCAATTAAGGTTCATTGGCGAGTTGGTTACAGAAGATGAATTAAAACAGACAGTGTAAAAACTTTTCTAACTAAAACTCCCTCACACTAATATTTAAACTAGTCATGAGCAGTCTACAAACTAGCTATCTTAGTTAGTACCCTGAGCTAACTCTCAGTCTACCAGAAGCCCACCTAACTATAACTCTAGCTCTTAGAGTGTTCCTATAGCTGGCTTCTTCAGAGAGGTGAGCTAATCCCTAAACCCTAGGGATTTCTGAAAGCCTGTGACTGACTACCTGCCAGCTATCACACAGAGCTTTCCCTGTCAGCTCACACACAGCTGTGTCAAGAGACTGCTTTAAACTCACAGCTCTGACCACAGACTGCTCTCTCTCTCTCAGAGCTCTGACAAAAAAGCTCTTCACTCTTTGAGTCCTGACAAGAGACTGACTAATAAGCCACACTCTTTCCCACTCAAGTAGCTCGGCTCCTCCCCTCAGCTCTGGGCTCCTCCCAGGCAGCTCTCTCTCTCTAACTCCCTCCCAGAGAAGGATCCAAGCCACTCCCCCTTTTCCTGGCTTTCCTGTTTTCTCCTGGATGCCAAACTGCTATGCTGGTCTCGGCCCAGCATTAAAATGAGTGAGTCCTCATAGCAAGGTTCTACCAGGAAGCTGCTTTTGGCCAGCAAAATGGTAGCAGTGGTCCCAATGCACTCTTGGTCCAGCCAACTGTCTGGACACCAAAAGGGATCGAGGAATGCTCCTGTGCTACATTGGGGCAGCTTCAGAGCACAGTAGTCCAGATTAGTTTAGTGAGCATAGATGTAGGCATACAACCTTATCACATGAGCTGTGTAAAGCATACCACTTCATCTGGCTTCACCACCAAACAAAGGGGCAGTGGGGCAAATCCTTCAGCTCACGTGCTGCTTGCTCATGGCATTGCTTCCCCCATCACACATGGGAAGTGTTGCCAGAGTGGTCAGGATCCTGATCCCTCCCAAAACAGGCAGGCTACAGTGCTGGGAGGGAAGTGTCATAAGATGCTTTCACTCCAGTTGTGAGTAGGGCTTCCGCCAGAAGTACAGCAATGTTTTTGTATGGTCAGCATGACCATCCATCAATTGACTGATGGGGGAACATCCTAGGATGCTTCTCAAGTCCTATCTGATCAAGTCCATTGTCAGATGATACAAAAGAAGCAGGTATTGTCTGTCAAAATTGCATGGGAGAAACCCGTTCATCTATAGAAAACGGTTAAAAGGATCAAAGCCAGTTCAATCTGCCTCGTTTTTATCCTCATTCCTTTTTATTGTATTTTGTTTTATTATCTATTGGAATTATCATTAAACTTCCTCATAGATACACAGCACTGACAGCTGGAGTGTTGACCACCACACCATGACCAAAGTCAATTTTTTTATTCTCCGCAGTTTTAATGCAGCCTTCATAGCTCACCAGTTAGCTACACACTTTTTGTTGAGAGGGTCAAGAAAAGTGAGGTCATGCGAAGAAGAGATGAGAGGGAAACAAGAAGAAGAGGAAATGCTGAAGCTCCCACAAGGAACTCCAGCTCCCACTGAAAAGGTCAATGCATTTTTGAATCATCTCCAGTGCTCTATGACACAGATATACACTCAACCCAATGCAGAGATACTTGATAAAGAGGTTAATGAAGTGGAAAGATTGCAGCAAGAACAGAATAGGCCCCTCTTCTCCCAGCTTCCCATGATGCACTATTTTGTTACCATGGAGATTTGAAAAAGATTTTTTGTTGATGCTGTTTTGGAGGCCCTTCTCTATTCCTGCTAACCTTGACCTTTTGTGTGTGCCTTTTTATATAAAAAATAAAAGATAAGGAATTCCATTTCTTCTTATCTGGTTGTGGCTGGCTGCCTTGCTGGCATTGATGAAGGCAAGAAGTGTGCCAGGGTCTGTCAAATTGTCTCAGTGTGTTTAGATTTTAAATTGATAAGAACATAGGAATTGTTAATTAACAGCAATATTGGAAAGAACACTCCTTTTTTGCTGAATAATGAATTATTTATGCTTCAGAAAATGAAGAAATTATTCTGAAACATATGTAAGAGCAGGAAATGAAGGTTGGGTTGGTAAGATAAGAAATGTGCCTTTGGTCAACTATGAAGATACCTTGGGACAAACTGGTAGATATACAGCTTTAATTAAAAAGAAGGTTGTGTTATTGTGGTCACAGCTTATGATCAATAAGCAGCCTGCAAGTATTTCCTTCTTTCTTTTAACAAACTAAGGATGGGTTGTCAATAGTAAACAACTAATGATATAGAATCATTTAAACAGGTGGAAAGCAAAAAGGTTTTGATATCTACAAGTAATGTACTTGAAGTTCACTATTTCCAGTTTAGAACAGTCTGTTACGCATCTCTAGATAGCCTTTGATCACTAGGCCAGAAATCTTTTTTAAGCTGGTTTAATATGTATGCTTTTACCTCTGTGTGTTTTACCTGATTGTAAGCCGCTCCAAGACCTCGGGGAGTGGTGGCGTACAAGCCCAAATAATAAATAAATAAATAAATAAATAAATAAATAACAAAGGACAGGTTTCAACAAGAAGCTGATATTTTCATCATTGGATAACCTTTTTTTAAACACAACCTTTTTTTTTTTGGATGGATTGGCATTCTGGAAAGTTCTACTTTTCAGTCCTGCCTAGAAGTTAGGCCTTTCTGTATGCACCATCTTGGGGATAATCTTCAAGTAAAACCATAAGAACACCACATAGATATATACTAGTCAGATTGTCTATTGCTTCTCATCTCGATTAT
This sequence comes from Anolis apletophallus, assembly GCA_030556195.1. Lineage (NCBI taxonomy): Eukaryota > Metazoa > Chordata > Lepidosauria > Squamata > Anolidae > Anolis > Anolis apletophallus. The sequence continues at coordinate 59,712,608 of JARBWK010000010.1, read as the reverse complement.
GAGAAAAAAGCCAAGTATAAATAATGATGGTGGTGGTGATGGTCATCTGAATGGAACAAAAAACTGGAAATGCTCACATGCACTGAAAAGTTACTATGATAAGAACATATTTCTTCTTTCAATAACATTGCACTCAGTGGTCACCAAACATACTTCTATAGATGTTGTGGACTTCAATTTCCAAAATATTTAATATGGAGTTGGTGCATTATACTGGCAGCAGCATTTTACCAGGACCATGTAGTGGTGCCAAATAGAGGTACAGCAACAACAGGACAAATTGGGGTGTTATCCAATCCAGGTAAGAATTCATCAAATGATTTTTTCACCCCAGTTCTTCAATTTTTAACATTCTAATATATAAAATGAGCATTTTGGGGGGAAAAGGTATCAAAATAAAAGGCTATGATAGAATCCTGTAAACCTCTTTCACTTCATGAACACTATAGTGTTCATGTGCATTGAAACCTTTCCATGCATGTACACTCTTTATACTGCAGTTCTCAGGTTTAGTACATCAACTATGTGTATAAATGCAACTTCAGTTTTGATGCATGTCCTGACACCATATAGGCAGTAGCTGCTTATTCAGAGAAAAGCAAATTTAGTAATTGGGATTTTGAAAAATAACAAGCTTGAAGGAATTTTAATGTACAATTTCTCAATAATTTTGCAGAGAAATTAGAATGCAGTACATTTTATTAATAGATCAAATGATAATAGCAGGATGACTTCCATGGTATGCATTTAAGTCTTCATTATTATTATTTAGTTTACATAACTATTTTGCATTAGCGAAATTTGTATTTTAAATTGATTTGCTTTTTTGGAGGTCTCATAATATACTCTTTAATTAAAATGATAAATGGGGATTACTTTTGTTGCACACCCTCCAGCATATCACAGATGAAAACTAGGATACATGTGGCCAAGCAACATCAGAGTGTAAGCAAGATGGCAAAAGTTATTAATGAGGGAAAGCATACAGTTGAAAAAGTGGAATGATATTAGACAGGTGCCAAGTTGGGACAGATGGAAGGTACCGTATATTATCTTTACCTATACAAACATGTTCCCATAGAAATCTCTTTTGTCATTCCACCACAGAAATAAGAGACCAGACAACATTGTGGCTTTAACTATGGCCAACATTTGTTTGGGTGGGACAATGAAAAACTCAAAGTGAGTTGGTGGGGGTGAGCTGCTCCGTAAGGCAGCCACACCCCTGCAAATAGTTCTGACAGAGCTATTTTCGATATGGCTGGGCTCCCTTCTGTGAGGGTGGCAAAAGGCTTCCCTGCACCAGCTGTGCCAGCTTGGGAATCAAATCATGCTGAGCACTGCCCTGGCTATCCCTACCATTTTTTCTCTCTGCCCAAATTGGGGAAATCATCTCACCAGGGGCGTAGCCAGGATTTTGATTGGGGGGGGGGGGGCTGAGACTGCGTGGAAGAGGGTCTACCCTAGCAAACCTTTTGTATTGTTATCCCAATAACCCCATTAATGTGGGATATAATGAGCATGGTGATCAGATCATGATATGAATAAACATAACAGTTTAAATAATGTACCAGTAAGGCCTTTTCGTGGACCACGCTAAGAATTTCGGGGGGGGGGTGTGGCTGGAGACCCCTTAGCCCCCCCCCCCGGGCTATATGCCTGCATCTCACTACACTGCTGCTGACAGGAGAAGCAATATACTGATGTATCTGAAGTCTAGAAATTTTAGCCCAAAAAACCTAGATCAACTTATCTGTAGACTTATCATTAACTCTTCTCAAGAATGGAATGATTACTTTTTTGTGCATAGAGTGGTGGGAGGAAAGAGATTGGTCCATTCTAGTAGAACCTAAAAGAAGCATTAAACTCTTCTATGCTTTTCAATGTTGTGTTGCTTCTGGCCTTTTTGAATACTTGGGTAGAAAAATAGAGTTCACATCCAGGGGCAACTGGTCCCCTGAGATAGCATTGGTGCTTTCGTCTCTCTAAAGAATGATCTTCAGCTTATCAACAGATGATATCAAGTTCCATAATTTGGCCTAAAAACCTGCTATTGACTCAAGACCTCATCACATGAGTTGTGAAAAGGTCTTCTAAGCACAGCGTATTGTCCTGTTTAATTTTAAAAGACCTTGTACTATTTCTCAAATCTCATCAGACGCTGCATATTTTGTAGCCTTTCTCCAGTACTGCTCCATGTTCTGAACAATCACACTGGCTAGCATAGTCCCCACCCACTCTGAATTCTTAATTATTATTATTTTTACTTGAGGAAACTTTAAAATGTGGAGTGTAACAACTGCTTCTTAACTGCTTCTCTGCAAGTAGCCTAGCAACAAAAGAGAGAAAATAGGCTCCTTTTTTTGGGTGCATCTACATTGTAGAACTAATGAAGTTTGATGACACTTTAACTGTCTTGCCTCAATGCTGTAGAACTATGGGATTTGTAGTTTGGTGGGGCATCCCCCCCTGGCAGAGAAGAAATAAAAATCTCATAAAACTACAACCCCTACATTAAAATAATATACACAAGTACTTGAGCACTACAAAAGTGAGTACGTCTTTTAGAAATAATAAATACTACTATTTCAAAACCAAAGAGTAATAATGGGGAGAAAATATAGCTATGCTAAATTGTTGATAACTTTCAATTGTGGAATTCCTTTATTACATTAAATAATAAATAAACAAACAATAGACCTGGGGAAAGAATTGGAGCATCAGTGCTCAGAAACAGACTGCCCCCATAAAAAAAACCAATTGCTTCATGTCACTGAAACAAAATGACACAGGTGAATCTGATAGATCACATCACACGTGCGTTGAAGCATTTCCTCCTGTTTCCATCAGGAGCTCAAAAGACTACTTCTTCCCGGCTTCTCTAACACATACACCACTCCTACACTCACCCCAAATTCTCCACAGTTCTAAGACAGTTTATAGATGAAACACCACAGATGATAACTGGAAGTACCAGTAGATTTGCATATTTTGAAGGGCTCCATAGCACTTCATCTATGACAGGGCTGTCCAACTGCCGGCCCTGCAGGTGTTTTGGCCTTCAAATCCCAGAAATCCTAACAGCTGGTAAACTGGCTAGGATTTCTGGGAGTTGAAGTCCAAAACACCTGCAGGGCCGGCAGTTGGACAGCCCTGATCTATGAAATGTTTTAGATGTGTATAGAAACAGGGGAGGGGGGACTTGCATCTGATGAGGTCCTTATTCACAAGATCAATTTATACATGAGTATAAACCATAGTTTTCAGCAGCTTATTTCTCTGGTGCGTCACTTCCTTCATTATCATCACCTACATAAACATTTAAGATGCCTACCATGCTTGAGCTACAACACAAAGTGTTGCCTTATGTTGCTGGAGTTATAATCCATAGGCTGCAATGGGGCCTAGTTCAGACAAGGTCTTCTGTGTGCTCTCTGTTTAGTAGCACAGACAACAATAGTCTTTAAATTTTACACAGCTTTTTAAATTGCCTTTGTGCACATCTTGCCCCCAAGCTCCCTGGGGTTCTTGCTTACTTGCAGAAATGTGCCTGACCCATCAGTCACTGGCAATGTGCTACATTTCATCTTCAAGTGTGAAAGGAGGGAAAAAACAGTCATAAAAGATTTATTGAAACAAATTTCTCTTTCAGTGAAGAGTGCAGGCTGATATGATCGCCTTTTCATTTTGTCTTTCTTTCTCCTCCTGAGCTTACAATTTGAACAATCGCCCAGGCTTGTTTGCCCATTCCCAACCTGCCAAACCGTTTTCAATAACAAGATCCATCTCTTCCTCCTCAAGGCTGCATTGTCTTCATATCCTTGGAGTTGACTTCACTCCCTTTTATCACTTGAGCAACATGTGTTTAGATTGTAAACATCCTGATAACAGTTTTGTCAGCTCCACAGAAGTGAAATAATAAAGCTATTGATAACATTTCTAATAGTGATGGTCACAACTACCACCCAACACTGTGATTACAAGGAACAGGCTAACAACCTAGATGTCTTGTTTTGAAAGGGATTTCATCACTGTTAAATTGATAGATACCAGATAAAATTTCAGAAATAATATATTTGATCATGTTACTTTGCTCAAGAAAGGTAATGAGAGAAATGCTATTTTGTTTCAATTTTCCTTTAGAGTAAGGCAGAACGCTGAAGTTTGCACTTGAGACTGTCTTCTCTTTCCTGACCTCATATCCAATCTGTGTCTGCTTCTATTTTTCAAACACACATGAGTTTGTATTCATGATTAAATTATACATAGAATTTGAGTGCATAAAGATATGTTTAAGGAATGGTTTGCATCAATGTGAAATTGCTGCCTTTTCCTATGTACACCTTTCAAGTGTACACATTGTTTTCTCCCAGAATACCTGCAAATTTTGTGTGAGGATTCTGGGTCACAGACAGAAGATTCCAGCCTTCAGGCAGCCCAAGAAGTGTGGACTATGGAAAGCCGACCAAACTACAGACTTAATTTGTAGTTTTCCCTTTCAAACATTAATGATCTACTTAAGCTATAGGCTACATATGTACACTTCTCCGTTGGCGCCCCCTTGTTGTTGGGGAGAGGCTTGTGTACCCTAATGAAGTTGTGAGCTATGCTGGCAATGGCATAATAGCCACTGGTAGGGCCTCCCATGCCAGACAGAACACAATCGAAGGGTCTGACAAAGAGCGTCAAAGGGCAGGATGAGCTCTCTAGCCTTTTGGCAACCATCCTAAGAGGAAAACTCTGATTTCAAACCCAGGCAGATGGTGCTCGTTTAACCCTGTAAGGTCAGCCATTTAAGAGAAGGAAACTCGAACCAAACCTACCACCTGAGGACCTCACTGCCACCATCCTAAGCTTGCTAGGCCCCAGCAGACAAACCTTTGGTTTAAAGGGTGAGGCCAGTTCTGTGCACACTGCGCTTCACCAGAAAGGTCCATTGCACAGACTCGAAGGACACATCCAACCTCTGAATCATCAATGCGCTTGTAGAATGCATGGGATGAGTCCTTCCTGAATCTTCATTCACGAAGAAAAGCCAAGACATATATACTAAAGCTGTGCAAAAAATTGTAAGAGGGCCATAAATTGTAAGTATTGCATTCAGTCCATACTTAAACCCATATTGCATTCAGTCCATACTTAAAGAAAGGGAGTGTGGCCTTAGAGTCACTCTGCTCAGATACAGTTTCTTCCCTGTGATTGGCTGGGTGCCAGAGGGGAGGAGTTGAGCTGACTAGGAGAAGGATTCCTGTCAGTAAGATTTTAGTCTTGTCTTGTGAGAGGCTTCAGATAAGACACATCTGAGCCTTCTCAGTCTGGTGCCAGGCTGCAGATAAGAAACATCTGAGCCTGAGGAGTCTTGAGCAAGGTTTCTGGGGGAGTATCATCAGAGCCTCTGCAATAGAGACTGACAGTCTAATCTATAGCTAACCACCACTAGGGAATAGGCTGGACTAAGGGGGAGTCAAGACCTAGCACTGACAGCTCTTAGGGCCAGGAGAGATTCCAGTGGTGACGCTTTTAGTTTAGAGCCAGAAGGACTGACTGGGAATAGTCAGTTAGATCACCTTGTCGTCTCTTGTGATAGGGAGGCAGGTGGGGCTCTGAGACTGTGGTGCTAATCTAGTTATTAGCTACTGTTAACAAGACTCAGGGAACTGTCTATGGTATAGAACAGGGCTGTCCAACTGGCGGCCCGGGGGCCGTACACGGCCCCCCAGCCTGTTGGACACGGCCCCTGCTATGCCCCCGGCCGCCATTTTTATTTTTTTTTAAAAATCTAATTTTTTTAAAAAAAATGGTGGCCGGGGGGGAGGGGGAGACGGGGCAGGGAAGAGGGAGTGCACTGGCTCCTCCTCCTTCGCCCTTCCTCCTTCCCCTCCCTGCACCGCGGCTCGTGATTGGAGCCGCGGTGCATCCGCGGGGGAGGAGGAGGAGGGGCGAAGGAGGTGGAAGTCAGCGGGCTGCCTTCTTCCTCCTTCGCCCCTCCTCCTTCCCCTCCCCGCACCCGCGTTCAGGATTGGGGCAAGGGCGCGCGCGCGGGGAAAGAGGAGGGACGAAGGAGAAGGCAGTCAGCTGATTGCCTTCTCCTTCCTCCCTCTTTCCCCGCGCGGGATCCGGGCGCCAGCGCGCGCGCGGGGGAAACAGGGACGAAGGAGAAGGCAGTCAGCTGATTGCCTTCTCCATTCTCTCTCTTTCCCCGCCCACGCGGGGACCCTGGGCGCCGGCGCGCGCGCGGGGAAGAGGGAGAAAGGAGAAGGCAGTCAGCTGATTGCCTTCTCCGTTCTCTCTCTTTCCCCGCGCGCGTGGGGATCCTGGGCGCCGGCGCGTGCGAGGGAAAGAGGAGAAAGGAGAAGGCAGTCAGCTGATTGCCTTCTCCGTTCTCTCTCTTTCCCCGCCCGCGAGGATCCTGGCGCCGGCGCCGGCGCGCGGGAAAGAGGGAGAAAGGAGAAGGCAGTCAGCTGATTGCTTTCTCCTTTCTCTCCCTCCTCCTCCTCCTCCTTTTTCCCGGCGCCGCAGCGTACGGGACACCGGTTGCGCCGGGAAGGGCGGGAGGGTTCAAGGAGGTGGGCCTCCTCCTCCTTCCCGACGCCGCTCGTGTCCCATGCGCCGCGGCGCCGGAGAAAGAGAAGGAGGAGGGAGAATGACAGCTTAGGAGGGGGGTGGGGTGGGGGCGGGGCCTGGGGGCGGGGCCGAACAGCCCCCCAGGTCATCAGTGACCTCAAGTCCAGCCCTTGGCTGGTTAGAAGTTGGACAGCACTGGTATAGAAGTTCCAGTTAGTTACATCAGCTACCCTCTAGTTTAATTATTAGTTGGGGAGTTGGGGAGACAAGTCTTAGTACTGTCTGTGGAACTGAATTTAAGATCTAAAGAAGAAGCAATAGCCTTTTTATATAGAAACCATTACGAACCAGCACCTATTCAGATCCAGTCAACCATCACGCTAATAGTTTTAAAATCTTCTTTTCTGTAACCGTACGCTCTTGTTGCCTCACTGAAGAACCAATACGATCTGTGCCTACTTGTTAGCCTGTTTGATAGTTAATAAATTATTTTCCTATTAATTCTCACAAGCCTCCATCTTTCTGTCTTTTCAGTTTTCCTCACAGTGGGTGATTTGGTGTAAAGGGAGCCTAATTAAACATCTTAGTTATTAAATTGAATCCTGATCACAGATTAGGTTGGTGGCAGTAATTACCGGGAGTGTTAATAATATAATCTGCAGTGTCAAGTCGTGACACCCTGCTTAAAATGGTGGGTACTCTTACACCAAAGGCCTTCAGTGGGTCCTCCCCCCCCATCAGGCACATAGCTCATCCCAGGTCCATTTCAGAGCAGGGCCTGCTCATGTAAGGCCAGGCAATGGATGGGAAGAGCTCTCCCAAGCCCCATGGGGTCTCCTCTTCTACAAAGTATAGCTTAGCTCTTGTAGGTTATTTTAATAATGAAAGGAAAAAATAACAAATTTCTCATCACTTGGCATTAGATTTGACCCAGACCTCAAAAAGATTTTGTAAATACAAATAAAGTGGAATTTTGGGGTCGTGCACACCTCTAATATAGATTATTACAATATCTATGTAAATATGTAAAAGCAAGACAGTAAAGAAAACTGAAAAGGAAAAAATTAATTGAAATGTATTATGTCAGTATCACACGAGCCATCGAAAAGGAAAATAAATGGGTTGGAAAGTAAATGAAGCCTAATCTCTCAGTAGAAGCACAAAATGACAAAACAGAGGGTACTGTACTTTGAACATATTGTGTACTGGAAAAAACATAACAATTGGCAAAGTTGAAGGTAGTAGGAAAATAGCAAGACTGGACTGGAAGTGGATTAGTTCAGTCCAGGAAGCCATGCCACTGAATTTGCTAGATATGAGAAAACTTGTAACAAGGTCTCTTAATTGTTTCTCATTCATAAGTTTACCATAAATTGAAACTGATGTAATGGTTCACACAAATACTCACCAATAATGGAAGAAGGTACATACTTGTGACACATTGGAGCAGAAGCAATAGATAATTGTTGGTCCATTATATATCCCACTGAACTCCTTTTATCTTTTATTCATGAGAATGTATGGAAGGTGGTTACAATCACATATTAGTCTTCAGAGTTCTTTGTAGCATTTGCTTGTCATGCCGAAGGATACCTTTGATTATTCCTTAGCCATTCCCAACAGTTTGGACATGCAGAAAGAGGCAACCAGATTCATGTTATGAATTGGGTAGATTTCAAGTAAACTTCTAGTAAATCAGTGGAGGCATCTAAACCCAGTTTTTACCATGTTTCTGATAAAGTCAAAAGTTCTTTGTTTCTTATTTTAGCAACTTGAGCTGAGGGGAATCAGTGGAAAACCTCATAGCCACTTTTCCTTTTCCAAAACAGCCATTTCCTTAAATGCTTCTAAATTAGCCTCTCTTATTTCATTTACTCTCCCTCTCTATGTTGTTATTATCGTGTTTACCCAGCATCATTCTGTGAGTGTCTCCAGGCTCCTTCCAGCCAGCACACACAATACGTTACAATTATATAATTACACCATTGTAATCAAATAATTAAGACACATGTTAAACACATATTAGAGCCTACAAAGAAAAATGAGTAGCAGTCACAGGGTAGGCAAGAGCAAAAAACGGAAAGGCTGGAAAGTAGGCTGTTCTTCTAGGGATTCTAGGCTTTGGCCTCTGCTACCGACAGACTGGGATTATTTGCTTAGGAAACTATGTAAATAAGACAGTAAAACTGTAGCTTTGCAACTCAACCAGCTATCTTATTAGAGAAGCTTTTTGAATATTTATTAAGAGCTGTGATCTGGATAGTGCTGTTTAACAGCTCCTTAACTGCCATGGTACAATGCTATGGAATCAAATAAGTTGTCATTTTATGATGTCTTTAGCCTTTTCTGGCAAGAAGGCATCATAAAACAATAACTTCCATAATTCCATAGCATTGTGCCATAGCAATTAAAGAGCTGTTAAGACATCATAAAACTATAACTTCAATGATTTCATATCATTGAGTTCTTGAGCCCCATCAAACTACAAATCCCCACGTTCCATAGCATTAAGCCACAACAGTTGAAGTGGTGTCAAACTGCATTAATTCTATAGTTTAGAGGCACCCTGTGTTATTCATTATTCAGTTTTATTTAGATTCTTATATTTCCATTCTTAAGATCAGGTGGATTAGAAGTAGATTCCTATGGCGTTAAGTCCTTTTCTGGAAAAGATGTAGACTGGTTCAACTAAGACCCAGCCTCCTTTTTTAGAGTTCAGAAGTAGAAATGCTGGATCTCTTAACTCTCTCTAAGGCTAGTTTCAGCAAAGTAAACAGGCAATATGCACACTTCATAGCTAAAAACCTTACTAATTACTAGGCTTGTTTGATTAAAAAAACAGGTTCAAAACTCATTTCAAATGTAGGGGGTGCTGGTGGTTCGGATGAAAAGTCAATTCCGATTTTCACAGAAAAAAGTTTGAAAATTTTCAAAACTTCTGAGACTTCTGAATTCTTCCTTAATGGTTTGAAAGTGTTATTTCCTGTTTCATTGGGTGGTCTTTATTTTGAAAGTAGTTGTTTTACTCCAGAAAGGGGGGAGGAAGCAAAGAGAGGAAAATCATCCCTCAGTTTTAAAAGGCTTCCCAGGCTCACGGGGAGAATAGAGGAGAAAAGTCAGCCACTCGGTTTTAAAATGCTTCCCAGGCTCACGGGGAGAAGAGAGGACGATAGTCAGCCACTAGATTTTAAAATGCTTCCCAGGCTCATGGGGAGAAGAGGGAAGGAAAGTGAGCCACTTGGTTTTAAAATGCGTCCCAAGTTCACAGGCTTCCCAGGCTTGAGCCGAGGCCAGGAATCATTTCTGACTCACTTACTGCTTCATAACAGAAATGGCAGAAAAAGCTTCGGAAGGGCAAAGGGACTTCCGGTTTCCTTAAAATCTTTGAAATTGCTTCAAAAAGCAAATCTTTCCCAATTTATTCCAAATTACGAAGATTCCAACCAAACCTAACCATCTCTACTAATTACATTTAAATGTGCAGTTAAAGATATATACATGCAGGGCTTAAGCCCTGGCTAACTGCAGTAGAGATGCAACTCATCAGGGCTTGCACTCACCATCTTGCGAGAGGAGAAAAAGGAAAGAAAAGGAAGAGAGGGGGGAGTATCTTGCAAACACCTGGAAGGTATTCTGTTCACAAGGTGTGATTACTTTCCCACAATGGATGACTGAGCAAATGGAGAATATTCTAGACTGAGACAGCATGCAAATGTTCAAGGCATGCAGGGAACTTAATGTACAAAACTAATGTAAAGTTCTAATAGCAAATGTGCTGAAGGGGTTAAAAAGAATACTTAGGAAGAATTTTCCATAAAGGTCAATATTTCCTATATCTGCAATAGATCATAAAGTTTTTGTAATTTACTTGGACTGATTGGTTCTTGTAGTCTCATCCAACTGTATAATCCTATTTTCTAAGTAAGCACATCATAAATTCTGGTATAATTTCAACAACTTCCACCTGTCAATTCATCTGAACCCAGAACAATCGGATCACTTTCTTGATGGCACTGTGCAACTACAAACTAGACATCCAAGCACTGTGCTAAAAGAATAGCCTGCTGATTACTGCAGATACTTACATGCCTTCACCCAGAACACACTACCAAATTTATTGTTTACAGCCATGCACGCCAATATCAGTACATCTCCTCAGAGCCAGAAGATACGGATTCAAAGATCATGGATTTGCAGCAGACATTGCTCAAACTACAATACCCATCAAATGAGGTAAAAAAACCAAATCAATGAGGCAAGATTGATAGCAAGGAACAATCTAGTACAAGACAAGTCAGAAAATGAAATGACTTGTCACATACTGATCCCAGCTGAGACAAGGTGAACACATCATCAGCAAGCTATAACCTTCTCTGGAGAAGACTACTACTTTCTCGCAGTCTTAATCAACAACTCACTGACAGCAGAACACATTACTCGGGGTAGGAAAAATATCTGAAAATACTCAAGGCATGGATGAAAATGATAGGTTTTTGGTATTGGGAAACTTTAACAAGAATAAATGAAAATTGGGGTTGAGAATGTATTCTGTGCAAAATGTCCACATACTTTGCATACTTAATAGAATTTTCTGAACAAAAAAGTTATTTTCTATATAAAAATAAATTTCTATGCAGTTACTAAAACCAAAATGTTTTCTACATGGAAAAATGCTTCTTTCATGTGGTGAAATTGTTATTTTCTCCACAAAACAGCCATATGTGAATTTAGTACAGAATAAGTCCTGAACTGTGAATACTTTTCAAACCCTGAACGGTTTTTAAAGGCTTTCTCACAGTTGGGAATAAAACAGTTAAATAACTCATTGCTTCCGTAAGAACAACATTAGTGAAGAATTTCTAGATGGAAATGTAGGAACAAGACCCAGTTAGAAAGCCAGCTTCCTACTCTAGCTGTACATCTATCTGTCAGCAATGTAACAGGCCATAATAATGTCACCCATAACATTGGAGGCACATGTACTTGCTCATCCTTCAGTGTGATATATAGCATTGTCTGTCAGCAATGCCCCTCTGCACTCTACATGGGCAAACAGAGCAGTCTCTACACAAGAGAATAAATGGAAATAAATTTGATATTAGACATGTCAGCACTAAATAACCAGTGGCAGAACTTTTTAATCTTCCTGGGCATACAGTCAATGGCCTTCAAGTTGCTGTTCTTGGAACAAAAAGGAAAAAAATACGAAGGCAAAAAACAGCTGAACTGAGATATAGTCCAAATTCTCTGTTCACACACGTGAACATCAATGATACTTTCATGGCACACTCCATAGATTGATATATAGGTCCTTGCAACTGAAGACGTAAAAAAACCCCTCACTTCAAGGAAACTTACTTTCAATAACCACCCTGCTTTTATACCTTATGACTAATAGAATAACTGCTTGATAGACATGTATCATCTTGCAGAAATATTTGAGGGCTTATGACTCTGTTCACAATTTGCATCTTTCTGTATACTCTGATCCTAGCCTCATAATTACAGGACTGCTATTATCCTTTGTGCTTTAATATCTACTTCGTTGGTGCATTTGAAGAAATGGATTGAAAAACGTATGCTGAAATAAATCACTTAGTCTTGAAGGTGCTGCTAGATTTCTTATTCCATTCTTCCCCCTTCTACATTATTGCTAATGGTTTTTCTTTTCAATGTTTTTATCTATTTTTTTCCAAATATGAATGTTTATATATTCTAATCCGGGCCTGTCCAACAGGCGGCCCGTGGGCCGCACACGACCCTCCAGCCCTCCTACCCACCTGCAATTAAAATTTTTTATTTAAAAAATCCAATTTTTAAAAAAAAAAATCCCCCCCCCAAATACAAAAAAAGTGCGCATATGCACGGTGGCGCAAGCGCCATCCACGGCCACCGCCCCCATTGCTCTGCTCCCATTGGCTCCTCCCTCCCTCCTACAGCATCACGCCGGGTGACAGAAGCAGCGAAATCGCCGCTTCTGCCGCCCGGCGTGACGCTGTACGAGGGAGGGCAAAGCCATGGCGGGCTCCCCTTGGCTCCTCCCTCCCTCCTACAGCGTCATGCCAGGCGATGGAAGCAGCGAAATCACCGCTTCTGTCGCCTGGCGTGCCGCTGTAAGAGGGAGGGCAAAGCCATGGCGGGCTCCCCTTGGCTCCTCCCTCTCCCCCTAAGAGGGAGGGCAAAATCGCCGCTTCTGCCGCCCAGCGTGATGCTGTAAGAGGGAGGGAGGAGCCATGGCGGGCTCCCATTGGCTCCTCCCTCTCTCCTACAGTGTCACGCCGGGCGACGGAAGCAGCAAAATCGCCGCTTCTGTCGCCTGGCGTGACGCTGTAAGAGGGAGGGCGAAGCCATGGTGGGTTCCCCTTGGCTCCTCCCTCTCTCCTGCAATGTCACGCCGGGCAACGAAAGCAGCGAAATCGCCACTTCTGTCATCTGGCATGACGCTGTAAGAGGGAGAAGCCATGGCAGGCTCCCCTTGGCTCCTCCCTCTCTCCTACAGCGTCACGCCAGGTGGCGGAAGCGGCGAAATCACCCCCCGCGAGCGACTCCGCCCTCTGCGATCGGCCCCACCCCCGCTGCGGCCCCCCAGGTGTTCAGTCTCTGGGATTCCGGCCCTTGGGCTGGTAGAAGTTGGACAGCCCTGTTCTAATTCAAACATACATTTGTATACACTTTGCCTATAGCAGGGCTGTCCAACTTCTAGCGGCCCAAGGGCCGGAATTCCGGTCACTGATCGCCTGGGGTCTGCAGTGTGAAAAAGCACCCCGAGGGCCCAAGTTTGCCCAGTCCTGCTATAGAGTTGCTGTAAATAGGTGGAGACTCCTTCTTCATAGGCTTTGAAGCAGAGGCTTGATGTCCATCGGGGTGGGGGGTGTGCTTTGAATGCAGTCCTCATGCTTCGTGGAAGGGGGTTGGACTGGATGGCCCACAAGGGGCCTCAAACACTTTGTATCTGGTTGCTGTGCCCTGCTTAAGTCTGAGTACAGTGGCCACTTTTTAAGAGAGGGGTACCCAAAAATAGAGACTTTTTCCAGAAAAATACAATCAAAAACACCAGGAGGGCCAAAGTTTTCCCGTGCCTTTTGTAGATGCCCCCCCAGTCTGTGGGAATCTCTCATATATCTGTGGAGTGAACAGGGTGGGCGAAAGAACTCTTGTCTGCTGGAGACAAGTCTGAATGATGCACCTGTGATTAGCATTGAATAGACTTGCAGCTTCAAGGCTTGGCTGCTTCCTGCCTGGGGGTACTCTTCTGTTCTGAGTTTGAACTTCGCCAATGAAGTAATTCTGAATTTCTTTAAATATCAAAAAGCAAACTTTGTTGAAGGGAAAGAATAAATAATGAAGGAAGAAAGGAAGATGGGAAGAGGGAAGAAATGAGGGAGGAATAAATACAAGAATAAAAGGAAATAAAAAATAAAATAAAAATAAAATAAAAGAAAGGAGGAGGAGGAAGGAAGGAAGATGGATAGAGGGAAGAAATGAGGGAGGAATAAATGCAAGAATAAAAAGAAATAAATAAAATAAAAATAAAATAAAAGAATAAAAGAAAGGAAGAGAGGAAGGAAGGAAGATGGATAGAGGGAAGAAATGAGGGAGGAATAAATGCAAGAATAAAAGGAAATAAATAAAATAAAAATAAAATAAATAAAAATAAAATAAAATAAATGCAAGAATAAAAGGAAATAAATAAAAATAAAATAAAAATAAAATAAAAAAAAAATTAAAATAAAATAAAAACAATAATATTTATTTATTTATTTATCATTTCGACTTGATAACCCGCCCTTCCCAAGGCTCAGGGCGGTTCACATGTAAAAACAGCATATAGCATATAAAACAGCATATAAACATGATTAAAACACCTAAAAAATTCCATTAAAACAGACATAAAATCACAACCAGCTGGATCATAGGGCTGGGTCATAGAGGTGGTGATGTTTGACAAGATATTGACGTCAAATAAAAGGAAGGAAGGATTGAAGGAACGAACGAACGAACGAACGAAGGACCCCACCCCAGCAAAACAGCCCTCTGCTTCAGCCTACCTTAGTTCGGTATCCTTCCTCCTCTTCTCACTTCCGGGTTCCCACCGGCGGCTCCTCCCATTGGGCATTGCAGAGGGCGGGGGAGCGCTCTCCCTGCCTTCTCTGCAGGCCCAATGGGAGAAGCCACCGGCGGGAGCCTGGGAGAGCGAGAGGAGGGGCCTTCGAAGGCTCCTCTTCTCGCTCTCCCAGGTTCCCACCGGCGGCTCCTCCCATTGGGCATTGCAGAGGGCGGGGGAGCGCTCTCCCTTAAAACAGCTCATTTCTTGCAGGAGGATAGGCGGGCCGCATCCAAGGGGCTGGTGGGCTGTGTGCGGGCCGCGGGTCGCCTGTTGGGCAGGCCCGGCCTATAGTACATCTTTTTGGTATGTTTTTCATGATCTTGTAAATTATACATTTTAATATCTTGATTTGTTTTGATCCATTATGAAGTTTGGAAAGAGCAAATTGAGTAAAATCACCTTTAAAAAAACAAACAAACAAACATATAAATGATTTTAGACACCTAAATGAATTTTTCAATCTTTTTATTTATTTTATTATTTTATTTTATTTATTGAGGCTTCTTCGCCGCCGACTCCCAAGGGCTCGCGGCGGCTCACAGAGCCAGTGGCACAGCGCCACAGGGTTAAAACAAACAGTTAAAAGACACATTTAAAACAGTAAAATACAATATGATTCAAGAACAACAGCACTATCGCAGCCCCGAAGGTGCGGGCACAACCTACTCCCGAAGGCCTGCCTAAACAAATGAGTTTTGCAGGCCCGTCTAAATGGAAGTAGGTCTTTCAGGGTTCTGGCCCGGCCGGGAGGCGTTCCATAGCGTAGGAGCTATAACGGAGAACGCCCCTCCCGCGGGTGGATGTTAAGTGTGCCGATTTTACCGAAGGTACTACCAGAAGGTTGGCCTCTTCGGACCTCTTCTACTTTTTTCATGTTTAGATAAAAGTAAAAGTTTTCTCCTGACATTAAGTCTAGTTGTATCCGACTCTGTGGGTTGGTGCTCATTTTCATTTCTAAGCTGAAGAACCAACATTGTCCATAGACACCTCCAAGGTCATGTGGCCAGCATGCCTACATGGAGCGCCATTACTTTCCTGACGGAGTGGTACATTGATCTACTCACATTTGCATGTTTTAGAACTGCTAGGTTGGCAGAAGCTGGGGCTAATAGCAGGTGCTCATGCCACTCCCCGGATTCAAACCTGTGACCTTTTGGTTAGCAAGTTCAGCAGCTCAGCAGTTTAACCCACTGTGCCACCAGGGCCTCCTTTCATGTTTGGGAAGGGCAAATTTGATAAAAATCATATTGACATGTACACCATGCCTAATTCAAACTATTTCTGTCTGTCTTAATCCACCAAATTATATTCCCAGGGCAGTTATAAAACATTTATTTTATTCATTAAACAATGTAGTCATGCTGGTATTATATGAGAGTGTTGGATTGGAAGATCCAGGCTCAAGTCTTTACATAAGCTGAATGGCTGCTGACTGACTTCAGGCCCATCATTCCAATTTACCCTGGCTGTACTCAAAAAATTATTATGGGAACAGTAGGAGGAAGGGAGGCATTGAATCTCTCAGAAGGAAAGATGGACTATAATGTAACTACTAACTAATAAATAAATAAGCTAAGCTTCACAAAAGCCTAAAAGCCACACAAAACTGTCAGCAGAAATAAAACTGTATCCAAGCAGTTTGGAAGAATAAAATAGTATTTGCCTGGAGCCAAAACAAAAGGAAGGTAGTTGGCAAGCAAAGCTCTCTTGGGAATGCATTCCTTAACTGGGGTATCATCTGAGAAGGTTCAAGTCATCTGAAATGATGGGACACTTACAAAACATCCTGCAAGGGAAGTATTAATTTGCAAGTAGACCTATATAATGATGCAAAAAGCACTGACAAGATAGTTCTCTGTGAGGGATTCTAGGAAATATATAACATCTGGTCTTGAACTCTGTTACACAACTTTCCAGTTTGTTTCCAAGCCCAATTCAATAATGACTTTATAATAATAACTTAATTTTTGTACCCCATCTTCATCTACCCGAAGGGACTCGGGACGGTTTACTTGGGGCCAAGCCTGATCAAAACAATTAAAATATGACACGTTAAAATACATTAAAACAAGGTAATACAACACATCATAACAGTATAAAACAGGCATCAAAATCAACAACCAATAACAAAATTCAGTTTATCATCACAACTGTGCGGACTGATGCAATAAAAATTTAAGTGATAAGGATAATAGATAAAGCGCTTGGGTCACAAGGCAGCAGTAAAAATACGAGCAACAGTAAAGTGCGAGGACAAGATTTAGAGTCCTAGCTGGACCAGCTATCTAGGGAATTATCTACGCAAAAGCACAGTGGAACTTCCACGTCTTTAACTCTTTGTGGAAAATGGACAGAGAGGGAGCCAGCCTGATCTCTCTGGGGTGGAAGTTCCAAAGCCAAGGGGTGACAACAGAGAAGACCCTTTCTCTCATCCCCACCAACCATGCCTGAGATGGTGGCAGCAGTGAGAGGAGAGCCTCTCCAGAGGATCTTGGAGATTGCAAAGGTTTGTAGGGGAAGATGCGATCATGAACATAGGCAGGTCCCGAACCCTTTAGAGCTTTATAGGTGGTAACCTTCATCTTGAATTAGGACCAGAAACTTATCGACAGCCAGTGGAGCTGTTTAAACAAGGGGATTGACCACTCTCTGTAGTTTGGTACAGTTAGCAACCTAGCAGCTGACCTTGCACCAACTGCAGTTTTACGGGCCATCTTCAGGGGCAGTCCCACATAGAGTGCATTACAGTAGTCCAACCTGGAGGTAACTAAAGCATGGACCACCATGGTCAAATCAGACTTCTCGAGGTATAGTCACAGTTGGCACATGAGCATTAACTGTGTGAAGGCCCTCCCAACCACTGCCAACACCTGAGCATCAAGCGTCAGCGCTGAGTCCAGGAGGACCACCAAACTGCAGACCTGTGTCCTCAGGGGGAGTGTAATCCCATCAAGCACAGGTTGCCATTCTATACCCCAATCGGCCAAATGACTGACCTGGGATTCAGCTTCAGCTTGTTGGCCCTCATCCAACCCATCACAGAGGCCAGGTACTGGTCCAGGATTTTAAGTGCTTCCTTGGAATTAGGTGGAAAGGAGTAGTAGAGTTGTGTGTCATCTGCATAGACATAGCACCAAACTCCAAAACTCCAGATGACCTCGCCCAGCGGTTTCATGTGGATGTTCAAAAGCATGAGGGAAAGAATGGAACCTTGTGGGACCCCACAAGTCAATGGCCAAGGGTCCGTGCAGGTGTCCTCCAGCTTCACCAACTTAGTGCGGCCCTTCAAGGAGTGGTGGAGCCACTGCAGAGCAGTACTCCTAAGGCCCATTCTGGAGAGCTGCCCCAGAATGATACAATGATTGATGGTATTGAAAGCCGCTGAGATGTCCAGGGGAACTAACAAGAACACACTCCCCTTGTCAAGTTCTCTGTGGCGGTCATCCACCAAGGCGACCAAAGCATCTTGATTGTAGAAATCTCCTCTGGAAAAGTTAAATTGAGGCCCCTTCTACACGGCCATATAAAACCCAGAATATCAAAGGAGATAATTCACATTGCCATAAAATCCAGCTCAAAATTGATAATCTGGATTTTATATGGTAGCATAGCAGGCACCTCATATAATCCAGTTCAAAGCAGATAATGCGGATTATCTGTTTTGATTATCTCTGGATTTTATGGCAGTGTAGAAGGGACCTGATTCTGTCCTTGCTGAGCTTCTAACTGTAGAAGCCCTATAGACCCACTAGTTCTAGCAAAATGGAGAGGGCTGTCTAAGCCCCCTTCCACACAGCTCTATAAAATCCACATTGAACTGCATTATATGGCAGTGTGGGCTCAGATATCCCAGTTTAAAGCAGATATTATGGATTATGTGCCTTGATATTCTGGGTTATATAGATGTGTGGAAGGGCCCCAATACTCCTTCTACACTGCCATAGAAAATCCAGTGTAAACACATATAATCCAGTTCAAAGCAGATAATATGGATTATCTGTTTTGATAATCTGGATTACATGGCAGTGTAAAAGGGGCCTGAAATACTGCTGCTAAGGCCCCTTCTATACTGCTTTATAAAATCGAAATTATCTGCTTTTATGGCCGAACCAGGAAGCCCCAAATCCAGGAGATCCAACTGCAGAGAGTCCCCAGTATTCCTTTTGGCCCATGGCCTAAGTTGCACCAGTACCAGACTTTTTTTCCCCACTTCTGCCCCACTCAATCCCATACATCACACTGCACCAACTTCGTCCCTCCCAGTATGCCTAGCCACCATTGCTTCCCCTCACCCCAACTACACAACATTTGCACAGCCAATAGCACATGAAGAACATTTTAGCAAGTCCCACAGCATAGCAATAAAACCAGGACATTTCCCCCAGCACCACCAAAACCCTACACCTGGCAACAACACACTGGACCCCATAAACAGCCCACAGCAAGACCAGAAGCCAAATACATTTTCCCTCCCATTCAGTCCACAGAGCACCAATGCATACATCAGAAATACTTCACATAACATTGCATAAATAATAGAATAGAACATTTTTCCCAGCGCCCACACAAATAATAACCCTCACAATCCCATAAGCCAACTCCTGTTCAAAAACAACAAACTCTCAAACCTCCTGCCAAGCCACAACAGCCTGGCTAATCTGCCCCCAGGCCTGTGCAAGGCCACTGCAGTACCACCACCCACCACTAGGGCCGAAACGCCCGTCCCTGCCTCAACCGCTAACAAGAAAAAACCCCAAAACAACCCAAACACTTCAAAAACAATAAACAAGACCCTTCCCCTTTTCCTACCTTGTTTTCCATCCTTCTCCGACCGGTCCGACCCTTCTGGCCTCTAGGGGGGCCGCGCGGGCGAGACGCACCTCCGCAGACTCGCCCGCCCCAAACGCCATCTTGGAAAAGTGGGGGCCATTGCCGAGGGTGGGGGGCAAGGAGCGGAGCGATCCGCGGATAAGTGAGATCGCCATAGGAAGAGTGGATTCAGTATCCACTCTTTGGAAATGTCCCCGATTTGCCCCGCTGTTGTCCCCGAAGCACTCTGCCTCTTCCCCCATCTTGTCTCTGCTTCTTTCTTCTCCCCATTCTCCCTCCCATGCCTGGAGGAAGCCCGGAAAAGCGGCAGCTCGCAATCAGCGGCCTGGCTCTCAGCTGAGCGCTCAGTTCACCTGAGGACAATCGGCCCCCACCTTTTTTTCGCATTAAGTTCCATAGCCTCTAGCAGCAATAGCGAATCCAAAACCGGCAGCGGGTCAACGGTTTTGGACTATTGGGATCCTGAAGGGGGGAATGGGACCCCAAGCCTTCTGCCAATAAGGGGGCCTGGGAGCCCAAGGACTACAACTCTCTTTTCTCTGTCTTTTTAACCATTTCTTTCCGGATCGAACTCAAGGTCCCTTTCCCTGGCTGAAAGAATGCCAGAGGGGTAAGGGAAGACATCCATGGACTATGGGGGGGAGGAAGGATGCCTTTGCCTCGGTGGATCGCCTCCAGGAGAAGTGGGAAAAGGGATTCATGCGAGTAGGGGGGCCCCAAGACTCCCCACCCAGGTCTGTGCCAGCTGGGACTTGAAGTTCACCCAAGGACACTGGTCACGGACTCTTCTTGCTGCTATTTCACACTGCTCTGAGCTCAGCCCCAATATCAGCGGGCACCACCAGGATCCCTACTCTCAGACTCTCTCCCGGATCACAGACTTTATAGTTTCCCAAGTACACTGGCACCTTTTGCCTTTCTTCATGCTACATTTCCCGGATTATTCCTGGACTGTTCTCCCCAGCTGATTCCAGCAACAGCCTTGCTACATCTCACAGATCATGAACCCACAGAGACCCCCTTTCTGGGTAAGCCGTGTCCGATGTTTTCCGGAGGGGTTTTGCCCAGATTGCAAGGGGACTGAAAGGGAACCCAGGTCTTTTGGGCTTTGGGAGAAGCAGTTCACCAAGGACACTCCCCAGTTGAACATTCCCAGCCTTTTCCCTTCTGACCACATGGACTTTGTGACTCTTTGGCCGCTCTACTGCACTCCAGGAGCCATTCTGCCCCTCAGGACTTTGTAGTTTCCACAAGGACGCTTCTTCCGTTGGACATTTCCTGCTTTCTCCCTCCACATCATGGACCCTCAGTGACTTTGCCTCTGCTTGGCACCCCAGCCCCAAAGGCTCTACAACTCCCAGGAAGTGCCTGTTATGAAGATCATTACTCTGGGAGCAACAGCTGTATGGGAATGTATTTGGGGATGATTGTTGGGGATCTCTGTATTGTGTTGCCTATTTTGTACCCCTTGTGTGTCCCCTTTTGTGTCAATGTAACTCTAAGTTAAAGCCCTCAGCAGAGCGTTCAAGGATGAACAGCGCAATAATCCATTTTTCTACCCAATTTTACCCTGCACAAATAATAACTTTGGGGAAGGGACGTTGGGTTTCTTCGTGGGGTGAGGCCCACTCTCTTTATGCCCAAGACTTCCCTGCATATGTCCCTATCATTCTCGGAGCTTGGCCAATGATAGGGAATATGTAATGGTCATGTAAACAGACCCAAAACACGGTTGCTTCATGCGAGCTTGAACCTCGCAGCCAGCCCCAATAGCTCTCTCAGGACCATTTTAAACTAAGCAACCATGCTTCCAAACCCTACCAGGACTCTATCTGCGGAGAGTCCCCCTGGTAAACAAATAATACGTTTTTCTGGCCATATGATGCCTTTTTCTCCAATATGGGAGGGAGGTCAGGTGTTCTGTGGAACATAGATTCCACCATTATGAGCCTGGATCCCCCCCGCTCGTGTCCCCCCTTGGCCTCGGAGCTGGACCCCCAAAGGGATCATGGGCTCTAGCAAACCCAAGTCACACAGCCACCCCATAGCTGGACCTGAGTGGGCTTCGGAACCCCGCTTGCCGGCTGCAATAAGTTTACTTTGGCCATTTTTTTACTGAGAAATCATGCTTCCCGCTAGACTGAAACTCTCAACACAAAGGAGTTTCAGCCAGGACAAAAGACTCCCATTAAGGCACTCAGGACAAACAATAAACAGGAAGGTGGGCTTTCACATCGAGGGCCCTCCAGCCGCAAGGTATTTCAGCCACAGGTTACTTCCTCCACCCAGCCGTTTCTCCCTTTGTGTTCTTTCCCGCCTTGCTAGCTAGCTAGGATAGGCTCGTTCGAATTCTGGCGCGCTTCTCCTATTGGCCAAAGCGCGCCGGTCTCCTCCTGGCTCAGCTGACTTTGACAGCTAGGCCAATCAGCTGAAGCTACACATGGAAGGGGAAGGCGCCCGATTCAAATGTAAATGACTGCTTTTGACTGCTTTTCTATATATTGGACTGCTTTCCCATTAAAGACCATGTTTTTTGCCTTTGGATTCCTGGCGTGGCATTACATCCTATTCAGCTGAATTAGATTCTTCTCTCAGTAGTGGCGTTCTTCCGTCTGGGTGAGCATTGATCTGGGTTTCTTTGGGATTTGTAGTTCTGGGAAGATCATCCAGATTTTGGGCCTCGATCCTCGCTTTTAGGGGTGGCCTGGGCTCTGTCCCCTTAAGGGAAGGATCCCTAGTCAGATTTTGGTAATACTTTGAACTGGATTAGGCAGTATAGACTCATACAAGGGTAGAAGGGGCCTACGAATCCTGAAGAAAAAATGAGGTGGGTTGGGAGAAAGAGAAAAACAGGAGATTTCCGAAGCCCCTTCTACTCTGCCATAGTTAAGGTAAAGGTTTTCCCCTGACATTGAATCCTGTCATATCCAACACTAGGGGGTGGTGCTCATCTCCATTTCTAAGACGAAGAGCCAATGCTGTCCATAGATACCTCCAAGGTCATGTGGCTGGCATGACCGCATGGAGTGCTGTTACCTACCCACCGGAATGGTACCAATTGATCTATTCACATTTGCATGTTTTCAAACTGCTCAGTTGGCAGAACCTGGGGCTAACAGCAGGAGCTCACACCACTCCCCAGATTCGAACCTGCAACCCTTTAGTAAGCAAGTTCAGTGGTTTAACCCACTGTGCCACCGGGGGCTCCTCTACACTGAAGATCAAAGGCTCTTGAATCCAGATTATCAAAACAGATAATCCACTTTATCTGCTTTGAACTGGATTATATGAGACTACACTGCCATATAATCCAGTTCAAATCAAATAATCTGGATTTTATATGGCAGTGTAGAAGGGGTCTAAATTAAACTGGGAGGCTGTCCCATGGTTTTAAATGTTACATTGTTTTAAGTTGTTTGAATTGATATTTTTTGTGCCGCTCTGAGAACTTGTGCTATAAAGTGGGACTTTAATATATAAACAAGCAAACAAACCACATGTAAAATAGTGGTAACCAACTTGAGCAGCATGAATATACCTCCACAAGTAATATTTCTGAAGAATAATGCTATCCTCTCAAGAGGTCTAGGTTACTTACAGACGATCATCCCTCCATCTCAAACAGTGATTCATCTGCAATAGAACTCATAGTGTGAATACAAGATGCGAGACTCACAATGAAAAACAAGATCTTTCTCTCTACACGTCATTTATAACATAAAATATCATTGTAACAAGATTATGGATCGTTTTTCATGGAGAGTAGTGACTTTTCTCACCTCTCAGAAGCTTACAAAGATCACCAATTATTTTGACCAATTAGGATGTCAGTTCTCATTACAAACATCAGCCCCTTGAACACATAACACTGCTTCCCTTTAATTTAAAGCAGGAGCAGGGGGATGTGTGACCCTTTTGATGTTGCTGAATTGCCAGTTGCTTTCTGGAAATGAAGAAATGTGCAGTCATGCTTACATAAGTGATGATGTGGCACTAGAGGCCAATAGAGGTAGAGGCAGGCAGTTAAGATTCCGAGGTCTTCCCTCTGTATGTTTCAGCTCTGTTGCTTTTTTGCTATAGGCAAAACTCACAGAATTGAACTCAGTTTCCCTCCATATACTCTTCATCTCTCTCTCTTTTGTAATTATGTAGCAAATGGGGAAATAACTCAGTTTTTTCTTCTCCCAGATATGTGCTACATAGTAAAGTGTCTTTTTCCTTAAGTTCATTTTATTGTTGATAATTACAAACTTCCATATATGCTAACACAGCCCAATCCAGAACAGCCAATGATAAGGAATGATGGGAGTTGTAGTCCAAAGAACCTGGAAGGCTTGCTTTCCCACTGATTTCAAGGCTCCAATACTTTGCATACTCATTTAGATTAGATACAATTCATCTCAATGGCTGGTGTTCATCTGAATGGCTAGTGAGAGAAATTCCTGGAGTAATTGCAGCCGAATAAAGGAAGAATATTCATTCGACCCCATTCTTCCATGCAGAGTTTGAGATGGAAAATGTGTGGCACTCCAAATGTCATTGGGCTGCATTTTCCATCTTTCCTTGCCACAACAGTAAATGGTAAATGTGAGAGTAGACATTAAATTTGCCCAATAAGAAAGGTTGTCCAGGCAGTATAGAAAACATTACGATTGTATGAAATACAAATTTAAGCACACCATACATTCCAACAATATCACAAAGACAAAATGTCCTCCACCCCTGTTTAAGTTCATGGGAGATTCGCTAACAAGTTCAGGAGTCCTATGACAGGCAACATTTAAATGCAATGACACATCTTCCACACTGCAGTGGAGGACTTAGGCCCCATCTGCACTGAACATTTAGGTCGTAATGAGTGCAAATCAGCCTGAAGACAACCTCAAAACACATGCAGGCTGATGCGGTTTAAACTGGGGAAAGATGTTAACGTGGCTGCATCCTGGCTTATAAAAACACCACGAAAAGCCTGAATCCTACACCAGAATCTGGGTTTTCCCTTACATTCTTGCAGTGCAGACACCCATAGCCAATTCCAAGATCTAATTGGAGGTGGATGTCTCAACAGCAATCTGTGCTAACTGGGCTTAGGTGGTCTGGGATGCAAGATGGCTGTTCTCTCCTGCCCTCTTCCACCCCACCACTGTCACTGGAACAACAAGGCCTACCTGCTGCTCATACTTAGCTCTTTCTGCTTCCTTGCCATGTGACTGGCAAAAGGAACTTGGGAGAAATAGAGAAGGGAAAACCCTTGGCAGTAGCAGGATGATAGATAGCATGCCATTTTCCACTTTTCCCAGCTACTGGTTGTTTGATGGTAGTTGATGTCTTTTATGATTTTTTTTACTCCATGGTTTTATTGTTTAATATATTTGTTATGTGTTTCTATGTAGTTAATTGTGTTACTTGTAACCTTTGTTTGTGCTGGGCTTGGCCCCCATGTAAGCTACCTTGAGTCCCTTCGGGAAGATGGTGGAAGGATATAAGAATAAAGCTTGATCACAAACAATATTAAAACTTCAAATCCCTATTATCACTCCATTTTTTTTGCCCATGCTAGGTGGTCCATCAGTCATGGTAGTGCTCTGGCAGATGACAATATTTTGTCTGTTCTGAAAAAAATCCTACATTGATAGGTCTTAGGGCTGTTTCTGAATTTTAAAAAGTGCTTAAATAGTTGTTTCAGATGTTGATTTCAATTTAGCTTCGGATGTGATAGACTTCCAATTTTTTTTGGAAAAGATTCAGAATTGATTTATTTATTTATTTCGGGATTTTACCCCGCTCTTCTCAACCCCCAAGGGGGGACTCCGAAATTTGGGAGTATGTCCGAAATTTGGAAGTCTTCGGGAGTCTTAAAAAATGGCGCCCGCTTTCAAAAATGGGCAAAAAAAATCAATAGAAGGGAGAGTCAGCTGTTAGCCATCAGCCAATGAGCAATCAGCAAGAAAATTCAGAAATGACAACTGAAATTCGGAATTCTGAAATTCGGAATTCCTGTTGGGAGGGCTGCTCTCAAAATTGCTTCAAAAGTCAGAAGTAGGCAAAAAACTTCTGATTATTTATTTATTTATTTATTAGGAGCATTTCTATCTCGTCCTTCTCACCTCCAAAGAGGAACTCAGGACAGTGACCAACAGGCACCATTTGGTGCCAAACAATAAAACAAGCATAATATACAATTAACCTGCATTAAAAACAATTAAAGATATTTATTATTTACTTACTTTAAACTTTTACATACTGGTCTTCTCAACCTCCGCAGAGGGACTCAGGCCAGTTAACAGCAAGGATTCAATGCCAAATTACAATTTAAAACATCATAAAAACAATAAAAGATTAAGATACATTAAAACAGTTCGCCGTTTCACGTCGTCTTCCAAATCAATCCATTGTCGTCAGCTAAAAAGTCAATTAAAACCATCTATTCTGCTAACGCTTGATCCCATTACCAGGATTTGAGCTTCTTCTGGAAGGTCATGAGGGAGGGGGAAGATCCGATCTCATTGGTGAGAGAGTTTCACAGCCAAGGGGCCATCACCGAGAAGGCCCTGTCTCTCATTCCCACCATGCTCAATTGCAATGGTGGTGGGACTGAGAGCAGGGCAACTCCAGATCTTAAGGTCCTTGGGAGTTCGTAGAGGAAGATATGTACAGACAGGTAAGCTTGGCAAGAACTAATTAGGGTTTTATAGGTCAAGACCAGCACTTTGAATTGTCCTCGGAATAATAGGTGAATAATTGTCCATCTCCTGATAGGTGACCAGTGGAGCTGGCATAACAAGGGAGTTGTACACTCCCTGTACACTGCTCCAGTGAGCAACCTGTCTGTCGAGCATTGGACTATCTGAAGCTTCTGAGCAGTCTTCAGAGGTAACCCAATGGCCATGCCAGAAAATAGAATCTGGAAACCGTAGTTCAAAAGAAAATTACATATCCAACTTCTGGCCAGAACCACTGAGGCACATGCCTTCTCCCTTACTATATGGTGGCTAAGAAGAATTTATGTTTCACAATATTCATGACTACAGTAGCATGGTATGGGCTCCCCAGGAAGTAGTGAATGAGAACTGCTGTGAAAGCAAACCATTTTTGCTTTTAGATACAGTGTTAAATCTTTGGTTCATATTATGCAAAAGATGTCATATTGTCAATTTCCACTCTAAGACATGCTTGGTTTCCTTTAAGAGCTACCACCGACAAGTCCAGAACTGATTAAAGATGGGAAATAAAATAATAACCTGTGGGTAAGTCACTGTATATGCAAGGCATAGAAATTGTTCAGGAGAAGAAACTAAATGAAATGAAATGCATTCACTTAGAAATAAGGTATGGAATGACTCCATTTCACGTGCAACCCTGGAGGGCTTGCTGCCATGTCCTAGAGGATTTTGGTTAACCAAGTCATTTTGAATAGGATTTATTAACATCAGGGTGTTGATTGAACTGCAAAAAGTGCATCCCAGGGGATATCATAGACATTTGCAAAAACCCAATGCAATAAGCTGCTCTGTTCCTTGTAATCTCAATCGCAAGGGACCCTAAATTGATGACTACAGTACACTCTGCACACTGCAGTTTTCTTGACTTAACTGCAAAGCCTGAAAGGATCTTCTTAAATGTTCCAGTAATTTAATAATTGATTTTTAAAATATATTCATTCTTTTGCTATTTTAAAGCTTAAAACCTATCCAAGAATGATGGGAGGTTGCACCTGTAAATGTTTACTCAAAAATGAACCTTATTGAATTCTACTTCCATATAAATATGTACAGGACTGTGCAGCCATTCAATAGTAGATTTATAATAGATGCATGACTGGAAGGAAGTGGATCACGAAATCCAATTCCATGCCTTGGTGTAGTAATTCCCAGAGATGAACTATCTACTTATTTTCTCCACAGGGCAAATACATATATGTTCTTTTAGGATGAGCTCCTAAACATCAACATTTGTTTACAACCACTATGCCAGCAGTGCTGCAGCACAGAAAGCTTTTCAGCTAATGGTGCCACCTGATGGATGCAACTAGTGGAACACACAGAAGATGTCTGAGGAGAAAGTCAGTTATCCAAACACAGGAGGTAGACATTTGGAGGAATTTCACCCCTAATCCATTTGGATCTAAAAACACTTCTAAATATCACATGGAATTTAGGAAGCTCTGAATAGGAAACCAAATAATTTTAATGATAAATTTTAATATTCTTGTTACTTAAGTTACAAGAACCAATAGAATCTCTCTCTCTCTCTCTCTCTCTCTCTCTCTCTCTCTCCTCCCCCCCTCTCTCATGGGTGATCACTCTTGTTTATGTATACCTTATATGTGCACACAAACAAAGAAAAAAACAATAAATGGCACATCGAAGGCTTTTATGGCTTGAATCACTGGGGTGTTGTGTATGGCTGCATGATCCTCTGAAGATGC
Organism: Anolis apletophallus; assembly: GCA_030556195.1. Taxonomy (NCBI): domain Eukaryota; kingdom Metazoa; phylum Chordata; class Lepidosauria; order Squamata; family Anolidae; genus Anolis; species Anolis apletophallus. Next base: position 59,684,679 of record JARBWK010000010.1, on the reverse strand, counting down.
CAGCTACAGGTGCACATTAGAAGAAAATGCTGCTAGAACACAGCCAAACAGCCCAGAAACCACACAACACCCCAAATAGGAAATCATCCCTATCCCTGCTACTCATTAAAATTGATTCCTTCTCTTCTCTGACTGAAGTATTGTAATATTCTTCATCTCTTAACTACATCTATTATATTTAATTAAAGTAAAAGTTTCCCCTTGACATTAAGTCTAGTTTTGTCTGACTCTAGGGGTGATACTCATCTCCAGTTTTAATCCAAAGAGCTGGTGTTGTCCATAGATGCCTCGTAGGTCATGCGGCCAGCATGACTAAATGGAGTTTCATTATCTTCCCACAAGAACAGTACATATTGAACTGCTCACATTTGCATGTGTTCAAACTGTTAGGTTGGCAGAAGCTGGAACTAACAGCAGGAGTTCACCCCCACTCCCTGGATTCAAACCATCAACTTTTTGGTCAGCAAGTTCAGCAGCTCAGCAGTTTAACCCACTGTGCCAGTAGGAGATCCATTATATTTCAAAAATACTTTCTTATTGATATAGCGAAATTGAATCTCCATTTAATTACCTTCTTTACATAGTCTGTAAAATATCTAAAAATCTGGCAATTTTGTAGTTTTATTTTGATAAATTAGTCAATTTATGCAATTCAGATACATTTTTGTCCATTCTACAATATTTTGGACCTTATAATTTTTTCAGTATTTTACATACACCAGTTGTGTAAAGTTGAAGGACCTTGATGCGCAGGTTGTCATTTTGTCTCTCCTCTCAGTTAGAGGACAGGGCTCGGGAAGGAAGATAATAATGGAAGTGATTCCACAGATCAATGGGAATGATTTCATGAGGATGGACTTCTAGCAAGTGATGGGTTGAGCTTCATGTTTTTGCTAAGAGTCTCACAAACCAGATCAGAAAGCAGACAGTGTTAATTTATTTTTGTAAATCTTACACAAAACCAGCACATGCTTAATGCTGGCCAATTTAATTATTTATTTATTTATTTATTTATTTATTATTCCTTCTTGTATTCCGCTCCTCCCAGCAGGCTCGGGGCGGATAACATTATAAAACCGGCTGACATGTAACATTCATGTCGCCGTACAATAAAATGAGAATAACATTGAAGATGGAAGTTGTAATTTGTTTTTGTTCATTTTGGCTGATAATTATCTGTGAAAAGTAGAAATTGGCACATTGACTGTGCTGATTAAGTAGGAATCTTTGACTAATTAAGACAGATTGGGATCTGTTCATTATCAACTATGGGATTCACTAGGGTGTTGCTTTAAGTAGAAGTATGATCAGATAGAGATGGGAAGCTTGTGTTTAGTTTTAATGAAGAGCATGTAGTTGTGTCATATTGGTAATTTCATATATCCTAAATTTCTGGGTTTGTGCTTTATTTGGTATTTTTCTTGAAAAAAAATTATACAGTTTTGTATTCCTGATAAGGAACTGTGATCAAGGATACATGGTATCTTTCACAAACTGGTTGATGGGCATATCAAGCCATCTTTTGAACATTTACTATTAAAGGATTATAATGACAACTTTAAGTACCATTTGATTGCCTGCAAAAAGAGGCTCTGTTCCCTTTGTTTCATTCTTTCAGTCTCTCCCCTGCTCCCACATTCTCCCTTTATTCTTGACCTCTGCTCTTGTTTTTTCCTAGCAACTGCCTGCAACACCTTCTTAGAGAGACCCACCTCACATTTTGAAGAGTATTGATGTAAACAAACACTGAGAACAAGGAGCAGAGTTTGGGTCGTGTCAGTAGTCCAGACCACAGAGGGAATATTGTTGGAGGAATGTTGGGGGGGGGGGGGTGCTTGTTACACTCCTGAATGCACTCATTGTCAGCAGTATGTTCCCATGAGCATGTGCCACAGTTCAAAAGTGGAAGTTTTTAGACACCGTTGTGTCTGGAAAATGTGGCTCTTGCCTTGTGGAATGCGCTTAATTAACCACACAAAGCATTTTGCAAAAACTGTAATGGGAACCCTGATCTCTTTTAATGAATGTGAGTAAATATCTGGTCCCGTCAAAATGGGCATTTCACAGTGGCTGATACTGTCAGGCTGCTTGAGTTAATAAAGGTACAAAACTAATTAAAAACCACCGTGCATCCACCAAGACTGTTAAAGTGGTTAATCAAGGGGGCAACTTGGTCCTATTGGAACAGATTTTGGCTACACTGAATGCACCAAAGCCAGAGTACATTGATGTTCACACACCATCTGTAACACCTTAGTTGAGAAGTTCACATTATATCAAATTGGATTTAACAAGGATTTCTTCCACTTCAGCTCCTGCCTATAGATCCTGTCAGATGTCAGGGCCCAATAACTCAGAAAAATACCTTTCCAGGTGATAGCATCTGAACTAGCCTCACACTGGCTGCCTATAGTGTAGTATTTAATTCACATGGGTAAGAATATGTTGTCTTCTTACCAAAGGATTGTATAAAGAGTGGAGAAAGTTTGTGCCTTGTATAGCTCATGGTACAAACCCAAGGGTCATTGACAACAGAGTCAACATAACTTACTGTCTCCTAAGCACCCAAAGAAGAAATATGACTGATTCATTGCTAGTATTTGGCATGGAAATAATCTAAACCAGAAACTCCTTAGCCAAGTCAAATTTTCTTAGCCTCAAAGGAAGGTAAAGGCAAGTCCAATCGAAACAAATCTGGCCAGGAATAGGGGAAACAATTTGAAGGCAGAGAGCAAGAGAAAAGAATTTTCTGACCGTACTTTGTACAGCTGGATGTTGTTACACTCTAAGTCTGCCCTGACTGCACTGGGAGCACTTCTTATAGCCATCTCCTCCTCAACTCATAAGTATCACCTCTGAAGTTGAGAAGACACTTAGGCAATCCATTAGTAGCATTTACCACTGAAAAATTGAAACCGTTGCCTTCTTGGATCACCAACATGCTCTAAAATCTTCAGATTTTTAAAATGGGGAGAGGGAGGGAAGCTAAACTAAGTCTTGTTGGCCCTCCACTTTTACAAGGGTTAGGGGTGTAGAAGCACTGCAAAAATGCTGCAAATTTTAAAAACACTTTTTATAATTTGAGAAAACACCCCTCTTGGTCTTCCAGGGTGATTCTATGGTCTGAAGAAAATTGACCAAAAGGATCTCACTGCAGGATGCATAGATTTCTAAAGAGAACATATTAATAAATAATCAAATCTACAAAAGTCAAACCTGCCAATGTGTAGGCTGACTGCAAAAGAGAGAGAGAGAAAAAAAACCTCGAGTGTTTGAAGTGTAGATATGAAGTGTAGAAATGTTGTGATAGACACAGCAAAAGTATGCCCTGGTGTGTTAACCAGCACTAAAAACTTATGATTCTGCAAGCACAGCACATCTCAGGACAGGAATGGGGAGAAACAGAACACTGCTTGTAATAAGCCAAGCACCTGTGAATTCATTCTCAATGAACATCAGCACCATGATAGAAGGACATTGAAACCCCATTTGTTAATAATCTAAAACAGGGCTGTCCAACTGGCGGCCCCGGGGCCGGATCCGGCCCCGTAGCTAATGGACACGGCCCCACCTATGCCCTCAGCCGCCATTTTTAAATTTTAAAAAATCGATTTTTTTTAAAAAATGGCGGCCGGGGGGGAGGTGGAGGCGGGGCAGGGAGGAGGAAGAGAGCTAGCTCCTCCTTTTTCGGCGCCCCCTCCCTACCTAGGAAGGGAGGGGGCGGGGCAGAGCGGCGCCAACGGCGGCGCGCGTCACAGGCCTGGCGTGACGCTGCCCCTGGCACCGCCTTACTCCTCCTTTTCGGCCCCCTTCCTTCCTAGGCCAGGGAGCCGCCAAAAGGAGGAGGCGGCGCCAAGAGCAGCACGTCACAGGCCTGGCGTGACGCGCTGCTCTTGGCGCCGCCTACTCCTCCTTTTCGGCGACTCCCCCGGCCTAGGAAGGAAGGGGGGCGGCGAAAAGGAGAAGTAGGCGGTGCCAAGGGGCAGCGCATCATGCCAGGCCTGTGACGCGCTGCCGTTGGCGCCGCCTTCTGCCCTTTTCGGCCCCTCCCTCCTAGGAGGAGTAGGCGGTGCCAAGAGCAGCGCGTCACGCCAGGCCTGTGACGCGCTGCTCTTGGCGCCGCCTACTCCTCCTTTTTCGGTGGCTTTAGGAGGGGCGGGCCTGGGCTGGGGGCGGGGCCTGGGGGCGGGGCCTGGGGGCGGGGCCGAGCGGCCCCACAGGTCATCAGTGACCTCTTATCCGGCCCTGGACCCGCCAGAAGTTGGACAGCACTGATCTAAAATAATCATGAAAAAATGAAAACATTGCCTTTATTCAATACTGGACAACCAGACACCCCATCCTTTTTATCCTCACATCTCTCTATCTCTTCGACACACACAGAGCAGTATTTGGCCCCTGAACTGGAGTCTGGATGAGATCAGTTCAGAATCCAGAACAGACAGAGCCCTCCAACTAGCCAACTGAAATTGCTTCTGGCTGCTGTTCTGCTGACTCCAACAAGTTAGAAGAAAGCTCAGCATACATAAAAGTCAGTTTTCAGAAAGCTGGTTTTCAGGTGAAAAATCTAAATGAAAATTGAAACAATAATTACCATTTGTTCTAAATTATTCCAGAACATTGCTCCATGTGTAGGACCTAGGCTATTGCTTGATAGTGAAAACGACTCCTAACTTCCAAGACAAACATTCCTAAGAACTGCAAAACACCTCTCTCTATAGCGGAATTCTAGGGTGGCCTATTCCACTGCCCCTGCCTTCCTGCCAAGCTACAAAGAGAATTCTGAAGGCAATTTGAGCTGGTATAGATAGACAGTGACTGTAACCAAAGATGACCAGAGGTGAAACTCTCATCAGAAAATTTGGACGTATGCAAATAAAACTCAAAATGGAGCAGTAACATCTGGGATAAGGCACTCATAATCCATCCCTTTCACAATGCTGAAGCATAAATATGCATAAATTCATATTGGTAAAATAATAAATTAAAATGTGTCAGAAAGCCTCCCTATCAGAAAGATCACTTCAATGCAAACCAAGACATGGATAATTGAAAGTACGTCTCGCTATCTTCAGCAACTTGTAGCCCTCTAGCTGTTGAGGAAGTACAATTCCCATGATGCCTTACAACTGATGTACTACGGTAGTATTGGATAATGGAAATTGCTGTACAACATCTGTAGAAGCACAAGTCACCTGTCTGTGGTCTTTAATGGGCCTCTTTCCATAGCAAGCTTGAACTGCAAAGTAACTCCTCCTTAAATATTCAGTTGTCTGTAGTGGTCACTAATGTATGTCTTGCTAGCATATCTTTCTTCTGGGGGGTTGTTTTGTCTTTTTGTAAAATGTGGGTATTTATGTAACAACACAAGCATTGATGGACTTCCTTGTTTCTAGATAACAATGTTTTAATTTTTCATTCATTACAATTCATTTTTGCTCCCTTTATTCATGGCTTGGTTTTTAATAGCATCTAAGGGGACTTTTAAAACGTTTTTAAGAATACAAGCCAATGCATGCTTCTTTCCACATCCCTTTGAATGAAGGCATTGTCCACCCCAGACATAAGTGACAAATACTTGTTTATTACAGTCTGAAAAGAGTGCACTTTTAAAGCGTTTATGTCATTTCTTTTCTTTGTAATTTCATACTCTGTAAATACGCTAAAACTTTGAACTCATGTCTGCTTAACAAGCTTAACAAGCAATTGTCAACTTAAAGTTTATGTTCACTTTCTTCAAGGCCATTCATAAATCTGGAGCCTTGAGAAAGAATTCCTGCAAATACACACACATACACACACATACACACACACACACACACACACACACAAGCACTCAAAAGAAGCAGAACATCTAACTTGGGCAACTACTGCCATTTATTTAACTGATCTGCAAGGGGTCAACTTATTTAAGTTGTATGTGTTTTGGGTCTCCAAGACCTCTTCCACCACAATGTCATGAGCGAACCAGCTCTGGCTCTAGGGGAAGTTGCTTAATAAATGTTCCCTAGTTGATCTTTCAGAAGATCATCGCATGACAAGGTTACCCACTCTAGATCACATAATTCAAAATAGAAACTCCACTCCAGAATAGTCCAATGTTTCCTCTTGTAATGCCCACAAGGCCCCATAACTTTAAGGGCAAACACAGAACATCATATTCTGGGTGCTCTTGATGCTCAGCAATGTATGAGTGCTCTCCTTAATTGTCCTGTAAATTGCCAAATATTTAAGATACTACCCAAGCCAATGGTCCCATCATTCCCATTACAATTCATTGCAGAGTAGGCAAAAAACAAAACAAAGCAACACCCAAAGTGCGCTAAGTGTTTATTTATTTATTTATTTATTTATTTATTTATTGGGGCTTCTTCGCCGCCGACTCCCGGGGGCTCGCGGCGGCTCACAGAGCCAGTGGCACAACGCCACAGGTTAAAACATAAAAACAGTTAAAAACAGTTAAAACAATTAAACAGCAAAATGCAATATAACAATTGAGCAGCAGGAGATATCACAGCCCAGAGAGTATAGACGAGGCCTACTCGCCGAAGGCCTGCCTAAACAAATGAGTTTTGCAGGCCCGTCTAAATGGCAGCAGATCTCTCAGGGCTCTGGCTTCGGCCGGGAGGGCGTTCCATAGTGTGGGAGCTATAATAGAGAACGCCCTCCGGCGGGTGTTACATGCTGTTGCTCGGTGGATTTCCAAAAATTAGTATAAATAGTTTGCTTTGATGTTAAACTATTCACAACCAGTGCTGATATTTGAACTGTCACTGTGTGGGTGGGTGCATGTACATTGTACAATTAATGTAGACAGCACTACAACTCCCATGGTTATGTGCTATGGAATAATGGGAGCTGTACCTTTACCACAACTTTAGGCTTCTCTGACTAAAAGTTCTGGTGCCTCCACGTCCCAGAATTTCATAGCACTCAGTCTTGGCAGTGAAAGAGGTGTTGAACTGCATTCATTCTACAATATAGATGCACTCTGAGTCATTAAATGTATTGTTATTTTCATTTAACTAATACCTCCATTCTTGAACCCCAAACTGAGCAATTATCCCCTTCAGGCCATATTCAAAGCAGCAATGGTTATATAGATCCTTGGAAATATGGACTATGGCCCCTTCTACACTGTTCTTATATCCCAGGATCTGGTCCTAGGTTATCTGCTTTGAACTGGATTATATGAGTCTCCATTGCCATATAATTTGGAATAAACAGATACTCTGGATCTGCTCCTTGGATATATGAGCAGTGTCGAAGGGGTAAAAGTATCTCCATACCAGTGTCACACCTCAAGGGCCTCAGGCGTCACTTTTGCTTGAGCAAAGTTCCGGCCAAGGTAACCAGAGTGTAATTTCCAAACCAGCTTGCTTTGCTCTCAAACCCTGCTCGGGCCTCCCGTGCCTTTCCTGTGAGAAGACTAGGGATGCAAGCATAACATAGGCCTTTCAAGGTTGTACCATCTCTGCCTCCCTGATAATGGAAGCGGGCCGCGGGAGTAGAAAGCCTGACTCCCCGGCCCAGATGGCACTCGCTAACGAGCACCACATTCCAAGAGTACTGAGTTCACAAAACATACAAGGGATCATCAATCTTAGCTTTTGACGTGCGACGCAACTAAGGAACACTATAACTGCCTTGCAGACCCCCATGCTGGTGTCTTGTACCAACAATGCATTTGGGAGAAGATCTTGCGGCTTAGGCCAGTCAGGCCTTCCATCAAGCTTTGCCAGCCAGCTGTCACGATGCAGGGTCTTGGCCCAGCCCCTTAATCACACACAGAGAGATGGTAATCAGCTAACTATTTATTGAATAATAAGAAACAGGTGAAAAGGTAAATTGTCCATAAAAAGTATCAAAAAGTTCAATCCAAAAGGTAGAGAGTCCGTAAGTAAAATCCAAAGGCAAACGTGGCAAAGGCTCCGCAAAACTATGCAGATCAAGGACTTGGTTCGTGGCAAAGAACAAGGCAAAGTTCATGAACAATCCCAAGAAACTTCTTGGCAAGGCTTGAGCCAGCAACTTGGCTCCGTGGAAATCCGCTCGCTTCACTCCTCTTAGAATAGAAGTGGCCGAGCTACTGAGGATCCCTTCCCACGGATCCTATACTTAATCCCCTTGGCGAGGCCCCCGACGCTCTAGGCTTCTGCGCCAATCTGTGCTACGGGATCTAGCGCTTCTCTGGCGCTCTAGGCTACAGTTAATACACAAACACTATCCCATACACTTTTTCAGGGGCAGACCGGTATGTTGCATAAATCACAGTACGCTTAATAGCACGAAATCAAAATGTAATCTTCTATAACATATAACATATGGCTCTATGTCGAACCAATCTCACTTACAGTGCAATGTGTTAACATATATATGAGCACAATCAGTTATATAGCCCTTCCAAACAATCTTTGGGCATTAAGGCGCAAACATCCAGTCTTTGTACCCCTATGGGTAATCCGGAGCCAATTCACTCACGGATTCGGGACCAGGTCGAAGGGGGAGTCTTCGGAGTAAAGTGAGCTGGCAACTGCTCGATGGGCAGGCACCTACGGCAAGAGGTAACGACGCCAGAAGGCCGTTTCGCGTATACCACGCTTCCTCAGGGTGCAAGGGTCTTTTAGCCGCTCCTCCCCGGTATTGTAGTCTTCAATTCTAGACTCAGGGTCCAAACGGAAGGTAGCTGGGTACGGAATAGCATAGAGTGAACATAGTGCTCCAGGGCTAGGTGGTACATACATTATAATATATTCAATCCATCAGTACACAGTTACAGTTTCCATCAGTACATACCGCGTTAGCGCTTCTTTTTTACAAATCGCTGGTGCGAGTGTCCTTCCGGGCTGGAATCAGCACCGGGTAACAGGGTTAAGCAGTTTAAATAGCTGTTAGTTAAAGCGGCGCAGGTGTGTTACAAGAGCAAAGTTTGAACCGATAACATTTCGTTTAATCCGAATGGGGTTTCGCTGGATAGTAATAAAATCCACTTTCTTTCTACAGTAAGTAGTACCTTTTGTTTATCGCAGTGGGGGGGGGAAATGTACCTTTTCTAACCCTATTACTCTCAATGTTTGTGGGTTTATCTTCATATGGGCACAGTGTTGGTAGAATTCTGAATCAGTGGAACCACACCTTATTCTAGAAAGGTGTTCCATAATGCGGATTTTCAGACTTCTGGAGGTCATCCCTGTGTAATATCTGTTGCATCCACAGCTACATAGGATCGCGTAAATCACCCCCGTGGAGGTGCAGATTATTTCATCCTTAAGATGAAGTGTTCTGCCTGTTTGTCTGTTTTGGATCGTGTTGCCCGCTATGATTAAGGGGCAAATGGGGCATCCTCCACATCTTTTGGTGCCAGGGTTGGGTACCCTTGTTCTCGGTGTGACTACGTGGTTGCTATGTATGAGGTATTCTCTCTGGTTTTTTGTGCGCTTGTATGCAACGCAGGGAGGGGTTTCTAATCCTGGTATGGTGGATACTAATGGCCAGTATTTCCTCACTATGCCCTGTATTTGTTTCGTGGTATACGCGAAACGGCCTTCTGGCGTCGTTACCTCTTGCCGTAGGTGCCTGCCCATCGAGCAGTTGCCAGCTCACTTTACTCCGAAGACTCCCCCTTCGACCTGGTCCCGAATCCGTGAGTGAATTGGCTCCGGATTACCCATAGGGGTACAAAGACTGGATGTTTGCGCCTTAATGCCCAAAGATTGTTTGGAAGGGCTATATAACTGATTGTGCTCATATATATGTTAACACATTGCACTGTAAGTGAGATTGGTTCGACATAGAGCCATATGTTATATGTTATAGAAGATTACATTTTGATTTCGTGCTATTAAGCGTACTGTGATTTATGCAACATACCGGTCTGCCCCTGAAAAAGTGTATGGGATAGTGTTTGTGTATTAGCAGTTTGCTAGAGGAACGTATCTTTTGTGTATTGAATTGCTCTAGGCTACAGTGCCAATCCCTCCTGCTGGACTCAATGCTCCGTCTCCTATCAAAGCTCCGTCCTTGCCTCCCAGCACCTGGGTTGCTATCTTCATGAGAGCCGAACTCCCTTTCAGCTACCATGGGCTCATCCTCCACTGTTTCCCTGATCCTTTCCTGCGACCCGTAACCACCTGGTTTCTCATAATGATCAGAATCGTCCCTCTCAGGGTCAGCCTGAACTTCCCAGCTAGCATAACCATCAGGCCATTCATCATCCCAGGCCAAGCTCTCTGTGGGAGAGGAAGGCCCAGCTAACTCATCAGCCCCTTCCTCCATGTCTTCATCAACTGCAGCTGGCCGTAATGCAAGTGGAACCCCCGGTGCTGCCCCCTGCCCCCCCAGGCACGAAAGGGAACTGGGTTGCTACACTATCCCCCCCCCCCCTCAGGGCCCCTCCGAGGCCTCCCTCGAGGCTTGGGCTTGTCGGGATACTTGCGGTGAAAGCGGGCAACAATGTCCGGGGCGTGGACATCTCGTGCCGGTGTCCAAGAACGCTCTTCCGGTCCAAAACCCTTCCAGTCAATCAAATACTCCAGCTTCCGGTATCTGATGTGAGCGTCCAGGACGTCCTGTACCTCAAACTCCTCCTCCCCATCCCGCATCACAAGAGGGGGTGGCGGCTGCGTCACATCAGGCCGCACCCCCTTTGCCGGTCTCAGCAGGGAACGGTGAAAGACAGGATGGATGTTCATGTCTGCTGGAAGCTGTAGTTTGAAGGCAACAGGCCCCACACTCTCCAACACCTTGTAGGGACCGAAAAATCTCGCGTCCAGTTTGCGACTAGGTCTCTGCGTAGGCAAGTTCTTGGTAGACAGCCAAACTTTGTCTCCCACCTGGATCTCTGGGCCCTCTTGGCGCCGCCGATCAGCCATCCGCTTGTAATCCGCTTTAGCCTGGTCCAATTGAGTGCGCAGCATCTCTTGCATCGCAGTGAGCTCCTGTAGCCAATCTTCTGCTGCAGGCACATCTCCAGACTGGTCTACAGGAGGGTAGAACCTAGGGTGATGTCCATAGTTGGCAAAGAAAGGCGTTTCTTTGATAGATTCTTGCATCGCATTGTTGTAAGCAAACTCCGCCAAAGACAACAATGACGCCCAGTTGTTCTGCTGATAGTTTACATAGCACCGCAGATACTGTTCCAACGTGGCGTTAACCCTTTCGGTTTGCCCGTCGGTCTGGGGGTGATGAGCCGTAGACATCCGTGCTTCAATCCCCAGCAACTTCTGAACCGCCCGCCAGAACTGGGAAGTGAATTGGGTGCCCCGATCCGTCACCAAACTCTGTGGAAGCCCATGCAAACGAAATACATGTTGCACAAACATATCAGCAGTCTCTTTAGCAGTAGGCACCCCTACACATGGAATGAAGTGACTCATCTTGGTGAGGCAGTCCACCACGACCAGGATCGTGGTGAACCCCTTGGACTTTGGCAAGTCAGTGATGAAATCGGCTGAAATCATCTTCCATGGAGCAGAAGGGGCCGGGAGCAACTGGAGCAAACCGGCTGGCTTGCCCCCTTGTTTCTTAGCCCGCTGGCAGACAGGGCAAGTGCTGACGTAAGCCTCCACGTCCCTCCGCACCTTGGGCCACCAAAAATCACGCAGCACCAACTGTAAGGTCTTGAACAGTCAAAATGTCCCGCGGCCCGGCTATCATGGCAAAGTCTGAGAATGTCTTCTCTCTCAGGCCCGGGGAAAACATATACACAATCATGGCAGTATAGCAAGCCGTTCTTTACTTGGAAAGGGGTTTGCACCCCCTTGGCTAGTTGCTCCTGAACCCAAGGGTCTCCCTTTTGTCGAGCTTGAATCCGATCGCTCAGAGTCCTCTTGTCCACCGGGTCTGGGTTGACCACCGGGGGAGGCTCAGGGGCTGCGCCAGTGGCGGCAAAGTTCTCTGCTTTCAGCAGCTGCGTCTCGGAAAGCCCTTCTCCTTCTCTGACATATTCTGGCTTTCGAGACAGCGCATCAGCTTGTTTGGTCTGCTTGGGGATCACATAGTGAATGCGGAAATTGAATCTCTCAAAGAACAAAGACCATCTCTGCTGCCTCTGGTTCAATTTGCGCGGAGTCTTCAAGTGCTCCAAGTTCCGGTGGTCGGTGTGAACTTCCACCAGAAATTGGGCGCCTTCAAGCAGATGTCGCCAAACTTCAAAAGCTACCTTAATGGCTAGGAGCTCCTTCTCCCAGATGGTATAGTTCCTTTCCGGCGCCGTCAGCTGCCGGGAATAGTAAGCACAGGGCAATAAGTCTGTCCCCTGCGGCTGTAGCAGGATCGCTCCCACTGCTACATCCGATGCATCTGCTTGCACAATGAAAGGGGTGCGGGGGTTAGGATGCTGTAAAAGCGGCTGCGTGGTGAACAGCTGCTTCAACTTCCGGAACCCCGCGTCCGCCTCCGATGTCCACCGGAACAGCACCTTTCCACGCAAACACTCGGTGATGGGGTCGGCCTACTTGGCAAAGTCCGGGATGAACTTCCTGTAGTAGTTGGCAAAGCCCAGGAATCTCTGAATATCTTTTTTGCTGGCAGGAGCCTTCCAGTCTGCCACAGCTTGGACCTTGGTATCATCCATGGCGATGCCTGTGGGAGAGATGCGGTAGCCCAGGAAATCTACCTCGCGTAGTTCAAATGCACATTTCTCCAACTTGGCATAAAGTCTGTGGTCTCTCAGCCTCCATAGCACCTCTTTCACATGGCGGTCGTGGGTCGCCTGGTCGGGCGAAAAGATCAACAGGTCATCCAAATACACTGCCAGATAACGATCTAACAGGTCTTGAAAGATGTCATTCATTAAGTGTTGAAAACAGGCGGGAGCATTACACAATCCCAATCCCATAACTCTGTATTTGAAACTTCCCCATTTGGTCTGGAAAGCGGTCTTCCATTCGTCGCCCTGACAAATACGCACCAGATTGTAAGCACCTCTCAGGTCCAATTTGGTGAAAACTTTAGCTCCCCTCATCAGCTCCAACAGCTCCGGGATCAATGGCAGGGAGTAGCGGTTCCGAATCGTGATCTTATTGAGCTCTCGGTAGTCATTGCAGAGCCGCAACTCCCCAGATTTCTTCTTGACAAACAGGATGGGCGCCCCGGCCTGGGACTGGGAAGGCCGGATGAACCCCTTACGCAGATTCTCATCCAAAAACTCCCGGAGAGCCTTTTCCTCGGGTTCCGAGAGAGGGTAGAGTCTTCCACGTGGGATGGGGGCTCCAGGCTCCAACTCAATGGCACAATCATAAGGTCGGTGGGGCGGCAAGCGTTCCGCCTCCTTCTCGCTGAAAACATCCCAAAACCCCGCATACTTTTTGGGCAAAGTAGCTGCTTGTTCCACCTCTTGGGCCTGGCACGCCCGGGCCGTCATGCAATGTCCCTGGCAATGTTCAGAGGAAAACTGCAACTGCCTTCTGGTCCAGGAGATCTGCGGATCGTGAAGAGTCAGCCAAACGATTCCCAGAATCACCGGGAAATCTGACAACTTTGTTACAAGGAAGAAAATGTCCTCTTTGTGAGAGCTTGTCCACATCTTGGTAGGGGCAGTGTATTGGGTCACGGCCTTGGCTTTTAGTTGCCTTCCGTCGATGGTTTGTACGCCCTTAGGCTCCTTGAGATCATGAAACTGTAATCCGGCAGACTTGGCATAGTCTGCATCAATGAAGTTGTTGGTGGCCCTGAGTCAATCATGGCATGTACCATCATTGGGCCCTTCTCTTTAGACCACAGGGTGACCATCACCAAAAACAACTGTCCAGTCTGGGGTTCTGGGGGAAGGTTAGCGACCGTGGACAAGTTAGCGAACCCACTTAAACTCGGCCGGCCCCTTCCCCCGCCGTCTGGATGGCCTCTTCAGCCTCTTGGGGCTCTTCAAACGCGGCCGAGGCCCGAGGGGTCTTGCCGTGCGGTTTCTGGGGGCACTCTTTGGAAAAATGGCCGGATCCTCCACAATACCAGCACAGGTTCAGCCGCTGGCGCTGGGCTTTCTCGGCGGCGTCCACTTTGGGCCTCACGTGCCCCAACTGCATGGGCTCCGGTTCATCTAACAGCTGGGGAGCCGGTGCGAACGGCCGAAACGAAAAGCGGCTGGCCCCCGTCTCCTTGCGCACCACCGGTTTCTCCCCGAACCCTTTGTCCCATCGTTTCCGAGTCTGCAATCCAGCCTCCACCCGTATGCTCAAAACGATCGCCTCCTCCAGGTCGGCAGGCCGAGTAGCCCCTCTCAGGATTTCCTGTTGCATCTCTGGCGACAGGCCTTTCATACACTGGTAACGCAAGGCAGCGGGATTCCAGGCCACTTGAGCTGCCAACACACGGAACCGAGAGATGTACTGGGACAAGGGCATGTCTCTCATAGACAAACGATCCAGCTCCCTCTCCACCAGCTCTGCATTCACCGGGTCTCCCCAGGTAGTCTTGTTAGCCTCTAGGAAGGCCGCCACCGTAGCCACTTGTGGGGAGGCAGATTGCAACTGTGTAGTAGCCCATGCCGCCGCCGTCCCCTCCAGGAGACCATATACAAAGCCCATAGCTACATGCCTTCAGTCCCCCATGCTACTGAGCCTGGTCATGGTCAGAGGGATGACATCGAAGTCTGCCAAAAAGGGGAGATGTCCCCTGAGGCGGAACCAGAGAAATATATGCTGTAAGAGCCTGCTATCCCCAAACAAAAAATACCATAGTATGAACGATAAACAGCAAATGCAAATATCAGGGCTCTAACACATGCCACAATGCCAAGGGATGGAAATACCCATGTAAGTCCCGCTACCGTCCAAGTGGAGCCCCCCAGTCAGTCCAAGGGCGTATGGGGCCGAGGTGGAGACTGGAGCGGCAGCCAGGCGTGGCTGGAAAGGACCACGCTGGCTCCGCGGGGGCCTCTCCGGGCTGCTGGCGTGCGGCGTGGTCCGGTGTAGAGGGGCTGCCCGGCTCCGTGTAGATACACTGGGACGGGAAGGAAGCCGCCGCGTGGCTCGCTCAGATGACGCCGAGGCGCCTGGGAGGGAGAAGCGGCCGCCAGCTCCAAGGGGTGGAGCCGGATGACGTCACGCAGGGGAACCCCAGTGATGCGGCGTGTCTCCAATGGATGCAGGCTCAGAGCGGGGAATCCCCAATGGAGGGAGGTAGCGGGGGTGGGGTGGAACGAGGCCTAGAGATCCTCGGGTCTCGTCAGGAAATAAGGTCCACCCCAGCGTTGGAGAGCCCAGCCAAATAGGCGGGGAGGAAGGCAATGAATGCACTCCAGCAGAACAGTTCCGTCTCCAGATGGGTGCTGAGGCCCAAAGTTGGCAGCCTTATGGATGCACCACCCTTCCCACGACCTGCCCAGGAAGCAATGGGTGGCACCCAAAGAGGGATACAGAATAGTCCAAGTCCACACGGATGTATGGAAAATATCCAAAATCAGTTTATTGCACACAGCAGATGACCGTGTGTTAAGGCAGTTAAAGAAATACCGCCCAAGCACCAATACATAAGTGCCAGAATAATCACAATGAATGCCCAGCGGTGGGGCTGGCAGCGCCACGGCTGTAATGGCCACGCCTACGGGGGATGTACAGTCTTTGGAGGGGGTCCCAAGTCCCGTTTCGCTGTTATGTAATTACAGCTTCATCAGGGCGTTTCCATGATGCATATAAACATTGTACTGGTGATGGAAAATATATATAATCCTAGGAACAGATACAAAATATATAGATATCAGCAAAAAACACAAGCCAATGGCATTAAATATAATGTAACATGACCAATCAACCATCATACATTGTCAAGAGTATAATACTCACCAAAATAAAGAGATACAGGTATATCAATACATGTGGATGGATTCCACCAGGTCAAATTGAGACCTACAGGTGAGTCAATGGTAAACCCAAGGGAACTAAATACCTGGTGCAGGTGCTGAGGAGGAGGCAGAGGTGTGGCTAACACACCCAGAGCAAGGAAATGATTATGTAACAAGAGTTTGTAAACTCAATGTCTCATTGAGACCAGCAGGGGTCTCTGTTGTCAACAGGATTATCCATTTAGATTCAGCTCTCAACAGAGCTGAATGGTTGTCCCCATACTCCGAGTAGACACTTTCTCCAGTCCCATGCAAGTGAAGGAGTCATGGGGATGCTTGAGATCAAAAAAATGTTTATAAAGGATAGAATCAGTGGAACCGTTCTTGATTCTGGATCTGTGCTCACCCAGGCGTATGCGTAACTGTCTAGAAGTTTGGCCCACATAAACCAATTGGCGAGGGCATACGAGGGCATATACCAAGTTCGGGAGGCACAGGTAAAAAATGGCGTATGTCAAAAGATTTATGTTTATGACGTATAGTCGAGTGGTGTCTATTTGGGCACATAAGCTACAATGGCCGCAAATTTTGGTGCCAGGCCTGAACGCACTCGAGGAGATTTGGAACCCTGATGATCCGTATGCACTAAGATGTCTCTAATGGATTTGGTTTTTGTGTGCTATCATGGGTGGTGTATCAAGGCCTGCTATACCCGCCACAAGGGGCCAGTATTTTCTCACGATGTTCTGGAGACTCTGGGAATGTGGGGTAAATGTGAGAGGCCAAACAAGTCTTGAAGTCTGTTCCATCTTCCGAGGGCGAAGCAGGGTATCTCTGGGGTATTGGCCACCCTGCGGAGGGCCGTATCCAGCACCTTCCGTGGGTAGCCACGATCCATCAAGTCTCGTGTAAGTGTATTGGCCGCAACCTCAAAATCCTGCTAATAGGATGAGTTGCGTTTAAGCCGTGTTAACTGCGAATATGGAAGGTTGTTTTTCAGCGGCCAAGTATGGTGGCTCTGATAGTGTAAAACAGAGTTCCGATCGGTGGGCTTCTTAAAGGAACTCACTTTAATGACTCCATCTCGTGTGAAAACAGAAACGTCCAAAAAGTTCACACTAATAGTGCTGGGCTCCACTGAAAACTTAATTTGTGGATGCCATGAGTTGATCCAATCAGTGAAACTGGATATGTCTGTGTCGCCATGCAAGATGGCGAACACGTCATCTATATAGCGCCAATACATCTTGATTTGGCGTGCCATCGGGTTTTAGGGAGTAAAGGACAAATGGGAACCCTCCAGATGGGCCATAAAAGATTGGCCACGGAGGGCCACGGCGGGGCCATGGCTACCCACTGGTCTGTAAATAAAACTGGTCCTTAAAGGCAAAATAATTGTAATCGAAGATACAATCAAGCATCTCAATAATAAATGTGTGGGTGGAAGTCTCGGCAGCTCTGCATTCACCGGGTCTCCCCAGGTAGTCTTGTTAGCCTCTAGGAAGGCCGCCACCGTAGCCACTTGTGGGGAGGCAGATTGCAACTGTGTAGTAGCCCATGCCGCCGCCGTCCCCTCCAGGAGACCATATACAAAGCCCATAGCTACATGCCTTCAGTCCCCCATGCTACTGAGCCTGGTCATGGTCAGAGGGATGACATCGAAGTCTGCCAAAAAGGGGATGTCCCTGAGGCGGAACCAGAGAAATATATGCTGTAAGAGCCTGCTATCCCCAAACAAAAAATACCATAGTATGAACGATAAACAGCAAATGCAAATATCAGGGCTCTAACACATGCCACAATGCCAAGGGATGGAAATACCCATGTAAGTCCCGCTACCGTCCAAGTGGAGCCCCCCAGTCAGTCCAAGGGCGTATGGGGCCGAGGTGGAGACTGGAGCGGCAGCCAGGCGTGGCTGGAAAGGACCACGCTGGCTCCGCGGGGGCCTCTCCGGGCTGCTGGCGTGCGGCGTGGTCCGGTGTAGAGGGGCTGCCCGGCTCCGTGTAGATACACTGGGACGGGAAGGAAGCCGCCGCGTGGCTCGCTCAGATGACGTCCGCCGAGCGCCTGGGAGGGAGAAGCGGCCGCCAGCTCCAAGGGGTGGAGCCGGATGACGTCACGCAGGGGAACCCCAGTGATGCGGCGTGTCTCCAATGGATGCAGGCTCAGAGCGGGAATCCCCAATGGAGGGAGGTAGCGGGGTGGGGTGGAACGAGGCCTAGAGATCCTCGGGTCTCGTCAGGAAATAAGGTCCACCCCAGCGTTGGAGAGCCCAGCCAAATAGGCTGGGAGGAAGGCAATGTATGCACTCCAGCAGAACAGTTCCGTCTCCAGATGGGTGCTGAGGCCCAAAGTCGGCAGCCTTATGGATGCACCACCCTTTCCACGACCTGCCCAGGAAGCAATGGGTGGCACCCAAAGAGGGATACAGAATAGTCCAAGTCCACACGGATGTATGGAAAAATATCCAAAATCAGTTTATTGCACACAGCAGATGACCGTGTGTTAAGGCAGTTAAAGAAATACCGCCCAAGCACCAATACATAAGTGCCAGAATAATCACAATGAATGCCCAGCGGTGGGGCTGGCAGCGCCACGGCTGTAATGGCCACGCCTACGGGGGATGTACAGTCTTTGGAGGGGGTCCCAAGTCCCGTTTCGCTGTTATGTAATTACAGCTTCATCAGGGCGTTTCCATGATGCATATAAACATTGTACTGGTGATGGAAAATATATATAATCCTAGGAACAGATACAAAATATATAGATATCAGCAAAAACACAAGCCAATGGCATTAAATATAATGTAACATGACCAATCAACCATCATACATTGTCAAGAGTATAATACTCACCAAAATAAAGAGATACAGGTATATCAATACATGTGGATGGATTCCACCAGGTCAAATTGAGACCTACAGGTGAGTCAATGGTAAACCCAAGGGAACTAAATACCTGGTGCAGGTGCTGAGGGGAGGAGGCAGAGGTGTGGCTAACACACCCAGAGCAAGGAAATGATTATGTAACAAGAGTTTGTAAACTCAATGTCTCATTGAGACCAGCAGGGGTCTCTGTTGTCAACAGGATTATCCATTTAGATTCAGCTCTCAACAGAGCTGAATGGT
The DNA here is from genome assembly GCA_030556195.1 of Anolis apletophallus. Lineage (NCBI taxonomy): Eukaryota > Metazoa > Chordata > Lepidosauria > Squamata > Anolidae > Anolis > Anolis apletophallus. The sequence goes on along the minus strand of JARBWK010000010.1, from coordinate 59,665,773 downwards.
TGTCCCCATACTCCCGAGTAGACACTTTCTCCAGTCCCATGCAAGTGAAGGAGTCATGGGGATGCTTGAGATCAAAAAAATGTTTATAAAGGATAGAATCAGTGGAACCGTTCTTGATTCTGGATCTGTGCTCACCCAGGCGTATGCGTAACTGTCTAGAAGTTTGGCCCACATAAACCAATTGGCAAGGGCATACGAGGGCATATACCAAGTTCGAGGAGGCACAGGTAAAAAAATGGCGTATGTCAAAAGATTTATGTTTATGACGTATAGTCGGAGTGGTGTCTATTTGGGCACATAAGCTACAATGGCCGCAAATTTTGGTGCCAGGCCTGAACGCACTCGGAGGAGATTTGGAACCCTGATGATCCGTATGCACTAAGATGTCTCTAATGGATTTGGTTTTTTTGTGTGCTATCATGGGTGGTGTATCAAGGCCTGCTATACCCGCCACAAGGGGCCAGTATTTTCTCACGATGTTCTGGAGACTCTGGGAATGTGGGGTAAATGTGAGAGGCCAAACAAGTCTTGAAGTCTGTTCCATCTTCCGAGTGGGCCGAAGCAGGGTATCTCTGGGGGTATTGGCCACCCTGCGGAGGGCCGTATCCAGCACCTTCCGTGGGTAGCCACGATCCATCAAGTCTCGTGTAAGTGTATTGGCCGCAACCTCAAAATCCTGCTAATAGGATGAGTTGCGTTTAAGCCGTGTTAACTGCGAATATGGAAGGTTGTTTTTCAGCGGCCAAGTATGGTGGCTCTGATAGTGTAAAACAGAGTTCCGATCGGTGGGCTTCTTAAAGGAACTCACTTTAATGACTCCATCTCGTGTGAAAACAGAAACGTCCAAAAAGTTCACACTAATAGTGCTGGGCTCCACTGAAAACTTAATTTGTGGATGCCATGAGTTGATCCAATCAGTGAAACTGGATATGTCTGTGTCGCCATGCAAGATGGCGAACACGTCATCTATATAGCGCCAATACATCTTGATTTGGCGTGCCATCGGGTTTTGGGGAGTAAAGGACAAATGGGAACCCTCCAGATGGGCCATAAAAAGATTGGCCACGGAGGGAGCCACGGCGGGGCCCATGGCTACCCCACTGGTCTGTAAATAAAACTGGTCCTTAAAGGCAAAATAATTGTAATCGAAGATACAATCAAGCATCTCCAATAATAAATGTGTGGGTGGAAGTCTCGGTGTAGGTCTGGAGTCCAGTGTGTCGGCTACCACATGTCTAGCCTCTTCTAATGGGATGTTAGTGTAAAGGGACGACACATCCGCGGTGACCAAAATGTCACCAATGTCCACAGGGATGTTCTCCACTTTGGAAATAAAATCCATAGTGTCCCTCAGATAGTGCGGAGTGGTCACGACATGAGGTTGCAGATGGGAATCAAGGAAACGGGCTAGTGGTTCCAACAAACCCCCCGACCCCGAGACAATGGGTCTCCCCACCGGAGGCCGGTCCGGCTTGTGTATCTTAGGTAACACATAGAACCGTGGGATGCGGGGATGTTTCTGATACAGGAAATCCCCTGTTTTAGGGTCAATGTGTCCCATGGTGACGGCAATATGTGCCATGCTCCTGATCACCTTGAAAAACCTGGGGGTGGGGTCCTGGGGTATAGGTTTATAAAAATCACGGTTATCAAGTTGACGTAGGATCTCTGCCTCATAGTCTCTGGTGTTAAGACACACTATGGCCCCACCCTTATCCGCCTGCTTCCAAACCAAGTCTGGGCGGCTGCCTAGTTCATGAAGAATGTCAATCTCATGTTTGGTTATGTTAGACTGTGAGAAATCACCAGTGTGATCAAAATGGCCAAGTCTTTCCTAATTGTTATGTCAGAGCAGGGAGGGGTCAATACAAATGACAGACCCTGTCATTTGTATTGACCCCTCCCTGCTCTGACATAACAATTAGGAAAGACTTGGCCATTTTGTTCCGTAGCATACGACTTAGGGAATTCTTCTCAGCCGACACTTTGGCCTCCGGCCCCAACCTGTTAGGTAACAAATTTGTTAATAAAAGTAATTTCACCCCGCACCTCGTCTCTGACAATGTTCGGGTCTTTGAGAGAATGGTACTGGAGGAGATCTCCCGGATTGATCACACTGGTGATTTCTCACAGTCTAACATAACCAAACATGAGATTGACATTCTTCATGAACTAGGCAGCCGCCCAGACTTGGTTTGGAAGCAGGCGGATAAGGGTGGGGCCATAGTGTGTCTTAACACTATTAGTGTGAACTTTTTGGACGTTCACACTAATGAGAGAGACTTGTTTGGCCTCTCACATTTACCCCACATTCCCAGAGTCTCCAGAACATCGTGAGAAAATACTGGCCCCTTGTGGCGGGTATAGCAGGCCTTGATACACCACCCATGATAGCACACAAAAAAACCAAATCCATTAGAGACATCTTAGTGCATACGGATCATCAGGGTTCCAAATCTCCTCCGAGTGCATTCAGGCCTGGCACCAAAATTTGCGGCCATTGTAGCTTATGTGCCCAAATAGACACCACTCCGACTATACGTCATAAACATAAATCTTTTGACATACGCCATTTTTTTACCTGTGCCTCCTCGAACTTGGTATATGCCCTCGTATGCCCTTGCCAATTGGTTTATGTGGGCCAAACTTCTAGACAGTTACGCATACGCCTGGGTGAGCACAGATCCAGAATCAAGAACGGTTCCACTGATTCTATCCTTTATAAACATTTTTTTGATCTCAAGCATCCCCATGACTTCTTCACTTGCATGGGACTGGAGAAAGTGTCTACTCGGGAGTATGGGGACAACCATTCAGCTCTGTTGAGAGCTGAATCTAAATGGATAATCCTGTTGACAACAGAGACCCCTGCTGGTCTCAATGAGACATTGAGTTTACAAACTCTTGTTACATAATCATTTCCTTGCTCTGGGTGTGTTAGCCACACCCTCTGCCTCCTCCCTCAGCACCTGCACCAGGTATTTAGTTCCCTTGGGTTTACCATTGACTCACCTGTAGGTCTCAATTTGACCTGGTGGAATCCATCCACATGTATTGATATACCTGTATCTCTTTATTTTGGTGAGTATTATACTCTTGACAATGTATGATGGTTGATTGGTCATGTTACATTATATTTAATGCCATTGGCTTGTGTTTTTTGCTGATATCTATATATTTTGTATCTGTTCCTAGGATTATATATATTTTCCATCACCAGTACAATGTTTATATGCATCATGGAAACGCCCTGATGAAGCTGTAATTACATAACAGCGAAACGGGACTTGGGACCCCCTCTAAAGACTGTACATCCCCCGTAGGCGTGGCCATTACAGCCGTGGGCGCTGCCAGCCCCACCGCTGGGCATTCATTGTGATTATTCTGGCACTTATGTATTGGTGCTTGGGCGGTATTTCTTTAACTGCCTTAACACACGGTCATCTGCTGTGTGCAATAAACTGATTTTGGATATTTTTCCATACATCCGTGTGGACTTGGACTATTCTGTATCCCTCTTTGGGTGCCACCCATTGCTTCCTGGGCAGGTCGTGGAAAGGGTGGTGCATCCATAAGGCTGCCGACTTTGGGCCTCAGCACCCATCTGGAGACGGAACTGTTCTGCTGGAGTGCATTCATTGCCTTCCTCCCCGCCTATTTGGCTGGGCTCTCCAACGCTGGGGTGGACCTTATTTCCTGACGAGACCCGAAGATCGCTAGGCCTCGTTCCACCCCACCCCCGCTACCTCCCTCCATTGGGGATTCCCCGCTCTGAGCCTGCATCCATTGGAGACACGCCGCATCACTGGGGTTCCCCTGCGTGACGTCATCCGGCTCCACCCCTTGGAGCTGGCGGCCGCTTCTCCCTCCCAGGCGCTCGGCGGACGTCATCTGAGCGAGCCACGCGGCGGCTTCCTTCCCGTCCCAGTGTATCTACACGGAGCCGGGCAGCCCCTCTACACCGGACCACGCCGCACGCCAGCAGCCCGGAGAGGCCCCCGCGGAGCCAGCGTGGCCTTTCCAGCCATGCCTGGCTGCCGCTCCAGTCTCCACCTCGGCCCCATACGCCCTTGGACTGACTGGGGGGCTCCACTTGGACGGTAGCGGGACTTACATGGGTATTTCCATCCCTTGGCATTGTGGCATGTGTTAGAGCCCTGATATTTGCATTTGCTGTTTATCGTTCATACTATGGTATTTTTTGTTTGGGGATAGCAGGCTCTTACAGCATATATTTCTCTGGTTCCGCCTCAGGGGACATCTCCCCTTTTTGGCAGACTTCGTTGTCATCCCTCTGACCATGACCAGGCTCAGTAGCATGGGGGACTGAAGGCATGTAGCTTTGGATATGTATGATTAGTATTTACTAACCATCTCCATACGGATGACACACATATTCTATTGATTATTGTTCTTTTCAGGATCAGCTCCTGTGTTTTTGACTGTGCTCCACAAGTCTACCCCACTTTTGTTGTTGTTTTTCATATACAAAGCCCACCTTGGCTCATTCGGTGGCGAACTCTGTGGGCCGGAGTTCCAGGTACATTTCACATTGTCCAATGAATATGTTGACTTGAGCCGGGTTACCGCCGAACCGAGCCGGAAAGGACAAGGTAGGGTGTCGGCCAGCCCTGGCCTGCAGCTCCGTCACCTCCTCCTGCAGCTCCGCAACTTGGGCAGCGGTTAGCTGGGCCATCTCGCCGATTCGTGGTCTGCGTCGCCTGGAGCGTCCCATGGTGTGAAAAGGGGTTCGTGGAGTAGCTCGGCCAACTGTCACAATGCAGGGTCTTGGCCCAGCCCCTTAATCACACACACAGAGATGGCAATCAGCTAACTATTTATTGAATAATAAGAAATAGGTGAAAAGGTAAATTGTCCATAAAAAGTATCAAAAAGTTCAATCCAAAAGGTAAAGAGTCCGTAAGTAAAATCCAAAGGCAAACGTGGCAAAGGCTCCGCAAAACTATGCGGATCAAGGACTTGGTCCGTGGCAAAGAACAAGGCAAAGTTCATGAACAATCCCAAGAAACTTCTTGGCAAGGCTTGAGCCGGCAACTTGGCTCCGTGGAAATCCGCTCGCTTCACTCCTCTTAGAATAGAAGTGGCCGAGCTACTGAGGATCCTTTTCCACAGATCCTATATTTAATCCCCTTGGCGAGGCCCCCGACGCTCTAGGCTTCTGCGCCAATCTGTGCTACGGGATCTAGCGCTTCTCTGGCGCTCTAGGCTACGGTGCCAATCCCTCCTGCTGGACTCAATGCTCCGTCTCCTATCAAAGCTCCGTCCTTGCCTCCCAGCACCTGGGTCGCTATCTTCATGAGAGCCGAACTCCCTTTCAGCTTCCATGGGCTCATCCTCCACTGTTTCCCTGATCCTTTCCTGCGACCCGTAACCACCTGGTTTCTCATAATGATCAGAATCATCACTCTCAGGGTCAGCCTGAACTTCCCAGCTAGCATAACCGTCAGGCCATTCATCATCCCAGGCCAAACTCTCTGTGGGAGAGGAAGGCCCAGCTAACTCATCAGCCCCTTCCTCCATGTCCTCATCAACTGCAGCTGGCCCTAATGCAAGTGGGACCCCCGGTGCTGCCCCCTGCCCCCCAGGCACGAAAGGGAACTGGGTTGCTACACCAGCCTGCTTTGGGCTGACTTGTTCCAGTATTGCCTTGTTCCTGTTCGTCATCGAAACCCAGTGATTGATCCTGAAAGACTCTTTTTACCTTTTGAACTCTTTGCCTTATAATCAACATGTCTCAGCCTCATTTGCTTCGGCTGTGATTCCAACAGACTCTTTGCATCCGGCTTGTGTTCCCGTTTTCCCACTTGTGCTCCTTTTGCTGCAGAGCACCCACTCCCTTGCTGATTCCTGTTTGGCTGCTAGTTGGAGGCACTATAAAGATTGCCTCCAACCTCTTTCCTATACTTACCTATTCTAAATAAAACCCATTTACCTCAGCTGCTGTGTGGTTTATCCAGGGGGGTCAGGTTGCCAAGGCCTCAGAGGGCAATAACCAGACCCATTTGTTCTTTCTAACTGATCAGCTATTCAAAATGCTTAGTATCCAGCACACACTTTTAAATTTTTAATTTTAATTAATATATTGTATTCTGTAATACAAAAACATACAATATTCAGTGATAATTGGATTTAGCACATAATACACTGATCTCCATGCGTTAGTCTGATTTAAATCAATGAAAGCAGAGCATCGAGGAGAGACAATCTTTAATACATGCCTGCATCCACACTTGTAAGTTTCACTGCCAATATCTGAAATTGCCTGTCACTCAGATACTATTTTGCTTCCATTCATGCTTTCCCAATAGCCTGCAGCATTGGCACACAGTGGGTTGTATCCAAACCAGGTAGCCCGCACTTCATTCCCACTGGAATCAAAATTATTCATTTAATTAATTTCAGTGGCACTTAAATATGATCAACCTTCTCTACATGCAGCCTATTATTTCAAAGATTAATAATTTTCCACACATTAAAGCATCAAAATGTATCCCTTTGCAGTGCTGCATTTGTATTTTTGTAGCATTTTTACAAGCATTTTCTGTGTGCATTTCCAGGTTTTGGTGTGCTGTACAAGTCTTTTGTAAATCTCCAGTGATTTGAAGCAGACAGGCTGTATATTCAATAGACAATGCAATAAAAACAATTTAACATTTTCAATTCACCTCTGAGCACAACATTACAATATTCCTTGCTTGTAGAAGCAAGAGAGAAACACATTTAAATAGTGTACAAGTGACATTTCTGATTGTTTGTCCTCGTTCTTCCTGTGGAATGTAACATCTGCCTCATATTGGATGGGCCCTAGGCAGCTCAGCTGTGCAATTAAAGTAGGAAGAGCAACCTTAGATCACTAACCTAGATAGGCTCAGTCAGTCTAGTTATTTCTAAGTGTTATTTCTATATGCAGAAGGATACATCATACATCACTCATACAAAAATAGATAAGGAGATCTGCTTTACAAAAGAGTTATGCACTGAAATGTTTATAAGGCTGAACTCTTGGCAACAGCTCCCATCACATAGTTCAGAGCTTTTTGTCTACAGTTTCTGAAACATTTGTAGAACAGCTAAAGTGCCATGAGATTATGTTTCCATCTTCAAAAAAGAAAAGAATGAAAAACAATCTATGCCACTTTTAATAACACACCTTTTTGATATCTGTACTTGAGCAGTTCCAAAACAGACTGTGAAATTTTATGGTTGATTTGGTTGGGAAGAACCAGCATTCATCCCTCAAGAACAAACTACACTAGATGAACATCAACAGTAACAACTGCGTTGTTGCATTGTTGTGAGTTTTCCGGGCTGTATGGCCACATTTCAGAACCATTCTTTCCTGCCTTTTCACCTTCATCTATGGCAGTCATCCTCAGAGGTTGTGAGGTCTGTTGGAAACTAGACCAGGGTGGGAAACTGTCCAGGGTGGGAGAAAGAACTCTTGTTTGTTAGAGCTAGGTGTGAATGTTTCAATTGGCCACATTGATTAGCATTTAATGACCTAGCAGTTTCAAGATCTGGCTTCTTTGTTGGGATGTGATTAGCTGGCCCTGATTGTTTCTTGTCTGGAATTCCCCTGTATTTAAGTGTTGTTCTTTATTTACTGCTATGATTTTAGAGGTTTTTTTAATAGTGGTTCATTTTCATGGATAATGACTTTAGTAAGGAGACACTCATGATCATGTTTTTATGGTTTTTATATTATATGCTAAATATACTTGCATTTTATAATTGTTTTTATAATTGTTGAGGCATTAAATTGTTGCCAACTGTGAACTGCCTTGAGTTGCCTCTGGGCTGAGAATGGTGGTATACAAATGTGGTAAATAAATAATAAACCATTCTTCCTTTCTGTTGAAATTGTCCACATGCTTGTGGATTTTAATGGCTTCTCTGTGTAGTCTGGCATGGTAGTTGATATAGTGGTCCAGCATTTCTGTGTTCTCAAATAATATGCTGTTTCCAGATTGGTTCTTTCTCCTACCCTGAATATTCCACAGATATATAAACTCAATTTTCCTAGTTTCCAACAGATCTCATAACCTCTGAAGAATCCTACAAGAGATGCAGGCGAAACGTCAGGAGAGAATGCTTCTGGAACATGACCATACAGCCCAGAAAACTCACAACACCCAGTGATTCTGGCCATGAAAGCCTTCAACAACTTCTTCATTGTTGTTTTTGTTTTTTGTTTAGCTTTTTTGAAGCGAGATAAATCAGAATAATACCATGGATGTAGTATACTTTGATTTCAATAAAGCATAGGCTAAGCAACATTACTACTACATAGATTTCTACCTGCTTGACAGATTACTGACAAATAACTTTTTGTTCCTCAATAAGTGGATTGTTGCCCTACACTCACTGCAAGTATTATTTAATACTTAATAATAATAATCTCTATTTGTACCCCCCACCATCTCCCCAACGAGGACTCGGGGCGGCTTACATGAGGCTTTCATGTAGATGAAAATGTGAAAGTGATGATCACCAACTGGATGGTAATATCTCAGGAGATATAAGCCAGATTTAAGAACTAAGTTAAAAGTAACACAATTAATTGTAACAGGGAAAAATACAAAGTTTCCATTGCAGCTGGAAGCTTTATTTACACGAATATAGGATGGGTGACAGCCAATTTGACAACCATTAGTTTAGAAAGGGTCTAGATATGGAACCCCAAAAGTTCAGCATGAATCAGCAGTTCATTGTAGTGACTTAAAAGGCTAGTGCTATGCTGCACTAACAGTATTATAGAATCCCGATTGTGCATAATAGCTGTGAAAATAACCCCAATATAACATTGTGACCAGGAATGTCCCTAGAGAAAGAGAACAAGGAAACTAAGGGGCTTGGGAACAAAATTCTAAAAAGAGAAGTTGGAGGGTGGATCTCCTCACCCTGGAAAAGAAATCCTTAAAAGATAAGAAGACCAACATTTTCAGATATGGGAAGGGCTGTCTTATTAGTGACAAATTTGTTTTTGTTGCCTTTTCAACAAATGAACCAATATTTTTGTTTGCATCAGTTTTACATGTGTTATTTGATCACAGCTCTATTTCATCAAATGCATATAAACACACATTTTCTTCTTCATTGTATGTTTTGGTTCAACTGATATTTAGATTGGATCGTATGGAGGAGCACTATCTGCTCTGTTCTCAAAATCTAGAAAATTTTGGAAACTGATCTGAGTAAAACTCAAAGACACACCAAGAGCCATTTAGCGTAACCACTACTAGTTATGGAAACACACAGCTAACGTATGACTCATAAACAGCTATCTAATCTCTGTGTAAAACTTACCAACAAAGGAGAGGCAACCACCTTCTCAGGAAATTTGTACCTCATTGAACAACTCTTGCTATCAGGACATTTGCTTTTTCTATTTTTGTTTTAGTATTCAGTTGGAATCTCTTTACAAACAAGGCGAACATTGACAGAAAGTCCTCCCCATCTTTCTTTCAGTATTACACTTCTAGACATAATATTAGATGCACAAATAGTCTTCCTGGCATCAGCAGACCCTTGGACCTTTAAGAGAATAAATATAGATGGAGGAGGGGTGTTTTCTGTACATGCCCAGCTTTCTGTAAAAACATTAAATATCAATTATACAAAAAGCCACGTTGTGTTTTAATTATAGCTATGAAGAATTACCCCATTCATCAGTTTCTAATCAGCTATTTCCTTGCAGTGGAGAGGCAACTGTTATTTTATTGATTAACTCTTAGCAGACCACAGACATAAATCAATCCTACAGTCTTTCCATATATTAGGGGGTTTTTTTACAGTGGAATCTCATCATTCAGCAAGTGAGCCCTTCTTTATTTAAAATCATTATCCTATGGTTGCTTTAGATAGCTTGGTTACTTCTACAACCTGCTCATAATTCCTTAATTGCCACCTTCCTCATTGTGATAACTACATTGTATTACCAAACAATTTCCTTGGGGTGGAACCACAGATTCCGATAAAGGCAAAATATTTATTATAACAGTTCTTAACTCTCACCTAGCTCTCAATTTCCCATTAGTGATTTATCACCTGTCCAAAATATCTTTTCAAAGCATTTTCTTGAGTTTCATGGAAATTAAGTTATGTGTTGTTGCATTTCCTATTTTTGGTATTTTTGGTGCATTGGTAAATAGTATAGCTATAAAAATTGGAGTTTAGTATTACATTTACTGGATGATTATAATGTCACAAGTGGTGTTTGTTTTCTTTGTTCTTCCAAAAAATTTCATCACATATCATAATACAAAACTTATCAGATGGGAAAAAATCCAAAGATATAAAGTTCAAATCTGGTGGACTCTCTATTGTGTGTCAGAAGCAGCAACTGCCCTGATGTTATGGCTATCATTTTTACAAGCAGACTTTCAAAATGGAGACTGTAGATTCAGCAAGGAAAAAGATGTTAAGGTATCAGTGCGCAGTCTCTATAAACAAAAGATTTGAGAATGTATTGCATGAAGCAGTTGCACTGCTATTATTAGCAGAAGCATACCGGGATGAGCACCTCATACAATCATGGAGTTGAAATACACATTCAAAGCACTTCTGACAAATGGCCATCCATCTCCTGTTCAAAAATCTCAAGAGAAGGAGGATCCGCCACACAACATGGCAGTATATTCCACTGAACATATCTTGCCCTCTGGCTAGAATCACATTGGATTTTTACCTGTTAGAGCAGACTTTAGAGTCATGTTCAGCTTGTGCTCTATTAAGACTCTTTGATGCCTTCCATGTGTACTGTTGTTTAAGCCAGGTGTCATTTATTATATCTTGCATTTCATTCATTTTATTAATTTATTTTTGTCTATATGTAATAATTTACATTTTGATAGTTCTGTTGAGGCCTTTTTGAATTCTGATCTGTGGTATTAGCTGTCTCTCCCAATTTGATATCGCCTGAACATTTTATAAGCTTGCGTTATAATCCATTTTCCAAATAATGCTCTGGGTTAAGGGGAGAATCATGGGGCACTAGCCACTTTTCTGCAAATCTGGTGGATTCTCTAATATGTGTGCATATACCCCACTTGGCTTCTGAACCCCAATCTGTGACCTTGGGAAAGTGGCACACTTTTAAAACCAGAACATTATGTGATAGGTTCTCTTGAGAATAATCATAAGTCATAAATGACTTGAAGACTCACCACCACTACTACAACAAGTATACTACTTTGTACCTTGTTTGTGTTCACTATTTTAATTGCCATGCTTCAATGCCATGGAATCTTGGAATATCTAGTTTATTGAGGCAGAAGCATTATTTTGTAGAGAAGTCTAAAGACCTTTTAAAATTAAAACTTGCAAAATTGCATAGCATTGAGCCATGACAACTAAAGTGGTGTCACACTGCATTAATTATGTAGTGTAGATCAGTGGTCTTCAACCTTTAGGTCTCCAGGTGTTTTGGATGTCAGCTGCTACAATTCCTAGCAGCTGGTAACCTGGTTGGGATTTCTGGAAGTTGAAGTCTTCCTGCTGCTGCCTTTTTATAATACTTTGAAATTTCCTGTTGCTTGGGAAAGCAAGGAGAATAAAGTGAATGCCCAGGCTATTAAATCTGAATTAAGTGTCTGAGAACAAACCCTTTGACAAAACATAAATTTAGAAACAAGAATGTATTTGATGAGGTTGGGCATCACATTTGTTACATCAGATGACCACTATGCAAGCTGCTAATTGAACAATAAGATCAAGATTTATCCCTGTATTTGCAGATTGCTGTAAATTAAATACACTGAAAGGGCATTCTGTTTGGCCTTGAGAAATTGCTTCAGATTCCAACATGAGGTCTTTAAGCATTTTTCAATGAAGGAAATACTATTCTGGAATGAGGGGTTAACTCTATGTTTCTCTCAGCAACACCAAACAAATTGTGAAATGGTTACTTTGGCCAAATTAAGCATTTATCTCATAACAGCTAGGCAATAAAATCATCCACAATCTCAGTGTATGGGGGGAAAAACCTTGGTATCATTGTATTTCTAATTCTGTAATGCAACAGAAAAGAATTGGTTCCAGGAGTCGATGTCTCTGATGTCAGTGGGAAGAAGGCGAATCCATTCCAGGCTTTAGTGTGAATTATAACAAAAATCCATAAAATTCAACCCAAAATATGCTCTGAATTTAGGATAGTTTGGTTAAAGTTCACATTAAAACCAAGAGCTTAATGTCTACATAAACAAACAAAATTATGGACTCACCTTGAATCCACCACTGACTGCCTCCGTGATGCATGAGGACTTCCAGTGTGTATCCCAGGTTTTCTTCCCTTAGCTTGAATTTGTTTAGGAAAAGTAAAGGAATGCTTTGGAGTTTGCAGAAAAGTCCAGGGTATCCTGGGCTTTCAATTTTGGCCTATCCACATGGACATTGCCACCATTGCAATTTCTCTACATTAATTTGTGCAGGAATGGAGATGGTTCATTCCCATGTCACCACCACCATGACTCCTTACCAGCCAGCGAGTCTCCTAAGAGCAGAGCCATCTCTTCCTTCTTCCTGAACACAGTTTGCTGCTTCAGAATATGGCATCCATGATTGCCAGGAACTTGCATCAAACTCCGAGACCAGCTGAAAGTAGCAGTAAGGGTGACATGACCAATATCCAACTGATGAGTGAAGGGAAAGGGTGATGGCAGTGGACCAGTCTGAACGGGAGCCAGTCCCATTGTCCACGATGCCAAAAGAAACTCTAGAATTCCCCTTGACTTTGTCCAAAGTGGTGCAATGCTAGTTTAAAACTGTAAAATCTGTAATTATCATTAGAAGCCAACAAATGTTATGGAAACCTCCAAATTTGAGTTTAGGTTTTCTTGCCTGTGTAGGCTTTTCTCATGTATTCTGCCCAAATACTATGTAATTGTCGTTTAACTTTTCTTTCTTCCAAGGATGTAGAAAAGCACCCGCAAGGTTCCTAAACTTTGTTTCCTTCAATCTATTTAGATGCTCCTTCCCTTTATCTAAGCTTATATGAAAAGATTTTTGGACAAACCTGGCTAATTTAAAAAAGCATTTCACTAGCTACACTTTTATCTGCACTGAGCATGGATCGTACATGGAAGCAAGGAATTTTATCAGGACACAACACTGCAGTGGGCCTGGAGATTATTTATGTACTGGGATCTCTAAGAGCTGCATGTACTATTCATTTAAATTAAAAGGTAAATTGTGCACTTGGAGACTGCCAGGAAGAGCAATTCATTCTCTTTTAGGGGCAGAAATAGGTCTGTCTGTGTATTCTGGAGGTGTTGAGGCCTGTCACAATCACCGACTTAGTACTGCCCCTTTAACACACACACGGAGACGTAGTAAAGGCTAACTAGTTTTATTGAATATAAAAAAGTCCAAAAGGCAATTCTCTTGAAGAGATCAAAGAATAACGCAAACAGCAAAGCTGTAGTCCAATTAAGAAAGCAAAGTTCCAAAGGATAGTTCCAAAAGCAAACGTGGCAATAAACTTGGCAAGTTCCCGGAATGCCTCCGGAACAAAGCAGGGTATCCGCACAATGCGAATCAATAGCAAGGCAAGGTCTTGGTCCAAGGCGAGCCAGACTAGGCTCCGTGGCTCACTCCGCTTTCACGCCCTTCAGATCAGACGTGGCCGGAGAACTGAGGATCAGTTCCCACGGGGCCGTTCTTAATCCTTCGGCCGCCGGCCCCTCGACGATCTAGGGCCCGGCGTCTCCAGTCTCTACTTTCCGAACGGTGACGGTCTAGGGACAGATGCCAGCTCCTCCTGCCCTGCTCTATGTCCCTGCGTCTGTTATGGGAACGGCCCCGCTCTTCCAGTTCAGTATCGCTATCTCCTTGAGAAGCAGCCTCCCCCGAACTTTCCCAGCCGCTGGCCTCCATCTGCTGCTCGGCCAGGTCCTGGGAACCTCGGCCGTTTGGGAATTCATAACTATCTCCGCTATCTGCTTCGCTGCCTCCCATCTCCACCTGGTCCGCTCCTTCCCCGGGAGAATGCTCCCACTCGAGATCCCATGCTAAACTCTCTACAGGTGAACTGGGCAAAGGCACTGCTGACCAATCTTGCTCTGGGCCTTCCAACTCGTCCTCCGAGTCCCCTTCAGCCTGTGCGGGTCCCAATGGCATCGGGACCCCCGGCGCCTCACCCCCTCCCAGTGGCACGAACGAACCCATGGGTGCTACAAGGCCTTTGAAACATCCTGGATGGACACTTTTCCTACCCTTGCCCTATGCAAACGTCTGTAAGTCAGAGCATGGATCTATGGGGAGGATTAATTAATAGGCTTGTGCAATCTGGGTCACTGTGATCTATTTGGGGGTTCCGGATTTTGATGGGGGTCCTGATCCATTTTTTGGGATCCTCCTGAATTCAGGAGGACAGAAATCTGTTTTCGATCCAGGAAGCCGAAAGATTTGTTTTCTATCCAGCCCATTGGTGGCAATGCAAGGGACTTCCCACAGGCTCCACTTCCAATCATTTTAGGCCTCATGTTTGTCCTTATATTCTTCATTAAGACCTGGATTAAAAGCATCAAAGTTAAAATAACACTCTTTCTGTGATCCTTTCCCTTCTGTCTGTAGAGGAGACCGGGTTTAATGCTTCGTTAAAGCAGATTCTACTCTACAGGAAACAGAGGTGCAGGTACACACACACTGCAGCAGGAAGTTTTCCAAGGCATTTTAAGGAGGTTTCTCATTTCCCATAGAAGGAAAGGATCAACCTGGAAGTATCCTACCCTGAGCTTCCTTTTAAAAGCCCTCTCTTCTCTATTAATTTGGAAATGCTGGAGTTGTGCCTTTTTACCTCTCACACTTTTCCTTCTAGTGGCTGCCTCCCTCCCTGCACTCCATGTGTAACTGAAAGTAGATGGTTTTCGACAGCCACTGTTCTGTTGCAACCTGTAAAAAAATGGCAGCAGAGACCATGCTGTTATGGGCTTCCGAACAAGCCGAAGACAAACATCCATAACAAATCCGTGCACAAGCCCCCAATGATGTCTTCTAATGTTATTTCACTAGATGTGGGTTTTGGAGACCTATTGGTACCTAAGCATTGTATAGTCCTAAACTTTATTTGTTTGTATCCCAAAATTCCCCAAGGGGGAGTGCAGGGGCACCTTCAATGCCTGAACCACACAAAGTGCTGCTGAGAAAGTGTGTTCCTGGTGAGGCCCTCTCTGGAGGGGAGGCCTAAGGAAGCCTTTGTCATCTCTCTCTCTCTCTCTCTCTCTCTCTCTCTCTCTGTTTCAGCCTTATTTGCCTCAAGTGGGCACTCCGACAGGAAGTGAGGCTTTGGAAAGGAATGGAGAAGGCTGTTTTAAGAATCAAATTTAGTTTTCATTTCCCAGTAACATTGTGGAATTTGGAAGTTGCAAGTGAAAGGAAGTGTAAGTTTTGACAAAACAATCCTTTTCTAAAAAGGAAAACAATGTTCTGCCACGGTTCGATTTTTCTTATCCAAAAAAAGGAAGAAATTTGGGGTGTTGGAAAATGTAAGTGTGAGCAATTCCTCACAGAAAACTTTAAGACCTCTTCAGCTGGGCTGCTGGAATCACTGTGCATGTCGGGGGGCATAGGGAACTCATCATCCCATGCCCCACATCAGTTGACTCACCCAATGCCCCAACCCATGGGGGAAGCATTGGCCACCCGGCTTCTCCCCGTTAATCTCAACTGAACACAGAAAGCCTCCTGTGTTGCCACCACCACAGCATCTTCCAGTTTGCCTTCCTTTTAAAGTGGAGCCCTGCCAGAAGTAGCTGTGCATTGTGGAATGGGAGCCGGTGGGCTCCATGGCAAAAGAGAAAGCAAACTGACACATGCCGCTGAATTTACCCCCATCTGATGAGGTTGCAATTAAGAATGTTCAAATATTCCACAAAGAGGCAGGTATTGTATGTGTCATTTGAGAAAGAAGTCATTATAACCTGATCTTCATCTGTTTTACAACATCTATTTCTTTCCTTTTGTAGTAAAAAAAGAACCAATTTAAGGAGGTAAAATAGAAAATAAATCCCCTCTCCCAGCTCCAACATCTTTTGATCTCCTGGATTTAAAAAGTTGTACAATTTTAGGATTTCCACATACCAACTTTCCAATAGGTTTAGGTTATTTATATGTTGAGACTGAAGACCTGAATTGAAATTCTAATTACCATATATTTTTCTGTGACCATGGACCAGCCGAGCCATTCCAAGACCTACGGAAGCTGTGCTGAATCCAATCTGTTCAGCCCAAGTAACTGCCCTGATTTCTTTGCCTTGATTTTGATTCTCCTGCCAGCAGATTGCTCTTTTGGTAGAAAACAGAGGTCAGCTGGTGAAAGTAGGTTTTCTTGGCAGAAAATAGAGTTTGTCAGATTAAGAAACTTGCACTTAATTCTAACCTTCTAAAATCAGTACAGTTTTGAATTAGGATTGTGAGATGAGGGTGCAGTTTCACTCTAAAATTCATAGAGTTTGATACTATGTTAACTGCCATGACTCAATGCTATAGAGTCATGGACATTGTAGTTTGATGAGGCATCAGCACTGTTTTGTAGAGAAGGCTAAAGACTTTGTAAAACTACCATTTCTAGAATTGAAACATAGCAGTTAGAGATATTTCAGACTGCATTAATTTTATGATGTGTATGCACCCTGAGTTAGTAGCAGGGATACAGGCCTCCCATGGATCCATGCCCAGGGCAGTGTTAAAAACGTTTCTTATTCTGCCTCAAATCTTGGCTCATGTTCCAGACAGTTCACATGTGTGGTCTGAACCCAGGCAGAAAGTGAGGAATAGAAAATCAGCAACCGTAGCCAGGCACTGTGGAGAACAATACGAGGAAGGAAAGGAAGAAGAAGCTGCTAACTCTAGCAAGCATCAATCACAGCTGGATAAAGGCAGAAGTAACAAGCTCACTTAAAGTGTCACCTCACTGAGAGCAATTTGATGTATTCTTCACAAAGGCAATTATTTATTCATAAATAAAACAAAAAAGGGTGATTTTTCAAAGGCTGCATTGTATGGAAAGGCAAAAGCAGCAAGAAGCCCACCCAAGGAGAACTGTGTGACATTTTATTTCCATTGTTGAAAGGTGAACTTTTCCCTGCCTCATCATACTGACTGATTTAATTATTTTAAATGAGGAGAAAAACAGGACACCACTATAGCAGAAGCATCAACTTTGCTGACTGATCTGTAAAAAGAAAATTAATCTCATAGGCGGAATTCTGAGAATCATATACTGGCCCTTGAAAAATGAAACAGCATTGCACTGATACAGAAATTATACTGAGATACAGACCAAAGAATATAACCCACATGTAAACTGCGTAGGATGTTCTATATAGGAGGCATACATGGAGATCCATTCTATGAAGGAAATCTCAAATCAAATCATGTAAAATTTGTTTGTTTTAAATATAGTTATTCTACCTCTCAATTAAAATGATATTACTTTCAGAATACAATTCTAAATTCTTATATTATCCCAGTTGGCATAATTACCAACTAGCTTGCTAGATATCTGCAAGCCTGTAATCTAAAAAGTTACTTTTGAAAACCTAAATCAGTGGTTCTCAACCTGTTTATCCCCAGATGTTTTGACTTTAAACACCCAGAAATCCTAACAGCTGGTAAACTGGCTTGGATTTCTGGGAGTTGTGGGCCAAAACACCTTGGGACCCACAGGTTGAGAGCCACTGACCTAAATGATGACTATGCTCCCACTCCCACCTCCAGGTTTTCTGGGATTTTAAAAATGTGTAGCAATAGCATCAAATGTGACTACCACTATTGGTATATATCTCCAATATTTACCCCTATATGCACACTCATTGAAAAAAAATGCTGCCACACATTACTATTTAGTCTGGGCAAAAGGTAGCAAGGAGTTTGGGCTAACAGGGATAATGGATACATAATAATAATAATAATAACAACAACAAAAACAATAACAACACAACAACAACTTTATTTATAACCTACCACCATCTTCCATAGGGACTTGGGGCAGCTCATAAAGCACACAATGGTGCCATACAACATAAAATACAATAATCAACATTAAAACCAGTCTTAAACATTATCAAAGGCCTCCAGAAAGAATCAAGTTTTGGCTCTTTCCAAAAATGCTGTAATGTGGGAGCTTGCCTAAGTTCCCTGGGGAGGGTGTTCCAGAGCCAGGGGACCACCACCAAGGAGGCCTTCTCCCTCGTCCCCACCAACCGAACTTCAGATGGTCGCGGGTAGCAAGAGGAGAGCCTTGCTGGCAGATCTTAGAGCCCGTATTGTTTCATAAGGGGAGATGCAATCATGAAAATAGGCTAGACTGGAACCGTTAATCCTTATTTCTATTTGTTCTTTTTATTTAGTCATAGTGATATTATGTTATGTCTCAGGATAGGGATTTATTTATTACGACAGCGGGCTATGTGTGTTATACAATGTGAAATGTGATGCAATAACTTCTCATGGCAATGAAGTCTAAATATTTCCCTCTAAAGAGGTAAAATTGTAGACCTAGTAAAACGCAGAGATGTATCTAAAGCTTCCTTTGTTTCTGGTAAAACAGATTTCCTCTTTGGCAGGAGTGGAGAACTTCAGATGTTTTGGACTTCATTTATGGACCTTAGACAGAATAGCCAGTGTTAAGGGATGATAGTCCAAAACATTTAATGGGCCAAAACTTCTTCACCTTTCTTAGGCAAAAGAGTTTTCTTTCAGAGGAAGGAGTTCTTTCTCTTATTGAAACCTTTTTCACCAGAAGAAGTTAACTTTTGCATGCAATCCCCATATTTTTGCTCCAATCTGACGCACAACATTCAGATCTGAAACCATTTCTTTTAGAGTGGCATTTTTATGCAAATGCCTCCATTTCATCCAAACACCCAAACAAATAGGATGTTCAAGGCTTCTCCACTTAAAATCATAAACTCCATTATTGGGCAGTCCTGGGCTGCTTCCATTAAATGTTTTCATGGGCTGTTCTCTTCTTTATTGGTACAAAATGAAATGAAAGCACATACTTAATTTCCTACGAAGCTGAGCTATACAAATAGGCAACTAAATTGATATTCTGAACCACATACATTTTCTGTATCCTGCTTCCAAATATTTTATTTTATCTTGTATTGCTCTGTAGAATGGGCATGCACAAATAGCACACATAATCGCAATCCATTATTAATACCTCCTTTCTCGTTATAAAATGGTTCTATATTTTAGTCTTCAGGTGGAGCTGGTTGACAGTGAACTGAATGTGCCAATGGCAACTATGCTGAGCATGGAATGCTTTGGAATTCTCTTTTAATCTACTGGCACAGAGAGACTTATGGGAAGTAGAGTCCCCTGACAGTTCATTAATTCAGAGAAGGTGTGCTACTGCAGAGCTCTGCCAGGATATATACACATATGACTATATACACTAATACACAGTGCCAGAAACCAATGGCTTATCTCATTGTGAGACACTCAGCTACCTCCTTCCCTTTCCAAATCTTTTCTTGGGCTTAACACTGACCACGGGATTCTGGCTTTTCCAAAGGCTGTTTGGCTTAATGATACACTGTGCTCAATTATTAAACAGTTAATAAATAATGAATAAGAGAAGAAATATTATTTATTGCTAAATGAAGACATCATTCACCAGGAAAGGTAGAGCTTAGTGAAGCAATTGCTCAGAGCTGCCAAGGAGATGCATGCATTAATCAGAGAAGGCCTTGGCGCCTCTCTTTGCCAAGTTCCCATGGGGGCACAGGTGCCACTTCCATCAGAAGTAAGTTGAAGTAGACACATACCAGCTGGGAATCAAGTCCTCAGGGAGAACCTGCTGCTCAAGTATGAAAAGCAGCACCACATGTTCAGCTATCCCTTTTCAGACAGAACCCTAGGGAACCAGACAGCCATTAGTTGTGCTGGCAGATTGACCTGTGTAGGAGTGATGGAAGAGAAGAGCCATTTGTTCTTGTGCAGCATGGGAGGCATAAAAAAAAGAAGCCCACTCTCCATCTATAGAAAAAGGGGGGAAAGCCTGATCTACCAGATGCTGAAAAATGTTGCTTAATTCTGCTCTGGAGTTTACAGTGGTAACAAAATTTTCCAGTGTTTTTTGGAATTAGCTTCATCAAAGAAAAATCTCATCCACTATTAAGCAAGATGCCATTTGTGCCTCCGCCTGAAGTTCTTCTCAAAGGGCGGTTGAAAGTAATGCTGAAACACATAGGGAAGTTGGTGCCTCCTATATCAGTGAGAAATTTCTATAGGTTTTCCAAAGTCCTCATTTTGAAATACATTTTTAAAGCAGGAGTGGGCATAATGCAGCACACAGGCTGCACTCCACTTTTGTGTTCCTTGAAGATTCCCACTAGCCCCCTAAACTCCCCACCCCCTCCTTCCTTTTTTTTTTAAAAAAACACCAGCATTATTGGCAATATTTGTCCCCAACATTGCCAAAAATCATCTTTGACAAAAAGCTAATTTGCTGAGGGAGATTGGAAGTAAGGCAGTCAATCAGAGCTGTTAAGAAGATGAGGAATGAGATAAGTTGGGAAAAATCAGTTAGAAAGGGAGCAATGGGAGGTGGACAGGTAGAGGTGTAATTATTTTGTAAACTCAATTTTCGCTGCTGGTTCCTAAAGCTAGTCTATAAACTAACAAAACTACTTCCAAACTAGTGTCTGCATTAAAGCCTTGATTGGGATCCGAACAAGAATCTTGTAGCAAAAAGGCTAAAGTGGGTGGCACCAGGGAGAGAATGCTGAAGAATATCCCCAAATATACTGACCTTATTATCTCATAATCATATCCACAAAGTTTGCATTTCTATGGCTATATACAATCTGCTTATAAAGGTCCATTTCTAGAGTTGGCGTGCATCTGAGGAAATAGACTTAGTCTAGGAAACCTTATGTTACCATCTTCATTCTCTCAGTCTCTAAGGTGCTACAATATCCCTTTGTGTGTTTATTATAGTTAAGATGCCTGCAGGAAAGCATGCTTTCAAATTCCTGGAGTGCATCTGTTCACAATATTTTCAGAGTATAACAAGCACTGTTCAGTGCTCTGGAAAGATCTCTCTAAATGAAGGAATCAGTATTAAAATGGCAATTGCAGTTCAGTGTGAATAAATGTAAAGTAATGAAGATTAGTGGGTGAAAAATCCTACTTCCCCATATATGTTGATAAGGACTCAGCTTCCAGTGATTGGTCATGGAAGAGATCTTGGGGCATTGAGAAGGGCTTAGTTAAAATGTTTATCATTGACCCAGTGTGTGCCCACTGTAACAACAACAAAATCCATCTTACAGATCATCAGGAAAGGATTTGAAAATAAAGCTACCAATATGCTCTTGTATGAATCTATGATATGACTAGATTTGAAATACTGTGTGCACAGTATTGCAACCAAAAAAATGGAACTGACAAAAGGCAACTCAAATTACTGTATTAAGGAGCTGGAGAAACTCTCCTGTGAGGAAAAGACAGAATATATTTGAGGTTTGGTGGATACGTACAATTATTTATGGTATCTACCAAGCCTCAAAATAAAGAGAGATTTTTTTTGTTCTAATTTAAAATACTGAAACCTCAGATCATCTAGTAATATTAAACAACAGGGTGAATATTGGGATAGAGAAAAGGAAGTACTCTGTGGAATCCACTACTATTAATTCTACAATGTAACTCCTGGATAACTTTAAAGGTCAATAGACAAATGCAAGGAGCATAAGGCTATTGGCAAATAAGCACTAGTCATGATGGATATGTGAGCATTTATCATTTTACTAGGAAACAGAGGGAAGGTGTTGCACTTATGTCCTTTTCACGAACTTCCTGTCAATTTCTCATTGTGAAATGTTGGACTAGCTAAGTCTTTGGTTTGATCCATCATTGTATTTTTTACATAGCCCCACACAAATGTGCTTCTAAAAGCTCACAATTCCTACAAAAATATTCCTACACAGTTCCTGCACTGAGTGTAGTGTGACATACATACAGTGAATGTCAAAAACCATCCATTTTGTTTTCTGCTTCATTCTCTTTTGTGACATTTCCACAAAGAAGTTTCTCTTTCCTGCTTCCAATCTTATTTTGTTTGAAACATAAAATGTCTTGTTTACCTTCCATATGTCATGGCACAGACCCTTGTGCAAGCACATTGACAGAAGGTACTTTCCCACCTTGGTGCAGCTGGGGGGGAGAGCAATTTGCCTCTTCCCCTGGATAAGGGAATGTATGGTTCATTTGGAACCATCTGGAAAGGGGGACAGGGCTGGCCTTCTTGGGGGCCAGCTGTATTCCCTCATTCTGCTTTAGAATGTCACCCACCACGGTCGCCCAGTGACAGTATAACTATTGGTTGCCTTTCAGGACTGGGTAGGAATTTTTTCCCTCCTATGTTCTAGAAGGGTTTTTCACTTACCCTATACTGTTATTAGGGGCTAGCTGGGATGGTCAGTGTATAAATAGGCTTAGTGTTCATAGATTAGAAATACAAAGGTTGGCGTACACCTAAGGCACCCCTTAAAGCAGCGGTTCTCAAACTGGGGGTCGTGAACCCCAGGAGGGTCGTTGGGTCATTTTCGAGGAGTTATGAAGCTGCCTTGGTTGGCCCCTCCCCCTCCAAAATGGCTGCCGACCCCTTGTGCCAACCAAAAAGCTAGCACTCCTGGTTGGTTCCTCCTCCCACTCTTCCCACAGGGCTGTGGGGTGTCAAGAGGAGGAGCTTTCAGGAAAAGGTGAACGTGGGAAGAAGGCTCATAATTTCTTGAGACCTTCTGTTCTGGCCTAAAGGGCATCAACGCTCCCCAGACAGCCTGAAGGGCTCAGGGGCTAGGCGGAGCTCAGAAGGGTGTGGGGGTCAAGTAGAAGGCTCCCAGCACAGCCTTGCTATTTGGGCAGCCTTTTTGCCAGGCCCCCGCCCCTTTCCGAGCTTGGAAGTGTGCGGGGGCTGGGCGGAGGGCTGCCCCATGGCCTTGTCATTTGGGCCGCCTTTCTGCCCAGCCCCTGCCCCTTTCCAAGCTCAGAAAGGCACGGGGGCTAGGTGGAGGGCTCCCTGCATGGCCTTGCCATTGGAGAGCCCTTTCTGCCCTGCTCTCATCCCCTTCTGAACTTGGAAGGGGGCAAGGGCTGGGCGGAGGGCTCCCCGCATGGCCTGGCCATCCATGGAATGCCATGGCTGCCCAGCACCGCCCCCTGCTTAGGAAGCAGAACCAGGCGGAGGGCTCCACATGGCCTGGCAGTCTGGGGAGTCTTTGCCGTCCAGCCCTCACATCCTGCTGAGCTCATTATCATCCAGATGTTTCCCTTAGAGGTTTCCCGGGTTTAACTTACCAGGGGACCCAGGTGTTACACCCTGAAAAGCTGAGGGATAGGCTGTATCAAGACACTACCTCGGCTTTGCCACATCAAGTTCAACTGACACCTAAGTCAATTTAGTTAAATTAAATAGGTAACAATCAATAAAGTTGCCCAATATTTGCATCCAAATTGCTGTTGTCTTGTCTCATCATTTTGGGGTTTGGCAGGCAAATGTTTGCTATGAGTGTCCCTCAAAGTAGAAAGTGCAAGTCCACAAGCTTTCTTTGACTAATCTTTCAACTGAGCGAACTGCTACACACCGATATACTGTAGATTTACTTAATGTAACTTGAATTCACAGAGGGCATCTCCAGCCCATTTAAGATGATCTCTCTGATGAAGAAAAAAGCTTTTTGTTTTTGTTTCACCACACCACCTCTTCTTATTCCCAGCACTCACTTAGACCTCTCATTGGGGATCTTTCCAGGTCACTGATCAACAGACTGGATCCTGGGTGTAAATGTACTTCATGGGAAATAACAAATACTGTAGGGGGTTACTCCTTTGAACTGCATGGTTTTGAAGAAACATAGCCTTAGATAAAGTCAGCAAATCCCTCACCCTACAGCGATTCCGCATCCCCAAGAACAAGTTTGGTAGAAGTGCAAGTTGCTGTTTCTCTTGTTATTTTATTCTGCCAAAGGATACTGCTTCTGATTTCAGTTAGAAAGTAAAGTACAACAGCCGAGGTGGTTGGATTTTCTGCTATGTTACTTCTTCAACCATGACCTGAATCCTGATGTTAGTTTTGACAAGAGTAGACATGAAATCAGTGGGAGTTTCCTATGTATTGATGCACCATTCACAGTGAGTCAACAATCTGGATAGGTACAATTTACAGAGGGAAGAGAAAGACAGCTTTGTCTAAGAATTTGGGCAAAAATAGAAGAGCAAGACAATGTCATTGGTTCGAACAAAGAGTGTATTTAACTGACTGTCACGTGGTCTTTATTTATTTATTTATTTCCAGCATTTTACCCCGTTCTTCTCAACCCCTGAGGGGGGACTCAGAGTAGCTTACAAAAAAGGCACAATTTGATGCCCACACAGTAAAACACAATATAAAACCCCAGAAACATTCAACATTAAAATACATTAAAATACAATTACATTAAACATCATACGCATTCATTTAAGTTAAAAATAGTGTTCCGTCCATAAAAAGCATTGAGCCCTATTCATCAACTTTCTACTAAAATCCAATCTAAAATGCTGCCTTGTGCTAGTGTGCAAACGCCTTGTCCCATAGCCAGGATATTACTTTTTTCCTGAATGCCAGGAGGGATGGAATTTATCGTATGTCGCTGGGAAACGCATTCCACAGACGGGGAGCCACCACCGAGAAGGCCCTTTCCCTCGTCCTCACCAAGTGCATTTGAGAAATTGGCGGGAGCGAGAGCAGGGCCTCCCCCGGAAGATCTTAAATTACGAGGTGGGACGTAGCGGCAGATGCATTCGGACAAGTAAGCTGGGCCAGAACCGTATAGAGCTTTAAAGGTCAAAACCAGCACTTTGAATTGAGCTCGGAAGTGGACAGGCAGCCAGTGGAGCTGACATAACAGGGGGGTTGTACGCTCCCTGTATGTAGCTTCAGTTTGTAATCTGGCTGCCGCCAGTTGGACTAGTTGTAATTTCCGAACTGTCTTCAAAGGCAGCCCCACGTAGAGTGTGTTGCAGTAATCTATTCGGGATGTGACCAGAGCATGGACGACCATAGCCAGATCAGACTTCCCAAGGTACGGGCACAGCTGGCACAACTTTACAAGTTTTGGACTCCTAAACATTTATTTATTTATTTATTTGCAGTATTTGTATACCTCCCTTCTCCACTCAGGGCAGTTCACAGTAAACATCCTTAGACCACAATGGTCATCATTACTGGTGGTCAACATTGTTATCAATGGAAGTTGTAGTCAATGGCATCCCTTTCTCTGCCAAGTATTTGCCCTGAAATTTCACCAAACTGCTTTTATCTTTGCAAGTGTTCAAGATATCTGTTTACCTCCCCAACCTGAAATAATCAAAATGAAAATGGTTGAACATACCTTTCTCTCCCATTGCTTCTCCATTGCAACTCATTTTCACCTTGAGCATGAGCTACAGGAGAGAAAAGGTCAAAACGGCTTTGTTATTATTGGCTTCCGTATAATGTTTCATTTGCTTCTGAGATGATAGTCCACCCTCAGCTCAGAGGTCTCAGGTAACCAGCTTAGAAAGATCATTGTTCGAGAAAGGGTGCATCTACATTGTAAAATGAATATAGCCTGATGACACCACTTTAACTGCCACAGCTAAAATTGTGCTATGGACTTTTAGTTTAGTAAGGCACCAACACTCTGGCAGAGAAGGATAAAGATCTTGTCAAACTACATCTTCCATGTTTCCATAGCATTGAGCCATGGCAGTGGAAGCAGTATCAAATGGCATTCATTCTACAGTGTATAGATGCATCCAAGGAACTAATAGTTTTTTATTTCTTGGCATCTAAGTGCCACTGTAGCAGAATTAAGGTTTTCACCATCAGGACCACCATATATGGAAACAATTCTCTCTCCCCTCCTGAATTCTAGAAAATGCTTGAACAAGCCACTGAACTGAACACCTATTTCTGCAGTAAATATTTGCATGTTTAAACTCTCTCCTGAAAACCCACCTGTACTATACTGCCTATAAAGCATCTGATAGTAATTAAGCAGCTGGTGTATTGCAATGACTGTTTATTCCACCATTCCTAACAGCCTGGCTTTTAAACTGTAGCTGTATTTGCTTCTTCTGATATCAATGTAATGAATGTTTCTTCACTGAAATTGTGAGTATCTTCAGCAAAGTCTTCCTACTGGCATGGGATGGGCTGCACCTTACAGAAGTACGAAAGAATGCTTTTGCTCAGAGACTGGCAATCCTGGTCAGGCAGACTTTAAACTAGGTTGTGTGAGGGAGGGTGAAATTATCCTTGGAGTGAACAGACAAAGGGGAAAAGAGAGGATTGGACAAACACAACAAATACCAAGCAGCAATATCTCAAATAAACAGCTAAAGGGAATGTCACATGGGCTTGGATGTCTTTACACTAATGCCCAGAGCATGGGAAATAAACAAGATGAGCTGGAACTCTTAGAACAACAAAACAGGAACTATGTGATAGGCATACAGGAGTCCTATAATTGGAATGTAGCAATGGAGGAGTATAACCTATCAGGACAGGGGGTGGAGTGGAATTATATGTCACATGTACACATGTGAAGAATTACAAGACTTCAACCTTGGAAACCAGGTTGAGAGCATCTGCATAAGAATTAGGGGAACAAGGATGGAAAAAGTTGTAGTTGTGGGGGTCTATAGATCTATAGATCCCCAAACCAGATGGAAGAACTGGATGAAGCCTTCCTTGACCAAACAAACAAATTTGCCAACAGTATAAAGACTAAAAAATTCTCAATTTCTTTGTATTTTTTTCTCAATTTTTTTGTATTGTCCAGAAGTTAGATGAGGCAATGCGAACACCTGCTATTCTGAATCTGGTCCTAACCAACACTGAAGATCTAGTCAATGGAGTGGAAATGGTGAAATCCTTAGGTGAGAGTGACCATGTGCTTCTGATACAACAAAAGATCCCTTCCACACAGACATATAACACAGAATATCAAGGCAGAAAATCCCACAATATCTGCTTTGAACTGGACTATCGGAGTCCACACTGCCATATATTCCTGTTCAAAGCAGATGGTAATGTCTGTCTGTTTGTCTCTGTATCACAAGGGCTGTTCCTATATAAAATTGCCCTGTGTGATTTCATTGGATTGGCTATTGCTAGGTGAAGGTTTCTTTGTTGCTAGATAAAGTGCCCTCTGTGATTTCATTGGGATAAAAAGGTGATATGTGTATGAGGAAAAAGGAGGAAGGAAATAAAAAACAAAAAAGTAGTTCATGTTGTCATGGAGAAATTGTGAGGTAGCCCCTCCTAGGTGTGGAGAAAGGAAAAAGAAAGAAAGAAAGAAAGAAAGAGAAAGGAAAAGAAGGAAAGGAAGAAAGAAAGAAAGAAAGAAAGAAAGAGAAAGGAAAAGAAGGAAAGGAAGAGAGAGGGAAAGAAAGTAAAAGGTGGGAAGGAAGGAAGTGGTGGAGTCTCTTTCTTTGGAGGCTTTTAAGCAGAGGCTGGATGGCCATCTGTCGAGGGTGCTTTGAATGCGATTTTCCTGCTTCTTGGCAGGGGGTTAAAGTGGATGGCCCACAAGATCTCTTCCAACTCTATGATTCAAGAGAAGAGAAAGGGGGAAAGTATGAAAGAAGGAAAGAAAGAGAAAGAAGTGATGAAAGCAAGGGAGCTTTCATTCCAACAAACAGGCAACCCCAGGTATATATGCTAGTTGGTTAATAGATGATAGTTGCCATCCTGTTAATGGCATAGGTTAGGCAAGTAAAAAAGCAAGCTTACCCCTGTACATGTCTTTTTGGGGCTTTTCGTTGCAAATTAATAAGTGAATTTTGCACAGAACAAGTCCTGAACTACAAATAGGTTTTGAAAAGTGTTGTTTTCCCAAGACTTTATCAGAGTAAGAAGACAAATGCTAAAATTGTTGGTTACTTAATTTGATAATAAAAGTAATGAAGACTTGTATCCCTCTTTCCAGCTCAGCTACAGTGAAGATCACAGCCAAGCTCAGAGAAATCTGATGGTGGAGGCTGATGACGTTCATATCATGGAAATAAAAAACACCCTTACAAGCCTTGGCTTTCGTATAACAATACATCTGGGCATGAAAGAAACTGAGCTGGCATGGCATGATATGTCCAGAGCAGGAGTCACGCCCCTTCTCTTCCTTCCACAAATTAGACTTAGAATCTTGTAGAATGAAATGACTATTTCACTGCAGTCACACTATCATTGATAGCAGATACTGCATGCAGCACATTCAATATCACATCTCTCTTCATTATTGCAGTTTGATGATTTAACAATCCATGATTTTGCAATTGTACTTCCAAACATTCTCATAATCCCAACTTCTTGCACTTCTGTATTGTCCAAAAAAAATTAATTTGAATTTTAGAACTATTTTGCCATTTCAGCTATGAAAACCAAGGCAAATATAACTAACATTTAAAATAATCAGACAACAGCCAGGTTAGGAAAAGAGAGCAGGAAAGAAGGAGAATCCCACACTTTCATGTCACTTCACTGCAGCATGCAAAATGGACCCATCGCACCAAGGTAGTTGGGGGTTTGCAAGGTATTGCTGCATCTTGCTGGTCAATAGCAAGGATAAGAGAATCACAGGGAGGTGGCAAACTAGCAGTGGGATGTGCATGGTGGCATCACCAAAATAATCGTCCTTATACATGAAGATGGAATATGTGAATATGGGCTTCTGAAGAAACCAAATACTATGATACATTAGATAAGAGTTATTGCAAAATGATCCCTGGAACACAAAAAGACAAACTGTCTTAAATACAGCGACCAACACCAAACAGTCAAACAGTCATGGCATTATAATCACAGTAGTTTATACAAATTTGGAGGAGGTTTTAGCAACCGTGTAACCTTTAAACAGTAAAAGAGATGTCACCCTAATGTAAAGAATATTTATTTTAATCAAGTAGCGACAAGATGGGTTCCTTTTTTTTCTTTTCAAGTTCTCAGCATCATGTGATAATATTAATTAAATGCATCTCTGACCCTGCTGGGCTTCTTTAAATATTTGCAGTTCTCCACCGCGCTGTTTGGTTAATGAAATGAAATTAATGAGCTCATTAGATTCTGCCTTAATCTTTCAAATATAAACGTGACAATCAGGCTCACTCTTCTTACTCTCTCTCTCTCTCTCTCTTGTTCATTTCCCTTGTAAAGAAATTTGCTTCTAGGAGGCAAAAACTGAATGGAGGAATTATCCATTATACTAGCAGTAACCAGGCAAGGCTGTAAATCTGAAAAAGGTGGAGATTATGTTCTTGAATCCTGGAGATTTAAAGTTGGGCCTCCACATCCTTTTTAAGTGTCTGCATCCTTATTTTGTCTTCCTTTAAGTGTTTTGCTTTTCCAAGATAGCAAGCCTACATTGGATCTTGCAGAGGAAAAGGAATATAATAGTTCAGCAAAGAATAAACCAGCCCCAAAGGAGATCAGAAAGCATACCGGAGTAAAATCAATTCCAAAAGATGTTATATGCCCATTCATTTGTTTGACTGAATTCAGCCACTATGTTGTGCTTTTCCCACTCCTCCAATTGCATCCCATACATCTCATGTATTTTAGACTTAATGTAGGGGCCTTGTGTTCATTTGTGCATGCTGCCCTGGGAGACATTTGTAGTTAGGAATGGAGTAAATAATAATAAATATAGCATGGCATGGATTTAGTGACTCTTAGAATTGAATTTGATTAGATTAGGACTGAATGCTTCATTGACAATGTTGTAAGTTCAAAATGACTTGAAAGCATACAATAACCTGAATGTATATACAGGTATATCGCAGAAGTTTGTTTGGCAAGATTTGTTTGGAGGAGGTTGCCACTGCCTTCCTCTGAGGCTAAGAGAGGGTTGCTTGCTTAATGACACCAAATGAATTCCCATGCCTGAGCAGGGAATTGAACCCTGGTTTTCCAGAGTCCTAGCCCAACACTCAGACCTATATACCACGATGACTTACCCTTATACAACCCCACATATGCATACACACCTATGTGTGTGTGAGAGAGAAAATTATAGCAAAAATAATTAGTTGAGGTACATCTGGAGAAAACACCAAGATCATCCCTTTTTGTGTATCAGTAGACAGCCATTCTGCCTTTGACACAAATATGTACAAGCTAAGTGATACAGAGGAAAACATATGTCATGTACGCAAACGGGAAGAGTGATGAATTGTGCTGAGGTGCAGCTTGCACTTTCTGGCTCAGTTCTAACCATGGCACACAAGCAGTTCCTGCACATATGAGATGAGAGCCTAGATGAATTCACAGCTCTGGTATCACACAGGGTTGGGAACGAGGAAGGAAAATGTTTCAGTTTGCACATGCAGTAGCCAGCTGTGTTCCAACCATTGTACACAAATGGTTTCCGCAAGTGTTCCAAGAGCATAGCCTCCTTCACATTCCTATTCTCCTGAATGGCATGGTGGGCCAGGAAGACAAGGGGCTTGTCTATATATCAAGAACACAGAGACTGGTAAATCCACCACCGGCTATCTCCACCACATATAGTGACTTCCAGTGAGTACCCCAGGTTTTGTTGCCTTACATGTGACTTTGTTCCATTTGTGGAAAATTAAGAGATATTTTGGAGTTTGTTGGGAACTCTGAAACGTCCTGGGGTTTTGTGGCAGTCTGGACAGCTGGACTGGGTTTGTTTCAGTTTCATTCCCTGTCCAGAGGGACCTAAAGCAATATCAACAATGGAACCACTGATAATGTGACACTGAGAAAAGGGCATTCACTGATTAGTGATAACATTTCCCTGATGCCATTAATTATAGGAAGAGTAAACAGCATGCAGGGACATCCTGATAGCAGCAGGACATATGGAAATTCTCTGGGGGCTACATTAGGCCTGCAGGTTCCATCAAGCATTCTAATTATTTCTCCTAGTATTTATTATCTCCCAAATACTCAGGTAGGGTAGCAAGGAGTAGATACAAAGAAGATGCAAATCACTGTGGTAATCAAGAGAATGAAAGGTTGTTGTGTACCTTCTGGTCATTTCTGGCTTATTGCGACAGAAAGAAGAACCTATCCCAGGATTTTTGTTGGCAAGATTTGTTGGAGAGGGTACCTTTCCCTGACTTAGCGGGGATTCAAATCCTGATCCACAGAGTCATAAGACTTCATCAGACAGGCAGGAGAAAAGTGCTGGGAAGAGTTGGGAAACAATCTTACCCCATTTTCTCCTGGCAAGGTCCATCTTCAGGAATGGCCAGCCATCCCATGACCTTTCTCCACCTTCTTCCCAATTGTCTCTTGTTTTCCCTTTTATAGAATCAGGAGTCAAGTAACATCTGAATCATGAAAACAGAGTTTTCTTCTCTCCATTGTAGCATGCTAGCAAGATGGATTCCCACAGATGGCCATCAGAAATGATTGTGTGTCATGGGATGGCCTCCGTGAAGCTCCTTTCTTGCCAGCCTGCTAAAAATGGAGGAAAACATTAGGGCTGTTTGATTAAAGAAAGTTTCAAAACTCGTTTCGGATCTAGTTATAGATAGCGTTTCGGATTATTTAGACTTCCGAAAAAATTCCGATAAATCTCGAAATTGATTCGGAAGTATTTCCAAAATTCGGAAGTCTTCAAAAATGGCGTCCGCTTTCAAAAAATGGGCAAAAAAATCAGCAGAAGGGAGAGTCAGCTGTTAGCCATCAGCCAATGAGCAATCAGCAAGATTGCTAACATCTGAAATTCAGAATTCTGAAATTTGGAATTTGGATTTCAGAATTCCTTTTGGAAGGGCTGCTCTCGAAATTGCTAAAAAAAAGTCGAAAGTATCCAAAAAACTTCAGAAATTCGGGAGTATCTGAAATTCGAAAACAGCCCTAGGAAACATCCATGTGATGAGATTCATAGTCCAGCACTTAAACCATTATTACACATTGACTCTGTAGAGTGAAAGGAAAAGTTACTGAAATTTAACAATTACCACAGGTTTAGTGATTTCATGAACAATATGTGTTTCCAGCATTGTTATGACTGCTTCCCCATATAATTAACAGTTCCAGCTGTGGGTTAGAGAAGAGAAAATATTTCTTGGTCAAGTTGATATGCAATGCTCTTTCTATACAATTACATATGCCATTTATAAGTCATATACAAATGAGAGTGGCCCATAGCTTAGTAGGAGCACGTATGTCCCCATAAAATAAGTCTAAGGTTCAGTTGCCATTTTCCCTTGTAGAGATTTCAGCATCGAGACTAGAAAGAGACTTTTGACTAGAAAAGTCATGCCAGTTCTAAAGAAAAAAGCATATCAATCAAGATGGGTCAATAGCTGTGATTCAATATAAGGCAGCACAATGTAGAAGTGGTTAGACTGAATATCAGACTCAGGGGATCTGAGTTCAGTCTCCATTCACCAAGAAGTTAACTGGGTGATCTTATGCCACCCCTCTTCCCCAGTATAACCCACTTCACAGGGCCTCTGTGAGACAGAACACAGGGAGCAAGACCTGTGTATATCTCCCTGAGATCCTTGGATGAAAGGTGTGATGAAAATGTAGTAAATATTTTCTATTGGTTCCAGCCAAATAGCGGCAAGGTTGAATGAATATTTTATAAGAGTACAAACATATTCCTAGATTATTACAGACTTCCATATTAGATACCTGCTTGTCCCGGTGTGTGCGTAACAAACTATATATATTCTTATCCATGGTAAGAAAGCTAGTGAATGAAAGCTGGCTGTGCAGTTCTCAATACGTTCTTATAACTGTTTCTGAATTTCCAAAGTGCATTTCTCTCTTATCTCTGCTGTTTACCAATATGTTCAATAAATCATTATTCTTTATCTGATATGATGCCTGTGCCGCATTTTAAATAAGGCTTATGGTTATGGGAAATGCTGTGTGAGGAGAATATAAATGACCAGGTAAATCAGTGGCTCAGCTTTGAGTTTATCATGGAACTCTACTGACATCCTAGCTGTGAAAGGAAAACTCCATTTTGTGAAATCCTATGCTAAGAAGGAAAAAACATAAAAACAGCTATTAAAAAGTCTAGTGATATTTTCTGCTCAGCAATGTAAAACAACAACAAGAAGGATTACATTTTGAGCCAATGGCTAAAGCAAAACTTTGCCTCTCCAGCCTGGAGTGTACTCTACAACAGGGATTGTGACTCTTTCCAAATGTTGTTGGATTGCAACTCCCAGCATCCTCTGTAATCATAGTCAACAGTGAGACATATTGGGCCTTGCAGTTCAATGACATGTGAAAAGCAGGCCAAGGATGATAGAAGCAGCACACAAGCCACCAACACGTTATCTGGCTCCTTATACAGCCCATAGAATGAGGTGGTAAAATTGATCATGCTACAGATATGGATATCATGTTTGAATGCTCTCTAATGTAAATATTGCCCTACCAATTGAAAATTGTATACATGGACATATTGATAAATATTGTCCCCATTGCGCATGTAATCTGAACTGGTTCAGTGATACACAACACTATAATTGTATTTAGCACATACATGGGTAGACCAAACCACAGAGTTAGATAATTCCATGTTACATGATCACTAAGGGGTCCTTGCATGTATTTCAATGGGTTTATAACTCTGGGGTTTCTTATTTCATTCAGAGAAAGTCTAGAAAAAGGCCACACTAATTCCCACACACTATTACTAGTAGAGCAGTGGTTCTTAGCCTGTGGATCTCCAGATGTTTTGGCCTTCAACTCCAAGAAATCCTAACAGCTGGTAAACTGGCTCGGATTTCTGGAAGGTGTAGGCCAAAACACCTGGAGACCCACTGGTTAAGAACCACTGTAGTAGAGTAATATCCAATGGAGAGAGACTGGTGTCCATTCAAGCCATCAGGAATTTCTGATGATATTTCTCAGCCTTTTCCCCTCCGATGTCTTCAGACTTGTTTTCCATTAAGCTTCAGATTGACTTTGTCCACTACACAGTGACCACTTTGAAAATTATGGGTGATCCTTCCCACACATATGCATTTTAGTGATTTTATACCATACTTGTTAAATTAAGGATTTTGAAACATGAAAAACAACAGTATATGTGGAGGTCAAGATTTGTCTTCTCTTGAATTGCCATCCTAGGCTCTACATTTGTAACCCCAAGGCTAAAATTGTAAGTTTCGTTTGCAATGCTGAGTGACAGCAAAAGAGAAAGAGCAAAAGAAGGGGAGGAATCAGGTCTTATGAAAATCAGTTTTAGCACATCTCTGATAACAGGCAACAAGGAACTGTGACATCCAATTTCTGGAGAAGGGGAAGCATAACAGTAATTAAATTTTCTGATCTTGTTAGCCAATTTCTCCAATCACTACCCCAGAACTGGAGATGGGGAAGGGAGAAGGGGCATGCTTGCATCAGCAACGCTGGTGAGGGAAATTAGGTTTTCACGGATTATTGAGTTAGTTCCACTTCTCCCACTTTTTAATTTATTTGTCTGCATGTTCTATAGAGCTGAAAGGCCAAGACTTTTCCCCACTTTTAAAAAATTAAAACAGGGTGGATCAAGATGATGAGGAAAATTGAAGAAAAGTGGGAGGGAAAAACGTTGAATATGAGACTATGTGAGACAAAAATCTAGGTGTCATTGTAGTGTGTGCATGTGTAGGCCTGTGTGTGTGTGTGTGTGTGTGTGCGCGCGCGCGCGTGTGTATTCATTGCAACCTTCAAAGCTGACAAAATAGCCTCTAGATATTTTTACATGGAAATATCAATTTGGTGTAGTGTGAAGTTTATAAATGAATAAAAATATACTAACATATTGCCAACTTTTCATTTCTTTGTTTTCACTTCTCATAACAAAGACATCTAATGAGGACTCAATGTTTAGACCTACAGGGTATTTCTCAGGGGCTTAAATGTTGACACTCTCTTCAATTGTTTTTGAAATATAAAAGAATATCCCAAACATGTTTCAGTAAGTCATAGCAGGACCAAGTGTGTGTGTTGAAGAAAAACCTTATCACGTGCAGCTAGTAATGTAGGTCATCCAACATGTTTGGGCTACACCTGATGGGGTATAACTGCATGGATTTGAGAATACAGTTCAGCTTTTGCTCTGAGGAGCACTATGCTCAAAGACTTTGCTATGGGGAGCAATTTGGAGAAGCTACTCTGAAGGAGGCTATGGTGGAATAGCTATTTACTCAAGGTTTACGTTTTGCTCTCTTGTGTGATTGAAGATGAAGATGCCTTATTCTATGTTTCTTACAAGGACTATGTAAGTGTTGCACTGTTTGATTTTTGTATGCAACACTGAAAGTTTATGTTTCACCTCTGCTATTAAGAGTGAAGATTTTTCTGTTCATTTTTCCTCTTGTCTGTGGGTATTCCCCGTAGTAACCTACAGATATGAGAGCTGGACCTTAGGGAAGGCTGAGCAAAGTAAGATAGATGCTTTTGAACTGTGGTGTTGGAGGAAAGTTCTGAGAGTGCCTTGGACCACGAGAAGATCCAAACAGTCCATACTTCAGGAAATAAAGTCTGATTGCTCATTGGAGGGAAGGATATTAGAGGCAAAGATGAAGTACTTTGGCCACATCATGAGAAGAAAGGAAAGCTTAGAGAAGACAATTATGCTGGGAAAATGAAAGGAAAAAGGAAGAGGGTCCGACCAAGGGCAAGGTGGATGGATGGTATCCTTGAAATGACTGGCTTGACTCTTAAGGAGCTGGGGGAGGTGACAGCCAACAGGGAGCTCTAGCATGGGATGGTCCATGAGGTCACAAAGAGTCAGAAGCGACTGAACGAATGAACAACAACAAACCACAGTTACGTATAAACGATTAGATATACTTTTAAACACAGCTCTAACTCTGGAATTCTTCCTCCTTGCCCTCAAAAGTAGAAAAGAGAAGATAAGCCCTGAAATTTAGGAACCTGGGAA
This sequence comes from Anolis apletophallus, assembly GCA_030556195.1. Lineage (NCBI taxonomy): Eukaryota > Metazoa > Chordata > Lepidosauria > Squamata > Anolidae > Anolis > Anolis apletophallus. The sequence goes on along the minus strand of JARBWK010000010.1, from coordinate 59,629,852 downwards.
GAGCACACCTCACTATTTACAAGTAACTAGTTATTGATAATTCATACTTTTCCTCAAATAACTATAGCATCTCTTTCATTATTGTGTGACTGCATCTTAAAGAAGAAAACCTTTACCCCTTTTGAAACATAACTGTAACTTCTTAATTGTTTTAGAATTATTGAGATATACACTAAATCCTGAAGGAGAGATATCAGATGATTCACATATCGCCTAGAGCAGTAGTTCTCAACCTTCCTAATGGCTTGACCCCTTAATGCAGTTCCTTATATTGTGGTGACCCCCAGCCATAAAATTATTTTTATTGCTACTTCATAACTGTAATTTTGCTAGTGTTATAAATTGTAACGCAAATATCTGATATGCAGGATGTATTTTCATTCACTGGATCAAACTTGGCACAAATACCCGATACACCCAAATTTGAATACTGGTGGGGTTGTGGAGGGTTGATTTTGTCATTTGGGAGTTGTAGTTGCTGGGATTTATAGTTCACCTAAAATCAAAGCTCATTCTGAACTCCACCAATGATGGAACTGAACCAAACTTTGTAAACAGAACTCCCATAACCAACAGAAAATATTGAAAGTGTTTGGTGGGTATTGACCTTGATCCCTTCATCCTACAGTTCACCTACATCCAGAGAGCACTGTGGACTCAAACAATAATGGATCTGGAACAAACTTGGCACGGATACCCAAATGTGAACACTGGTGGAGTTTGGGGAAAATAAACCAAGACATTTGGAAGTTGTAGTTGCTGGGAAGTTGCTCACCTACAAAGAGCCACTTGAGCCTCACCAATGATAGAATTGGGCCAAACTTCCCACATAGAACCATCATGACCAACAGGAAATATTGGAGGGATTTGGGAGGAATTTTCAATGATTTAGGGGAAATGTAGTTCACCTACCTCCAGAGAACACTGTGAACTCAAACGACTATGGATCTGGACCAAATTTGGCACAAATACCTGAAATACCGAAATATGTGAATACTGGTGGGCTTGGGGGGATTCATTTTGTCATTTGGTAGTTTTAGTTGCTGCTAAAGGGGTTCCTAATACCATCAGAAATGTTTTTCTGGTGGTCTTTGGCGACCCCTCTGACACCCCCCCTTGAGTCCCCGTCCCCCCCAGGAGTCCCAATCCTCAGGTTGAGAAATGCTGACCTAGAGTGACAACAAGTTTTTCTGGGTGTCGGGTCACTTTCTCAACTCTCTGCAAGATATACAGTATTTTATTTCTATTTAAGCATTAATTTTGGCAAAGCCAACTCTTGAGTATTCATAAGAAAATCCTATGAAGAATGGAGTTGCCATAAGTTCACCGGGACACATACACATATAAACAGTTGCTTGAAAGCACTGCTTCTTAAACTGTGGGTCTCAGCTGCAATGGTGTCATTTTAGTTGAATGTTGGGGGTCATGAAAAATTTGGCAACAATACAAGGTTTCTGTATTGTTATACAAGTCTTTTAACAGCAAGTGCAGTGTTTTAGTGATCTTCAGAAAATACTTCAACTGTACTCCAGCCTGTTTAGCAAATCTTGCAAATGAATATTTTGTATTCATAAATGTTTGATTTAAATACCTACTTTATATAGCTATATATCTGGGGTCACATAAAAATATCTGATGGAAAGGAGTTGTAAGTTGGAACATTTAAAGCTACACATGTACATATAACCTAATGATTGCAAATCTTTGTTCTCTTTTGCTTCCTTTGTGGTTTTGTTTTGAAGGCAATCTTCTCTTCTGTCTCAGACATACTGTGTTTACATGATCACCCTACATGTTTCAAGTATTATACCAATTTGCTTTCAACTGTCTTAACCATTCCACAATGTGTCTGATTCAGGTTGTAACTGGGCTTTGTTTCTTAAAACCGCAAGAGATTTTGAGGAAAATCAGGCCCCTCCACACAGCTGAATAATATCCCACGTTATCTGCTTTGAACTGGAATATATGGCAGTGTGGACTCAGATAACCCAGTCCAAAGCAGATATAGTGGGATTTTCTGCCTTGATATTCTGGGATATAGAAAATTTGGAGACACAACCCAGATTTCTTTCAAAGCCTCTTCTTCCAGGTCACCATCTGTTATCGTCATCACCAAATTATTATTCAAGGTGACTTGCAAACATTAAAACAGTTAGTCTTTTACAATTCATAAATATGTCTTCAAATCATCTGTTGACTTTTGGTGCCCAATAAATTTCATAGGTTTTTCTTAGGCAAGGAATACTCACAGATGATTTTGCCAATTCCTTCTTCTGAAATGTAGCCTACAGCAAGTGTTAGTGGTTAGCAGTCTGCCATCCAAGTATTATGCAAATATGTTTTGTGCATTAAATGTGCCTGAAATCAAAACAATGACACCCTTTGCTTTGGTGTAGCAAAGAGGAAACCAGATTGCCAACAAGTTTCCAACAGAAGTCTGAAATTCTATTTAGAGGGCCCCTTCCCCTTTGGGAAGTGGTCCCTGTTTATCTGCAGCTGTGAGGAATAGAGGGATGTCCCGGCTGTAGCAGAGCACAGGACTAAGAAAAGGGCTGGTGGGAGCAGAGAAAAGACATGTCTTATTTTTGCTCAGAAAAGAATGTGTTTGTTCTTTCAGCAGTGCTGCAGCCAAGAGAGAGGCCTCCGGGAGTGCTAGATCACACAGCCCAGGTGTCTGCTGTAAGGAAGGAGAAACTCTCCAGGTTTCTAAGCAGCCTTTGCCAGAAGTTTAGTAATTGAAGTTCTGCTTGACCCCTGAGTGCTTGTTTGCTCTTTGGGAGGAAGCAGAGAGGCTGGGCATAATCGGAACAAGCTCATAATTAAAAGCTTTTTAGCCTTTATGAGTTCCCAGTTCGCATAGCTGTGGTGGGAGGAGTTGTTTTCATTTTACCTCATTATGTCTGGAGCAGTGAAACCACAATGAATTTAAGTGAGCTTTGCCAACTCTTGTCGCTTGCTGAACAAAGAAGGCATCAGGGATGTGAGCAACTGCAGCAAAGTTCATATAAATGTTTGGTTTTGCTGGAAGAGATTAACCGCCACCAGGAAGCAATTTGTTGGGGGTGTGGCAGGGTGGTGGAAGCTGTGGAAAGAGAAATTTAGCTCTCCCAGAGCTATAAATTGGCAATTTAAGTACTTGGGGCAAGTTTTTAATGAGAATTTTTTATATTATTGAAACATAGCACTTTACACCCTCTGGGCAATCTCCACCAATGGTTTTTGGATGCAGACATAGGGGAAAATATATTTTGGGGTTCAAGAGTTTGCCTGCCTTCCTTCCTCCCTTTGTCTCCTATGCATTCATTCAAATTTGATAGAAGGAAATAGCAGAAATGGTAACGTAGCAGTAGAAGCAGCTATAATAACAAGGGCAAAGTAAGATGTACTTTTATAGTTACATCTGTTGCTTTTTTTGTATGCCTTCAAGTCATTTCCAGCTTATGGTGACCATAATCCAAATGTATCATATGGTTTTCTTGGAAACATTTGTTCAGAGGGAGTATGCTATTGCCTTCCTCTGAAGTTGAAAGAGTGTGACTTGCCCAAGGTCACCCAATGGATTTTCATGGCTAGGTGGGAATTTATAGCCTGGCCTCCAGAGTGATAGTCCAACACTCAAACCATTATGCCATATTGGCTTCTCTCTGCCTCTATCATATCTCAGCTTAGTGTTTGTGTGTTTAAATATATAATAATCATACCCTCAACTCGCTTCTGACATCTGTATACCTTTATAAAACGGAATGTTTGTATGTGTGTATGTGTGTATGTGTGTATGCGGAGGGCGGAAGGGCGGATATGTGGCAGCTATTTGCATAAAGTCCTTTGATTGGACAGCCTCGCCACTCCAAAATTCTAAGGCACCAGACAGAGGGCATTGCTAGCCACTGATTAGCCAGCATCCCAGAATCCAGGCCTCTACATTCAAACAACAGGATTTCTTCCCACTGAGGGGAAAAAAGCCAGCATCCCAGAATCCAGGCCTCTACATTCAAACAACAGGATTTCTTCCCACTGAGGGAAGAAAGCCAGCAACCCAGAATCCAGGCCTCTACATTCAAACAACAGGATTTCTTCCCACTGAGGGGAAAAAAGCCAGCAACCCAGAATCCAGGGCTCTACATTCAAACAACAGGATTTCTTCCCACTGAGGGGAAAAAAGCCAGCAACCCAGAATCCAGGCCTCTACATTCAAACAACAGGATTTCTTCCCACTGAGGGGAAAAAAGCCAGCAACCCAGAATCCAGGCCTCTACATTCAAACAACAGTATTTCTTCCCACTGAGGGGAAAAAAGCCAGCAACCCAGAATCCAGGCCTCTACATTCAAACAACAGGATTTCTTCCCACTGAGGGGAAAAAAGCCAGCAACCCAGAATCCAGGCCTCTACATTCAAACAACAGGATTTCTTCCCACTGAGGGGGAAAAATGCACCATCAACATTCCCTCCCCACTTGGCTCTGTGAAAACAAAATGGATTCCTGTATTCTCCTCCCCCTCAGCTTTTAGAAAACGGCTGCCTGCCATGCACCCTTTTAAAGTTACCAATAGCAGGCCATAACATTACAGGCCCCAAAATAGAGTTTAGGGCAGGATGACCGACGAATGATGGGATTTGCATCCCAATTCACTTCCCAGAAAACATTGTAGCCCCTTCTCCCAGATAGGCCCAAAAGAGGCATCCATCTTCCCTCTTCAACACAGTGTCAGAGAAAGGCAGCTTCTGACAGGATCTTTAGAACAGGCACTGTCACTCTACAAGGTAAGGCCCTACTTCACTCAAAAGACACAAGAGAAAACAATAAATACCTTTCTCTAATGCCTTTTAATGCTTATATAAATAATTCTGGCCCAAAGCCCCCTCACCCAGCCTCATTGGACCTTACTGCTAATTCCATGCAGGCCTTTTCCATTTTTTTTACTCCTTTCTGTTTTACACCGGTATACTTTCACAGGCCAGGGCGGATATGTGGCAGCCACTTTCACAGGCCAGGGCGGATATGTGGCAGCCACTTTCACAGGCCAGGGCGGATATGTGGCAGCCACTTTCACAGGCCAGGGCGGATATGTGGCAGCCACTTTCACAGGCCACAGCAACCAGCGCGGGTGATGGACCTGCACCAAACTTGGTACACATAACCCCCCTATGACATGACCCACGTATTATGGGATTTGTAGTACTTTCCAAGACTTTGGTTCCCACAGACCACTGAGGCCAACAAAAAGGACCAATACAGACCACACTCAGCACACACAGCCCCCATGACCCACTCTACATCCTGGTGCACTTCGGAGGAGGGTGGGCCATGGATGATGGGACTTGAAGTGCCTCTACTCACTTCCCAAGTCCGCTGCAACCCTCATCCAATCACTGATCGAGACCAAACTTGCCATACATAACCCCCATGACTGCCTTCACGTCCTGGTGAGGTTTGGGGGAGGACTGACAATGGATGATGGGATTTGTAGTACTTTTACACCCCTCTGTTCCCACAGACCACTGTGGCCCCCAACAAACACCGAGAAAGTCCACACTTGGCACACAGAGCCCCAGTGACCCACTCTACAGCCTACTGAAGTTTGGAGGGGGACAGAACATGGATGATGGGACTTGAAGTGCCTTCCCTCACTTCCCAATCCTTCTACAAACCTAATCCAATGACTGATCAACACCAAATCTGGCACACAGAGCCCTCATGACCCACTCTACAGCCTGGTGCAGTTTACTGTGAGACGGACCACGGATTATGGGACTTGAAGTACCTTCACTCACTTCCAAAAAACAATGCATCCCTCATCCATTCACCAATACAGACCAAACTTAGCACACAGAGCCCCCATGACCCAATCTACATCCTACTACACTTTGGGGGAGACGGGACACATAGAGATGATGGGACTTGCACTACCTTCAGTAATTTCATGATACCACTGCAACTCCCAATAATGATGGATCAAGACTAAACTTGGCACACAGAGCCCCCATGACCCACTCTACATCCTGCTGCAGTTCTCAAATGACCCAGGCAGGGCCGGGTCCCCAAGCTAGTCATAAATAAATATGTACCATGGTCTCATATGTGTTACAAACAGTGAAAATGCGGTGAGGAGTAATTACCTGACTTGATGTCTTCTCAGATACGATAGTCCTTGCACCTTTCTCTTTTCATGCAAAAAGTATTTTTATGTAAATTAGGGGTTGGAGATTCAGCTCTGAGGCTAAAACATATGTTCCTGGGGTCCCTATGTGACTCTGTCTGCCATTTCCCAAAGGCCATCTCCCCACCCCAAGGAGGCCATCCTTTGATAGTACCTCACTCCTGGCACATGATTTCATTCTAAAAGAAGGGTGTGCAACTTGTTGGAAGAGAATATTATAATTTACATCTCTCTCTCGGCATTACTTAGCAAACGTAGATTCAGGAAGGACTCATCCCATGCTTTTTACAAGTGTGTTGATGACTAAAAAGGCCAATCTGAGATAGGCAAGTTCAGTTGCAGAAAGCACAGCAGAAAGTCTCCTTGGGTGATGTTGTTTCCAAGTTCCGGTTCTTTCTGCGTTGTCCTTTCTCTTCGAGACTCATTCGGCGTGTCTTCTCGAAAGAGGCTGCAGCATTATTTATTTATTTATTTCAATTTGATAACCCGCCCTTCCAGAGGCTCATGCTGGTGATCCCATTGTGGATACTGTGTCTCCATGCCTCCCGATGTGAGGCCAGGGTGAACCATTGTTGGTGATCAATCTGGCCGAGCCTGAGATGTTGTTTCAGGGAGTCCTTATATCTCTTTTTGGGGCACCTCTCTTGCGCTGACCTGTGGCGAGTTCACCATAGAGTAGTATCTTTGGGAGGTGGTGGTCCTCCATCCTAGAGATGTGCCCTGCCCAGCGCAGCTGTGTTCTCAATAGCATGGCCTCAATGCTGGTGATCCCTGCTTGCTCAAGGACAACAACATTCGTCACATAGTCGGTCCAGTGTATATTTAGGATTGCGTGAAGACAGCGCTTATGAAAGCGTTCGAGGAGTCGTAGGTGTTGGCGATAGGGGACCCATGTTTCAGACCCATAGAGGACCCATATATATAATTGAGACCCATATATATAATTGGTAGAGATGTAAGTTATGATATTCTCTTCCAACAAGTTGCACACCCTTCTTTTAGAATAAAGCATGTATATACACACACGCGCACACACACATATTGAAACCCCAGCATATCACTCTAAATACATCCATGTCACCATTTCAGAAACTTTGTACTATCAAGTGTAGAAATGTAAACATAGGGGATTTTGAAAAACAAACAGGATTTTAACATTTTTTCTAGAAATAATGGAGACTGTTAGAAAAAAATTAAGTCAATTGCTCAAACCATATTACCATACGGGCTGGCTGTATTGTACTTTGTATAGCTTTACTTATTACCTGTTATTGTTATTGGAAAAACTAATTGGTAGTTAGTTTCTCCATAGAACAACTTCTGTCTTCCAAAGTAAGTCCTGTTGATTTCAATAGGACTGGCCCAAGACACGCTAATCATCCAAATGGCAAATCTATTTACAGCCCCTCTCTTCAAGAAATATCGATTATTTGCTCTTCAGATGCCAGAAGTGGAGAGCAGAAATGTGTTTCAATGCAATAGCCGCCTTAAAAGAGAGAAAGTGGAGGTAGAGAAAAGGAGTTGAACAGAACACCTGCAATCCGATTCATGGATGACAAAAATACTCTGGCAATGATTTGCATTGACTACAAGAGCTCCTGCTGCACTAAATCAAGGCAAAGAATTTACAGCAAATTAATGAAGCTAATTTTCTGACTGGAATCATCTTCTGTGAATTATCATGTCCTTACTCATTAAATAAATTATCTGTGTCTTCCAAGACATTAAGAACGCATCATAAATTACTCTCCTTCATAAATAATTTGTTTCTGCATGGGCTTAGATATATAATAGAAGTGGAATATCAACAGGGGTGGGTGGAAATACAGTGGAGACAAAAAAAGGAAAGTGAATAAGCAGTGAAAGGAGGATACGATAACATAATTGGGAGAAGGCAAATCATAGAAGAGGAAGCATAAAAGAGAGGGGTATAACAAAAGGGCAGGACATGGATAGAAGAGAGTGGCAGGAAATAATTTATTGGAACAAAGCAAGAAATATCAAGATCAAGAGTGACAGGAGAAGAGTAAAAAAGACATGATAAGTTGTAGTATTTGAGGCGACATTAGAAATGTGTGCCTAGAGCAAGGGACAAGAAATGCTGTTCAGCACTGGAGCAGGTTATGCCTGTTCATCTTGACATACCTAGCAGGTACATCAGGTTGTCATAACACTCACTTTACTGTTATAATCTGTCTATAGATGGATGGGCTCCAATACTAGCAGCCCACAGGGAGTAATCACATTGAACTCAGATCTACTTCAGTGCAACATAAAACAGTAGGAAATGTAATACAACACAAAAAGAAAGGATAGGTCTGTGGTCTAGGAATTGAAATTTTAAATGGTTGAAATGGGTTCCTCGATTGTCAGAAAGCCCTGAGGAGTCCTAGATGGATGAGAATCTTTGCAGTTTGGGGCTTGAATAAATGCATACAGGATTTGTTTTGGTGCAAAATATCTCTTTTTTGTAGAAAATAACATTTTGAAACAGAAAATACCATTATCTTATGTGTTTCGTTTTTTTAAAAAGGGTAATGTGTTGTAGACACATTATGAATGATTTGGGAGGCACAGACTAGAATAAAATAGCTTTATTGTCATTGTGCTATTTCACAATTAAATTTAATGCCTTCCCCAGCACACATCGCAAAACAGCACATCCACCCCTCTGCACCCCTGGCACCAATGCATAGCCCCCAATGCCACATCGGTGTAAAACCTTGGAATTCAACATAGCCACAGATCTAGGATGACAGCTATCTGTTGTGGTACAGAGACGGCCGTGGCTGAGTCCAGGAGTTTAAAAGATAACAAAAGTTTATTTACACATCAAATGGGTGTTGGAATAACAAAAAATAGCCTATCTTTGGCTGTACAAAAACCCTTATAATCCCAGGAAACCCCAAAACCAAAAATGCTGAGAAGAAAAGAACTCAAAAACAAACAGCAGACGTCCTTCTGCGGCGTTCAGTCAAAGGGATGTCCATAAGGCGTAGTCCAACTTCAATTCAGGGATCATAGGAAAGGAGACAAACATACAGGAAAGGAGGAGACGTTCCAGAGTCGACAGGAGCGAAGTATACAGAAAACACATAATTCACAGCCCCCCATAAAACACAGCATCTTCCTCCCTCCATGTAATACTATACCAAACACTCTGTAGCAGGAAACTCACAGCAGTCACAGTGAAGGTCAAGAGGTACACGGCAGCAGCTAAACACAAAAAGCAGACATGAATCCCAAAACCCCCCACCTCTTCCCAATATCAGCTAGAGCTGCCATAGCAGCTCTCCCAAGGAACAAAGTGGATAAAGAACCCAATAACTCACGAGTAATCTGGAAACCAGGAACCAAGACACAGGAACACAGGATACACTAACCAGAATAACAACTCCTTGACCACCGTGAGGGTCAAGCCAAATACTCACTTCTTATATAGCACTATCAATCAGATTTATCAGAGAACCCACCCTGCTCCAAAGCAGCAGCATTCCCATTCCCTGCAGCTGTTGTACCATGTCCAGATCTCCAACCCAGCCACAGCTCTTCTTGGCTTAAAGGGCCCCACTCAGTTTCTGAATAAGAAGATGGCCAGTCCTGATCTGTCTGAAACCCCAGAAATGTACTGTCCCCGAGTCCGCATTGCATACATCTCTCACTTCCTGCACCAATGCTGAATCTAGGTCTGTATCACTTTCTTCTGACTGTAATTCTGCATTCCTTGGAAACCCTTCAAATGTATCAGACTCAGAAGGTTCCCTAAGTATATGCTGAATCTTTCTCCTCTGTTCTCTATCTGAGTCAAGGCTTGAGGCACTAGCCACTCTCTTTACCCCAGCTGTAGGAGCCTGATCATCCAGAGCCGCGCCCCAAACTGAGCTACTGCAGTAACGCCTCAGCACCTTCCTCCATGCTACTACCTGTAGTAACTGGAGGCTCATTTACCACACTATCTTTCAGTCTGTTTGTCCTTGTGTTTGTCACTCTGTACCATCTGCCAGATGGCAATAATTCAGAAAAAGAATATGCCCAAATTTCTTTTATTAACTGTTTAGGAGCTTCAGAAAGCGTCTGTTTTTAGGAGACTGTGTGAAACATGCAGAGCTTACTTTCTCACTCCTATTTTACGTATTCTTGCTCTGAGTTATGTAGTGCTTTATAAACAGATTCCAAAACTTTAAACGTAGACTAGTAGTATAAAATTAGTCAGAGCACTTCCCTGACCATAGGTGTAGTATTCTCTTGATAAGCTCCATATACTGTACATGTGAAAGTTTGAAGACCAAAACTAAGTGTATAGTAGGTGTCACAATCACCGACTTAGTACTGCCCCTTTAACACACACACGGAGACGTAGCAAAGGCTAACTAGTTTTATTGAATATAAAAAGGTCCAAAAGGCAATTCTCTCGAAGAGATCAAAGAATAAAGCAAACAGCAAAGCTGTAGTCCAATAAAGGCAACAAAGTTCCAAAGGATAATTCCAAAAGCAAACGTGGCAATAAACTTGGCAAGTTCCCGGATTGACTCGAAACAAAGCAGGGTATCCGCAGCAATGCGAATCAATAACAAGGCAAGGTCTTGGTCCAAGGCGAGCCAAGCTAGGCTCCGTGGTTCACTCCGCTTTCACGCCCTTCAGATCAGACGTGGCCGGAGAACTGAGGATCAGTTCCCACGGGGCCGTTCTTAATCCTTCGGCCGGGCCCCTCGACGATCTAGGGCCCGGCGTCTCCAGTCTCTACTTTCCGAACGGTGACGATCTAGGGACAGATGCCAGCTCCTCCTGCCCTGCTCTATGTCCCTGCGTCTGTTATGGGAACGGCCCCGCTCTTCCAGTTCAGTATCGCTATCTCCTTGAGAAGCAGCCTCCCCCGAACTTTCCCAGCCGCTGGCCTCCATCTGCTGCTCGGCCAGGTCCTGGGAACCTCGGCCGTTTGGGAATTCATAACTATCTCCGCTATCTGCTTCGCTGCCTCCCATCTCCACCTGGTCCGCTCCTTCCCGGGAGAATGCTCCCACCGAAATCCCATGCTAAACTCTCTGCAGGTGGACTGGGCAAAGGCGCTGCTGACCAATCTTGTTCTGGGCCTTCCAACTCGTCCTCCGAGTCCCCTTCAGCCTGTGCGGGTCCTAATGGCATCGGGACCCCCGGCGCCTCACCCCCTCCCATTGGCACGAACGGGCCCATGGGTGCTACAGTAGGACTGTTTCCGAAGCCAAAAAAATGCTTCAATTTCGGAATTGGATGTTGATTTCGTTCAAAAATCAGATGTGATTGACTTCCGAATTTTTTGAATTTTTTGAATTTTTTTTCGGAATTGATTTGGAAGTATTTCTGACATTTGGAAGTATTCAGAAGGCTTAAAAAATGGCGTCCGCCTTCAAAAATGGTCCAAAAACTCAGCAGAAGGGAGAGTCAGCTGTTAGCCATTACCAATGAGCAATCAGTAAAAAAATTAAGAAATGACATTCAACATTTGGAATTCCAAACAAATTTGGAAATGCAACACCACTCTCTGTTTGGGAGGCAGTGATCGGAAGTCGCTTCAAAAGTCTGAAGTAGGCAAAAAAAACTTCCAAAATTCGGAAATAGCCCTAGTATATAGCTGTGAAATATCAGAACGCCAAGTTTTATGTTGTTCATAAAGCTTTTTTAAATTTACAAAAATTAGTGAATGAGTGAAATGTTCTGAAATTGGGGGGAGGGGGTTACAGTGGTAAATGTGTTCTACCATTGTAGCAAGTTTCATCCTGATAGCTTTAAAAATGAAGGAAAAAGGAGCCCCAGAAGCTCCCCCACTTGCGCAATTACGTATCAAAAAAGTAACATAAAATTTGTTATATCATTGTAGTTATGATATGGGCCCCTAACAATATTTTAGAAACACTTTTGAAATGACAGCCCCCCCCCCCCATTTTTTTTATTAATGAGCATTGAAACTTTTTTTCATTGATCACACATGCCTAATCGTAACACAGCTGCTGTTTTTATTATTAGTAGCACAGCTGCAGTTTTTCAGGATATGTTCAACTATGAATGTTTTCCCCTCTTCAACAAATCTATTGAAACAGGATGGTACATAACATGTTTAAGAACAAAGTAAAGGGGCATATCTTCAGCAACGTCATTCAACAATATTTCCTTCCAACTGGAATAAGCTACTCTTCCTCTGCTGAAGAACACAGCTCAATACAGGTGCAATTCTTGATATTTCCAAATAGGTCTGGAAAATCTTCTTTCCAAAAACTAACTTGGGGAACTACTGCCAATTATGGCAGTACTGAGCCGGAAGGATTAGTGGTCTAACGCAGTACTCAGCAGCTTCATACGTTTCTTTTCAGGTGACTCTGAAAGGTTCATTTCTTCTTTCATAAGTCTACACACCATACATGTTTTCACAAGGAAGCAGCAGAGTTTCATACTTGTCCATATAGTAGAATTTCTATAAATTCCTGGAATAGCTAGACATACTTGATGGGTATGAAGCAGATTTCTTTTTCACAGCTTTATTGTTTTCTACAGTGTGTCAAGATGGTGACAGAGGCTAGCACAGTGGGAGATGCAAAAATGCGGCTGTACCACCAGTTGTTTTGCATGTGTTTCTTTTGCATAATTATCCCCTTGGAGCTGGTGATTGGAGGATCCCAGGGGTGCCAAAATCCAATATGGTGTCTCTCAGCAGGCTCACATACTTTGTACTGAAGGGCTGAGAGGATTTGGAAATGGAGGCCGTGTGCTCAACATTTTTATGTTCTTGAAGTCTCAGAGCAGAGAAAGTTAGCTGCTTGTGAAATCCCTCCATCTGTGATCTTATTTATCCATGCTGCCAGGGCTATTTGTTTTGTTTCAGGCTGGAAACTAGGCTGGGATCATGGCTTAATCGCATTGTTTGCTGAATTAATTGTTCTGTTTGATCTGTCTTTCTCACAGTATGCCTGTGGGAACAGGATGATTTGCCTAGCTCAGAGGAGGAAGGCAGTTGTGTGTATGAGAGTGTGTGTATGTTCTCCAAGGGAACGAGATACGGGGCATGCAAGAACCCATAGAAAAATCGTTATAAGCCAGAGTCAAAGAATGTGCACTGTAAAGATCAGCATCCTAGGAAAGATGTACACAAAACAGCACAATGAAGTAAAGAAAAGCTGTGTGCTCAAGTGAATATTCAGGATGTGAAGTGCCTTTTTTATATTATTAAGCAGGTGGAGATAAAGGATTTGTGCCATAATTACTACTCGTTATCAATAACCTTGCTGTTGATATTTAATCCCACCCAAACTGCCCAGAACTGGACCTTATCAGTTTTCTGCTGCTGGCATGAGAGGCATTAATCAGAATAGGAAAACATGCCTGAAACAGTTGCCAAAATTGTGAGAAATGTAGGGCTGTGACATTCAGTCAGTGGTCATTTAGCTTTTTGCTGCTTAAAAAAACAGCATCATTCTGAGCCAGGACTTTGCTCCATCCAGCTCCTTTCAAGGACTGGCTAAAATATTCCCTGAGAGCAACATGCTGCACCATGAGGCTCTTTTGGGAAATTTTGAGCACTTCAAATTCCATAGATCACACTTTTTCTTGACCAAAACTGAATTGTTTCTTCTGGAAAGCTCCTTGAATATTAATTCACCTTTTAGAAAATTTGCAGAAAAACTTTTCACCATTTAACATTTTTAAAAGCCCTTAGAAGGGATTGCCTTATTGTAATTTCACTCTCTAACACACACACACACACACACACACACTTTCGTTGAGTGTAGCCCCCCCCCCCCCTTTGCCCAGCCTGATTAGCAGCAGCATCTTTCTTATCCTTCCTGAGATGCCAGTATTTGCATCTAGGACTTTCTGAATGCAATCTGCTACAGACTTACTGTTTGCCTTTTTCTGCAGCCATCTCCTTAACTGCCATCAGCCAAAACTGTGTCCACGACCAGTAAAATGTGGAATCCTTTGCAACAATGAAACTTTGCAGTAAAGTAAGAGGGAGTGGAGATATGTTTCCCTACTACCTTTCACCCAACCATATTAATGTAGTAGCAAAAGTATGGTTAGAACAAAATTTGGGAAAGTTATTTTTAAGTGCCTGTTTCCATAATCTTCTTCAGAAAGGTTGTTTGGATTGGAAATAGTAGTCCAAAAAGGAAATTTCAAATAAATTAGCTTACAAGGCGTGACATCCTACACACTGAAACATTTTGGGAAACCGGAAAGCTGTGGTGCTGAGTACAGACCCACTTTCCTCCAGAATGTATAAAAAAATAATGGTTGAAATTGTTTGACTTAAATAAAATGGATGAATTAACAACTTGATGGGAGAAAAATCATTAGTAATTCTTATAAACTATTGGAAATATTTTACTGGATTTTTGCAGGGTAATATGAATAACATGAAAATTTTAGGCTTTGATCATTTGATCATTTTTATGTTGAGTTGCTTTGGGTCCCCTTTGGGGGAGATAGAGCGAGGTATAAATATAAGAAGGAGGAGGAGGGGGTTCAATTAAGAAATAGAGGTACACTACTGTTTATACTAGAAGAAGCCACATTATAGGGCTATTATCATGACAAAGGTTGGAAGTCAAGTGTATGTTTCTTTCCCCACCACTCTATTTCATTAAGTTTCTTTGCTGTTGTTGTTCTTTACTTCTTTTTTGTGTATAAATTGTATTGTATTTTAAAATCCTTTAAAAAACAGAATATAGGAAAATCAATTTTTTACGAATACTGAAAAGCGAATATTTTCTTTTCTAAGAATTCTAAGATACAACGCCTTTTTTCTGTATTAAGCAAATAGAAAGTAGTTATTCTGGGCACATATAGAAAACTCAGCCAGAAGGAAAGGAGGGATATTCAAAGCAGATTTTGTGGGATTTTCTGCCTTGATATTGTGGGATATAGGGCTGTGTGGAAGGGCCCTCACCCTTTTCCCTGCCCTCTTCCTATTCTCTTTGTGTGGGTCTGTATATTCCCTTCCTCCTCACCCTTTTCCTTGCCTCCTTCCTATTCTCTTTCCCCTTCTTATCTTCCCCTTCCTCCCTTCTCAACCTTTTCCCTCCACTCTTCCTATATTCTTTGTGTGTGTGTGTGTGTGTGTGTGTGTGTGTGTGTGTGTATCAGGTCTAGGCTAATTTCGGCCCTCCTTCCAGGTGCTTTGGACTTCATTCCCACAATTCCCAACAGCCATTATTGTGGGAGTTGAAGTCCAAAACACCTGAAAAGAGGGCCAGAATTGGCCCAGACCTGTAAGTGTGTGTGTGTGTGTATCATATATACTCGAGTATAAGCTGACCAGAATATGAGCCAAGGCACCTAATTTTACCACAAAAACTGGGAAAACTTATTGACTTGAGTATAAGCCGAGGGTGGGAAATGCAGCAGCTATGGGTAAATTTCAAAAATAAAAATATATAGATTATTATTAATGTATTATTAAAATTATATTAATTGAGGCATCAATAGGTTAAATGTTCTTGAATAATCATATTTCAAAGTAAATCAGTAAACTAGCTCTGTAAATGGAAAAGGAGAATTAACAAAAGCAATATGATATCAACAATAACTTTATAATAATGGGGACTCAGGGTGACTTCCAACATAGTAACAGGCAAACATTCAATGCCTATATAAACAACAAAAAACCCATGCAAAATTAAACAAAAGGCAATAGTAAACATTGTACAATAAGTTAAAATAAACAGTTGCATCAAATAATTATCATTAAAGGCAATTAAAAAACCATCTGAGGTAAAGTGTCATATCAATTCCCTTTTGCCTTTTCTCAAGCTTCTCCTATTGATGCAGCCTAGAAAGCCATTGGCCTTTTCAGCTGCAGCATCACACTGTTGGCTCATGTTCAGCTCCTGGTTGACTAAGACTCCTTTCTTAGAATCGTAGAGTTAGAAGGGGCCTCTAAAGACCATCTAGTTCAACCCTCTTCATTCTGCCTTCATGCAGGGAAAGCACAGTCAAAGCACCCCTAGCAGATGGCTGTCAGCTAAACTGTAGTTGCCTCCGATGTATCACGCTGAGCCCAGTTCGTGTAACAAAGAAAGCTTTATTCAGCATTACAAACAGGAACTAATTTGAAAGCACTGGGCGGTCCAGCGTTTCCTTATTTATAACATTCCTCATTTCCCTGTAATCTTTCCCCACTGTGCTTCTCCCTCCCGAGCCGCTAAGGCCCATTAATCACCCAGGTGCCGCTTATCAGTTGTACTGACTACTGGCCGGATTCGGGTTGTGGCTGCCAAATTCTTGGCCCGAAATCCCGATTCCTGACAATGGCCATCCAGCCATAATAGTAATAATAATAATAATAATAGAAGTGGAAAGGGAGCTCTAAAGGCCATTTAGACCAACCCTCTTCATTCTTGCTTCATATAGGGAAAGCACAGTCAAAGCACCCTTGGCAAATGGCCATCCAGCCATCATCATCACCACCACCACCACCACCACCACCATAATAAAGATGGAAAAGACCTCATGGACCATCCAGTCCAACCCCCTGCCAAGAAGCAGGAAAATCACATTCAAAGCACCCCTGACAGGTGGCCATCCTGCCTCTGTTTAAAAGCTCCCAAAGAAGAAACCTCCACCACACTCCGAGACCGAGAGTTCCACTGCTCAACGGCTCTCACAGTCAGGAAGTTCTTCCTAATGTTCAGATGGAATCTCCTTTCTTGTAGTTTGAAGCCATTGTTCTGTGTCCTAGTCTACAGGGCAGCAGAAAACAAGCCTGCTCCCTCCTCCCTATGACTTGCTCTCACATATTTATACATGGCTATCATGTCTCCTCTCAGGCTTCTCTTCTTCAGGCTAAACATGCCCAGCTCTTTAAGCCGCTCCCCATAGGACTTGTTCTCCAGACCCTTGATCATTTCAGTCGTCCTTCTTTTGGCCCACCCTTCTACATAGACACACACACACACACATGCTTCCCTGTGATGTAATGTTATATATAAATGTAATGTTCATTTGTGAGATTAACATAACTCAAAAACCATGGGACAAATTGCTGCCAATTTGGCCGCACGACACTTATTTATTTTATTTATGTATTTACTTTATTTGTATTCCGCTCTTCTCACCCCGAAGGAGACTCAGAGCAGATTACAGATGCACATACTTTAGCAGCCAATTCCTGCTATTTCACAAACACACATATAAACAGAGGCAAACTCTGGCCACCAGGGGGAGCTGATGCATTCCTCATCTTTCAGAGTTTTTTAATGGCCTCATAATTCAGTCAAAATTTGCCTCCCCACTTAGTGGTACCTTTATCACCTACTTGACAGATGCAACTGTCTTTCAGTCTGCAAAGGTCAACAGCAGGCTACACTTAAAGGTCGAGCACTTACCTCGACCTGGGCAGGCCTTGAACTCATGACTTACTGGACAGAGAGATCTTATGCAGCTGACACTTAGCCAGCTGCGCCACATTCCCGGTGCTACTAACCCAAGGAGTGACCATCACTCAAAAAATTGATTTTGTCATTTGGGAGTTGTAGTTGCTGGGAGTTATAGTTCACCTATTATTATTGTATATTGTAATATATCACAAAGCCCACCGCAAGATCATAAAAGATTGCGTCCAAAATAATAAGTAGAATCCAAGCAGGTAAGGTTCATGTAGAGTTAAATCAATCCAGAGAACAAATGAAATAAAACCCAAGTGGGCATTTGTAATGTTCCATTAAAGCCAAATGGCTCCAGGTAATCTTCAAATCAAACAGAACCCAACTGGGTATTTGTAATCCACTGTTTGCCCGATGGCAGGAAGAAAATCCGGTATAGTAGAGCAGGTAGGCAAATGTGCTGCGAACTGTATTCCAAGCAATATGAAGGAACGCGGAGGAAAGGAGTATATTCCTCCGTATAGATGCTGTAGTCGGTAGATATCACATCTCATATCTGTTGATACCTTGCTGATTTTATGATTATATGTTGTTTTGTGTAAACAGCCCCGATCCTGTGGGAAGGAGCGGTATAGAAATTGAAATAATAAATAAATAAATATGAACAATTTCATAAAAACAGTAAGAGGCGATGCTTCTAAAATCTGTGCAGCTTTCGTGGACTTATCAAACAGGTGGGAGAGAAGCAGAGGGAAAGCATTGGGAAGAGTGAGAACCTATCTTACCCCATTTTCTCCCGACAAGGTCCATCTTTGAGAACATCCTTTCCTTGTCTTCTTCTCACTTCCCCCACTTTCTGGAACCAGGAGCCAGGTAATACAAGGGTGGCTTAATACCGGACTCCTGGAAACAGAGTCTTCTCTTCCTTTTAGCACACTGGATTCCCACAGGTGGCCACTGGGACTCAGTTTTGACCGAGGATAGCAAACAGAGGAAAACTTCTATGTGATGAAGTCCTTGGTCTTATTGTTGCATCCTGGAAATTGCTTCCAAACACTCTATGGGTAGTAGCTGGTGATTTCAATTACACTGAGAAGCTGCCCAAGGTTCTGAACATAACCCTAATGTATATTCAAAGCATTGTTAAAGCTCAGACTAAACCCTGGATGAGATTCATTCTCCACTCTCCAGCAGCCAGACAGGGAATATACCACTTGCCACTGTTCTCAGTGGAGTCATTCGTTTAAATTCTCCTTTCCCATCCATTTTGGATCCCATAAAGCAGAAAGTTCATAATGCAACAAAAAATCCCAAACAGTGGAAATCAGACAAAGCACACTAAATAAAATCTATCAAATATTTACCTTTAGTTTTCCTTATTTTTTTCTAACATTTGAGTTGTTGCTCGGAATAGACTTCTTTTTAAATGACAGGCATAAACATTTTCACACTGGTTGAATATCTATTCTGATGGCAGTGGCTATAAAGCAGAGGATTCTGGATAGCTACACCTTCTATCCTTTTGGCTGAGTCAGTCTTCCAGAAAATGTTATACACATGACTTCACAGCTACTGGAAAATTCACTGACAAACCCATGGGACTGATTTAGAACATGGCTCATCAAGGATTCCACCTCTTGAGCAACATCTGCAATTGTCTTACCATGATCTAAAGGCTTCCTTCCAGACCAGATGAGGAACAAGGGAGCTCTGGGACCCTGCATACCAGACAAGGAGGTAGGAATGAAAGAAAGTTATTGAATGTGTCCTTTCTGCATCATTACACTGAGTTCACTTATCTTTCAATTGTCAGAATGCAAGAGGAAGATTGCATAGTCTGAACTTTCTCC
Source organism: Anolis apletophallus (assembly GCA_030556195.1). NCBI lineage: Eukaryota > Metazoa > Chordata > Lepidosauria > Squamata > Anolidae > Anolis > Anolis apletophallus. The sequence continues at coordinate 59,610,492 of JARBWK010000010.1, read as the reverse complement.
CTCTGAACTACAGACACTTAATGCTCCTCTGGGTTCATATCATAAAATGAACACAACATTGCTAATGCAAGATGCGTGAATGAACTTGGTAGATTCCACTGAATGACCAGGGTCCATTTGAACAAGAAGTTAAACTTTGGCAGGGATTAACCTTCCTATTGATAAGAGCACTATACAAAGAGCAAAATCTCCTTGAGCAGCAAGTAATCAATTCATCCTCAGTCAAGGGTGGCTTAAAACCATTTTGCTGCCCAAGACAAAAGGCAAGATAATTCTATTCACAAATGCCAAATGGATTGAACCTTAAACAAACACATGGCATTAGGAAAGGATGATCCAGTACTCTGGAAAACAATCAACCAGTTTGATGGTCATATCTGAAGGATTGTCTCACCCCTACCAACCCCAGAGATCACTCCGCTCTGAAGATCTAAACCTACTCGAAGTGCCCAGTTTCAAAGCCATCCGTTTAACATTCACACGGTGCAGAGTTTTCTCTGTTGTGGCGCCATCCATCTGGAATGCCTTGCCAACTGAAGTTCGTGTCCTGCGAGACCTGTCAGCCTTTCGCAGGGTGTGTAAGACCTATCTGTTTCGGTTGGCATTTGATTGTTGAATTTAAATTTTAATCTGGTGTTAATTAATGTTAATCTTTGCTTTTATGGTGTTTTATGTCATATTGTGAGCCGCTCCGAGCCCTCGGGGAGTGGCAGCATACAAGACTGAATAATAAATAAATAAATAAATTCAAAATGCATGCCATGCTCTGCTCTCCAAGAGAGGAGAAAGACCACAAAGGCATGCCTGACATTCTGCCCTACATTAGGGTTGGCTCTGTCATCCAGGGGAAATTCAGATCCATTGAAGTTTTATGTAAAGATGAGAAAGTGGGACAGTGAGGAATGTTGATGGGAGTGGGGTATACAATATACAGATATATAAAATTATCCTTTTTTCTCTGTGTCTACTTGGTGCCTTAAAAAAACAACACACACACAAACAAACAAAAATTAAATCCTCAAACAAAGCAAAGAAAACACAAAAGAATTAGGTCTAAAGTTAAACTCTAACATTAATCAACTAATTTGAAATGTGGTGCTAGAGCAGTGGTTCTCAACATGTGGGTCCCCAGGTATTTTGGCCTACAACACCCAGAAATCCCAAGAAATGATATCATATCATTTCTGGCTTCTTCTCTTGGGGGGGGGGGGGATTTCCAACTGATTCTTTTTTTAATTTTATGGTTTGTTGGGGTCCTAGGGATATTGTGAGAGTGAAAGCTGTTTAAGTCATGTTGAAGTGTTTGTGGGGCAAAAAAAGATGGCTGTTTAAAATGGGTTTGGCCCTTCAGTGGGGTCCAATAGGCTACACATGGTTCATGAGCTCCCCACCCTAATACAGACAAAAAGAAAACAAATGTTACAATTCTTGTGGAAAACGTGACATGCAGTTTGACATAATACCTTATCACGGATGTATCCTTGGGCTATTCTGCACAATAATATTAACTGAAATAAGGAAATAAGTCATATAATTACAGTAATAAGAAGTTGTACAGATAAAATAGTGCTCGTGGGTAGCAGCTTACAAATAGGTTTGCAAATTCTGCCAACTGGTTCACATTACAGATGTGATTTAAAAAGAATCCTTTTTAGAGAGGACTGAAGAATATTCTAGTGATAACCAAATAGACATTTAAAACCCTTCCTGCCCTATGGGGTCCATGTGTGGATGGCAAAGTATTTCATTCCTGCTTGTCTAAAAGTTCAGTGCTACACTCAGGTTTTCCCAATGTGGGTAAGTGCATTTGACAAAGCTTTTGCCACCCTGAAACAATATGCAGAGCAAATTGTACAAAACCCTAAGCATGAAATACCAGGCAGGGGGTTCTCAGAGCCAGTTGTTATTTTAAATGAACTCCTTCCTACCTCCCAGGGCTTCCTATTATCCAAAAGTATTGACTCTCTATTATAGGGGAACCTGAGCAGTTCACCATCACAATTACTTCTTCCCATGTTGCCCAGCACCATATGAGTAAAAGTCTTTTTCCTCTTTATTTCCGAGAAGACAAAATCTGCAGGCCAGGCTGTACAAATTATGTGAGTAAGAGAGATATTTCCTCAATCAGCATAAATTATAGAACTTGTGTTCCTTTGCTGAAAAATGTTACTTTGGATGCCGGGTTATTTGATGCATGGTGTACTGTTGGAGAGGTTACTTTTGGAGAGGTCAAGGCACTTGTCTTCAATATCCAATTCAACCATTAAACTGCCTGTGTCAGGGTGCAATATACAGTTTCCACTCTATCACTTTTGCCAAGCCTCCTCCCCTCTTTCCACTTCTCTGTTAGTAAAGAGCCAGAAATGTTTGTGTTTTGAACAGAGCAACATTTGCACTTCTGAGAACATCAGTCAGGCCAATTTGCAGCAGAGTAGTGACAGGACTAATGTTAAGCCAGTATTCAGCCTGGTATCAATCTAGTATTGGTATTTTCTTGCAGCAAAGGAACTCTCTCCCAACATCATCATTCTTCTTACAACTTATTTCTGAACATATTTATGAGAAACAATGGTAACCAGTGAATTCCTTATTAGTAAAAGACTAAAATTGTTCCAGATTTTAGTTTTATTATTAAAGGAGCTATCCAATTTCTGAAATCAAACTCTAAATTAGACTCAAAACCTTGGATAGCTCAAGGTTGAGAGTGGATTTACCATTCCACTGACATGCAAAACACCGGCCTGCTTTGAGGCAGGTACCATTCTGTTACTTTTCTCATTGAATATTTAAAAATACCAGCTATCCTATAGACATTGCCTATTGGTGGAATATAATACAACATACTTCCCAACCATCCCAGTTTGGCAGGAATTGTTCCAAGTAATCCTCTATTGTCCTGCCTCACACTTTTCTCTCTTCCTCCCACTTTCCCTCTTTGACTTTTTTAGTTACTGTAAAATGAGTTCAAAGTACAAAAGTAGTTGGTCCTCAACTCAGTGAGAAAGGAGAGAGTGAAATCTTACCCTTTCCAGTATGTCCAGGCAAAAGCCAATTGTTTCAGTCTCATATAGTTTCACTGTCCTTCTTCAATAATAGTGTTGGAGATTTTGGCCACCTTCTGAAGTTGTTTGGCCCTATATGTCCCTGTTTTCATCTGCAAAATGTTATAAGGCATGATATAATGGTCCCCTAACATAATATAAACAGTCTCCATCCAGTACATTAAAATAGCAAGACCAGCGACACAATTGTCATCAATTATTTCACAAATATAATTTGGTAATCCAAAGCCTACATTTCTAAAAATGTAGCTAAAAATGGAACTCAACATCTTTTTGAGCATGTGCAGAATCTCATTCCCACACAGCTGTGGAGGATAGCTCATGGTTTTTGTCTATCTGCCTAAACTTAGGCACAGGATTGATGACTGCAAAAGTGTGAGTTCAATATATTTGAGTCTCATGATCTTTCCATTGGCTTAAACAGACTTCATTCCTGGGAAAAAACCTAACTTGGGAGAAGGGCGCAAAGGGTGTCATATTCTAATTCCATTTCCCTAGTGGTGCGCTCAATAATGTCATAACAGCAGAGAAATTTAATGATAAACATAACTAGATCAATAGTATTAGAGCAGCTTTTAATAGCTGCCTCAGGCTTTCCATACACTCTATTCAAAATTGTCCAGCAGCAGTAATTAATGATTCAGCAAAGTAATTACTTTCTTGATCTCCCCCACCCAGCCCTCTGAAAACTAAAATATAAGGATGAGAACTCTGAATGCTGCTTGGGCTATTATAGTAAATCAATGTGAAAAGTGATACTATTACTTGTTCAGACAGCCTTTAAAATAACCCTGAAAACAACTGAAAAAGGATTGCCTGGCTTGTTGCTATAAACTCAGTTCCACATCTCCCAGTCTACAGTGCAGTAGATGAAGTGATGTGAATGGACTTAACTACCCCTCCTAGTGCTTTTGTTGTGGCTCACAAACACACTGATAACATTCCAGCTATAATTATAGGACTAAATCCAATGTCATGCTAATTTGCCCAATGCCCATCATGAGAGCAATAGGATTTTTTCCTCCTCCCTGTTCCCTCTCCTTGAAGATCTGCATAGCACTCTAAATCCTCCCCCAGGGGAGGCTTCTAACCCTCCACAGACAATTTTAAAGATTTGTAGGGTTTTGCATTTCAGGAATGTACTGATGGAATCTGTTCATTAGCAGAATAGCCCCATTGGATCTTAGTTTATTTATTTATTTATTATTTCAATTTGCTAAACCGCCCTTCCCGAGGCTCAGGGCGGTTTCCAAGCATATAAAACACATCAAGATAAAAACATCCTATTATTTATTATTATTATTTACTTTCATTATACCCCATCTTTCTCCCCATGGAAACTCAAGGTGGCAAACAATTCCACACTCAGATCATGGTTTAAAAGCACAATACAAAGCTTAAAATAGCCTTTAAAGAGATTTTGTTTTCATTTAATAAATGTTATTTCTTTGTAAAATTTTAAAAATAGCCTTTAAAACTCACTGTGCCTACCCCCCAAATCCCACCCACACTTCCCCAGCAGCATGCCTCTTATTCTTCCTCAAATGATTGTTAGCAGAAGAAGTTCTTGACCTGCTAATTGAAGACTAACAGGGATGGGCTATCCTGTGACTTCATCACATGTACTTTCTTACTCATCATAGGATACTTCGAGCACAATTCCTGCTGGATCCCATCAGATAATGCACAGCTATGTCTAATGGGGCTCCATCCATGAACTGTGCTTAAAATCCCCTATGACGGAGCTCTGAGAACATGGGAAGCTTTCTGTGTTCTCATTCAATAGAATGGGGAAAGCATGAGGGGAACCTGGGTTGTGACGCTTCCTCCCATGGGACTGGGAATTGGGTTATGCAAGTGATGTGGGACATGGGATGATGGGTTCCCACACTGCCCCCCAGGTTTGCCTCACTGCCACATGGATGCCCCCCCCCCTTTCCCCAGTTTCAGGATCTCAATGTGATGAGGTTCCTGATCTCTCTTGGGAAGGAGTTCTAGAGCTAACAAAAAGGCCCTCTCCCATGTTCCCACCACATGAGCTCTAGCAGGTGGTAAGACAGAGAGAAAGCCCTCCCCAGTAGAATGTGTCCAGAAATATGTTGGCAGCCAGTGGAGTTGCTGCAACAGAGAAGTTGCTTATGGCTATGTACCTACATCAGGATTGCATCAATCTATGCATGCAAAATTAAACATCGACAGACATACACACACTTTTATTGATTAGTCAATTTTGACCATATCAAATCATATAAAAATACACACTAACCCATGCATACATAAAATAAATGCAGTAAATGCCAAAGTGAGTACAAAACATATCGACATACCAACATGCCAATCCCACTTTTATCTAACTAAAAATTAGTTAATTACTTAAAATGGAAATTGAGAGGGGGCAAGTATAAGTGGAACTAGTAAGCATATGCACATCCTGTATTGAATTGCTATGCCACTGAATGCAAACCCAAATGCACAACAAATTCATGTGCTCATCTTATGATCACCACATGTACCTTGCATACATACCACGTATGCTATCATGTGGATACCTCCACACATAATAGTACTGGATGCATAACTCTGCTTTGTAAGCTTAAATTAAATGTGGATATTCTTCCTTAGAGGAAATATTCAGCCATTTCCAAAGAGGAACATATGCAGGTTTCCAGATATTGTGCTTTGCCCTTCAATTCAGTCCCCACCCTATCTAACTACAATTTACAGGGTTATTGGAGGAAAGCCACAGCATTTATATCAGGTTGGGGAATAGAGAGAAAGGAATCTGGTTTGCATTTTGATTCAAATGGGCTTGATTTGCACTTCCTGAACAAAGAACAGACCTGAAATGCAATTGTCTGTCAGTTTTCACACACATCCAAATTTTGTGATGCAATTCTCCAATTCACAAAAAATCTACAAAAATGTGTATGTTAGAGCACATTGTTTATCAAATGCAGACTCGGGAAAATCACTCGCCAAAGATGAACACATGGGAATGAGGAGAAGCATATTTTAAAATCACATTATTTCTTGTGTTGGCTTTGTAAAAAAGAGAGGGAGAGACTGATAAAAATGGATGGAACAAACTTGCACTCGGGGTAAAAAATGAAAATGTTACAGAAAGTGGAAGAGACAGATTCATCCATCCTTAACAGTGCCATATATTTGGTATATACTTCTAGCATAGATATGCCAGCATCATAATAAATATGTCAATTGCAGAAGAAGGAAGCAGAAAAGACTGCCATCATGGAGAAGAAAAGGAATAAAGGAACAGTAAAGCATGTGTGTCTGTGTGTGAGAGTGTGCACGAGGGAGGGAGGGAGGGAGGGAGAGAGAGATCAATAAGCAAATTAAAAACATCACCCTTCCATCTTCATCAGTAATAAATTAATGGATCTTATCCCATGTGCCCCCCCCCCCCCAAATTAAAACATTTCTAATCCATTGTACGATTTATGACAGACCTCTTCTATGCAGTGAAACTTCCTGTCCGCTCCATCAGGATTTGTTTAGGGAAATGTCAGAAACACTCATTCATAGGGAGGTGTCAGAGCTGGAGGTTCTAAGCCTTGGGGAAGGCTCAGGAACTCCCAGTCTGCCTTAACAGTCCACCTTAACAGGGGTGAAGCTTGATGTGCCAGAACTGGGGAAATCCCGGGGATGATGCAATCTCCTGGGCACAGTGCTGAGTCAGGACGGATGTGACGTGGCCCTTCGAACAGTGGACATTGGTTTACATGGGTCTGACTCAGCAAGGATATGATGCAATATCCATTGGACATTCGGACTGCTGAGTCAGAGGGGGATGATGCAACCTTTACCGGACATTGCAGGCGATGGGTGGAGGGGCCTTTTGTATATAAGGGGAATTTGGGCGACAAGCCAATGCTTTGGCTTTACAGGTGTTGTACCTTCAATAAATCTCGTTGGATCGGACCGTGGACTAAGCGTGATCTTTACAGAATCTTGAAGCGGCCTCACAGGGAGGAGTGAGAAGATGGTCAGATATCATCTTCTGGACTCAGGAAGTGGGATACAACTGGATAAAACACCCAAAAACACATGGGATAGGAACTGTCAAATGTACCTGGGTTAAATCACTTCAGTGACAGGGAGTAAAGGGCAGCCTCCTACCAAGCATTAACACTTCACTCCCAAAATACTGCTTCATGAGCATGGCATGGTAATTTTATAAAGTCAGGTTTCCCCTCTAGTGGTGTCATATTTAAGATTAGCTGTGTAAGGACTTACCCATTCTGAGCAGGCCGAAGCCTGTGTTGCAATTTGGCCTCCCTGGATAGTATAGCTGGCATCCATCTTAGGAGGGAGTTTCCACAGGGCAGCCATGATAGGAAGGTATTGCCAGAGACAGGGGGAGTGGTTTTAGAGCCTCTCTGTCTGGATACAGTGTCTCCCTGGAGATTGGCTGAGAGCCAAGGGGGAGTAGCTGAGCTGGCTAGGAGGGAGAAATCCTGTCAGAAGAGTTTGAGTCTTGAGCTAGGCTTTGGGGGAGTAACATCAAAGCCTAAGCAGAGTGTCTGAAGCAGTCTGTGCTCTATAGCGAAGCATCCAGTGAATATTCTGAGCTAAGGAGTCAGGGTAGCTGACAGCGCTTAGGGTCAGAAGGAAATTCAGGGTGACGCTTAGAGTTTAGAGCCGGTAGGGCTGACTTGTGATAGTCAGTCAGGGCGCCTTGTAATCTCTGGGTTTAGAGAGAAAGGTGGGCTCTGACACTGGGAGCTAACAGGAGACTCTTAGACATAGGAATTGGGGCTCCGTGAAGCATACTGAAGGGCTCTGCAGTTTCCTCTTCCAAGCCTTCATCCCCTTTCTTGCTCCTCTCACTCTACTGCCTCCCTTGCTGCTAAAAACCTTTTCCTCAGTTACATCACTCCAAAAGCCTTTTTCTTCACCTCCCTTGCCCCAAATCCTTTTGTCCCACCTCTTTTTCCCAAAAGCCTTTTTTCATTTTTGCTTCAAAAAGGGATCTGCGGTGGAAAAAGTTTTGGAACTCCTGATCTAGTCCAACCAGTCTTTTTCTTTCTTTCTGATTCCTCATAGGACAGAATTTCTAACTCCATTGGAATTTTAATTACTAATGAGGTTAGCAATTATGTATAATCACCATAGTGTCTCATGTCCCAGCCCACTAATCCTCTTGTACCAAGCAGAATCCAATGGGTTTAATGGGGGGTCTGTTCCTCTGGTAATTTGGAAGCTTTTGGTCCTTATTAACTTAGAATTCAAGTACAATGTCATGCCATCATAGTGAAGACTCACCTGACTGAAATGTAATTTTAGTCATTGTTAGAATTATTTCTGTGTTAAATAGTTATTTTGAAATGGTAGTTCAGTAACACAGCAGAGATGGGAGGGAAAGTTGCTCTCTAGAGGAGAAGACTAGGGAAACCTTTCCCACCTTTTTTTGTCTTTCTCTCTTTTTCTGGCCTTATTTGCCTCAAGTGAGTGCACTGTGTGTGTGTGTGGGGGGGGGGGGGATAGAGGAGGCTGCCAGGGAAGAAAGAAGAAGAGGAGCCGCTGCTGCCAGGTGCCAGGTGTTGCCTGATTTGCGAGGCTGCCCACACACTGTGGCCTCTGCCTCAGGTAGAGTACATCTCAGCCTCATTAGACCCCATTAGCCAAAAGATCCAGATGCTACTGATCTGTATCAGCTGATCCTTCAGATGCTCCCCACAGTCCATTTTTGGAGGTCCAGCAGCCAAACTGATGACTTCCCCCGAATCTGGTATTGCCGAACAGAAATGTGCACATCTTTAGTGAGAATGGGCAAGGTGGCTGTTTATGAAGGATACCTTTCTGCACCAGTGTCAGCCTAGAACTGGCATAGATAGGATCTCCTGCACACCTGATAAAATCGAGAAGAGTCATGGCTGTGAGAGGAGGTACCTTCCTAAACCTCTTGCCCTAGTCAGTGCAAGCTATAGGAGGGGGAAAGAAATGGAAATTGATATTTCTGGGGGTTCTGAAAAGAATTCAGAAACAAATAAGGCCGATCAATTGCTTTAAGCATGAAAAATACATGCAGTTTTGCATTTATAAAGAATAGGAGTCAGGGTTATAACACTGGGAAACTACATAGAAAAGACCAGCACATTCTGAGTATGGTGCAAGAAATGCTGACATTTGAATTTAGATGGTGAAAGAAGCCTTATGTGAAATGTGTTTGGAAATCATACAGCTTCATAATATTTAATCATAAGATTTAAAGCACACTGATGTTTTCATCAGATCAAAAATTGCTTGAAATTTGCTGACAGGCCAAGATCACAGATTTATGCCTTTTGGAACCTGAATTAATAAATGCAAGGATGTGCATTTAAAAGAGTTTACACATTGGTGTATGAACACACACGGTCACACATTCCTCTATTGAATTTCCAAAACATTTAATCCAGCAGTTGGGCTTACAAACCACATACAATTCTATTTTACTATATCTGAATTGGAGTCAATTGCAAGTAAGTGTGAAACATTTGAAAAGTTTGATTTGTTTCAGTTAGAGTTGTTGAAGAAGATTTACTAGAGACAGCAATTCAGAAAAAAACACTATTTTGGCTGGGATTACTTTGCATGCCACTTCAATTTGACTTGGGTCTCAATCAAATTCAAAAATCCAAATCATCATGAGGCCTATCCAAACTTATGCTTCTACTAAATGAATTAAGCACACATTTAGTAGAAGCAGTGATGGACCAAAAGGAAGGCAGAGGGTGCACTGTGCTCTGAATGCACAAGATAAGGAAATGCATTGACAGCTTCTCTCTCCCCTTCATTCATTGGGGGCTGCAGCAACACAGCAGATTAAACCACTAGCTGAAGGAAATTTGCTGACCAGAACATTGGCAGTTCAAAGTTGCAAGTTGGGATGAGCTCCCAATTGTCATTCCTAGCTCCTGCCAACCTAGGAGTTTGAAAGCATGCAAAGCAAGTAGGTCAATAGGTATCAGCTTGGCAGAAAGGTAAAAGGGTGCCCCATGCAGATATGCAGACATGCTGGCAACACAATCGGAGATGTCTATGGACAACAGGCTCCTCAACATGGAAAATGGAACAAGAACACCTCCCCATGACCAGAGTTGAGCATCACCTCCAGACATTGCAGATGGCAAAAAGAGGAAGGACTTTAATTTTGTGTGTGTTGTATGTCGTTGTTCACTGTGTGTAAAAGGTATTGAATGTTTGCCTCATATGTATTGTAATCCACTCTGAGTCCCTCCGGGGGAGATAAATCAGAATATAAATTATATTATTACTATTATTGAGGGAAGTATGAACTTTCCTCCCCTCCCTCTCTTACAATTTCCTTGAGCAAAGCAGAAAAGAGTGGAGAAAACAGAGTAGGGTGATAGTAGCTGCACCTTCCTTTCCTTTGAAAATGAAAATGTTCCCACTCAAAGAAGTTGCCATGATGGTCTGTGTTGTGTAAATAAAAAATCAGGAGAAAAATGAAGTATCTAGCTGTCCCTTTAAAACTGTTGTCTATTTTAGCACGAGCTTTTTGGGCATACATTCACCATATCAGATGCAATGATTGAGGAAGTAGCCACAAAAACTGATGCTAGAATAGAAATCAGTTAGTCTTAATGGGGATGTAATCCTCCCCCATTTCTCTTTTTCCTCAAATATTTATTTATTATTTACTATAGATATATCCCACCTTTCTCTACCTCAAAGGGGACTCAAGACGGCTTACAGATAGGCAATAATTCAATGCCTTAACAATAATATACAATTAAGATAAACATTTTAATTGAAATTAAAATCAAAATTAAAAGATTTTAAAACATTACAATAAAAATATGGGTTATATATATTTTTTCTTGGGCATATTTTCTTCCTAGTGGAATGGTGAGTCCAGTGGAGATTTTCAAAAGTTGGGAGAATATTGTCCAAGGCTCATGTTGTCAGATCCCCATGTGATTGGATTCACCAGATAGAATTCAAATTCTATCTGAAACCTGTTTGGAACTACTAGATTCTAAAATTTTATTTGAAAAAAAGTCTCTAGCCCATCTGGGAGCCAGGATAGACTGAAGAAAGGCTCGTTTCATCTTGGGGGAAAGAGCCTGCTTTTGCCATCTCCTTGTCTCAGGGAAAAGTTGCCAAAAGTTGCCATTTGTACATTGATGAAATTGTGGTCTTTAGAAGGAGTAGAGGTGTGTATTTTTTTAACAAAGGTATAACCATATCAGCATACAGTGAAAAATGGCAATCGTTGCAGGGATTCTAGAAAAATATCACTTTTATTTTATTTTTCCCAGGCTTCTTGGGAGCTGAATTGGATGCTCCTCAATGGAAAATTGATGGATGTATAGACAGGTAAAACTTCTTGAGGAAACAGACACATTGATGTGGCCTTTTAAAAGACTGTAGGATTCACAGCCTTTACTGTGGCTTCAATAAAATAGAATTTTCACGGTCTGCATTTTATTTCTAAACATTATTTTATTCATTACATGACTATTGCTGAATATAAATTTGTTCTAAACAAGAGGGGGTATTAAAAATGAAGATACAGTGTTACTTCTCCGCTCTGCACAACTTTACACCTGTTGCATTATTTTCTGTGTTGTTGTCTATTTGTCTAGTTTTGAACAATTTTTGGAAGGAATGTGTGTCCCATCTGCAGCCACGTTACATGTAGACCCACAAACTAAATCTCAAGGAAAAATCAGGTAGTAGCGTTGTGAAATAACACTACACCAGAAATGTGCAAGACTTTCCAGGAAAACTGAATGTGAAAACTCAGTATTTTGTGGTTTTCCTCCTCTTTTTTTAACCCCTCCTTCCCCATTGATGGCTGCTTTATATCATGTCAGTTTCTGTGGTGTTCACATTTATGGGAAGCTCAAATGGAGTCAGGTTTGCTTTTAAAGTACCAGTAAAACTAACAATACTGTAAGATATGAGGTGAGAGAAGTTTACGTAGGCAAGAGCTTGGTCAACCCACAGCTCACTAAAGTGTAGATGTAGATTTTTTTCTTCGTTCCTTTTATTTTAATCTTCTTCTTTTGCATAGTTGCAATAAGTACATGGAATTCCATATTTTCAGCTTCTATTCATCTCCAAATACAAAAGTTTCTATCCTATTTAAAACATTATAATTATTCCAAAATAAGATAAAAGGATGCCATTGCAAAGAATCACCAGCTTGCATAATAAAATAATTCCAACTGTGTATCATAGTCATTAATTTAGTCATCTGAGCAATTTCTAAAGCCTTACATAATTATTCTGTAATAGCAGAAATCACTGAATATTTCCAGTAGACAGAACAATTTTACCTGCTATTAATGAGTTTACAACCAGATTGTTTATTTATTTATTTATTTATTTATTTACAGTATTTATATACAGCCTTTCTCACCCCTGGGGTTGAATAAATAATAATAACACTTCATCTGGTTGTGTGCTTTGCCTAGGAAGTAAATACAATTCACTCACACATTTAAGTTGACAAATTGAAGTTGCCAAACCAGGGGTTATAATTTATGGGTATCTAAAGTTCCAAGCATGAGTGTAACCTGAATAGGTTTAGAGCAGGCTGGAAAACATCACCCTTTTTGAACTATAGCTCCCAGAATTTCTCCAGATGGCATGGAAGTTAGAATAATAGAATAATAGAATTGGAAGAGACTACAAGAATCATTCAGTCCAATCCTCTGCCATGCAGAAACACAAAATCAAAGCACTCCCAACAGATGGCCATCCAGCTTCTGCTTAAAAACCTCCAAAGAAGGAGACTCCACTTTGCTCCAAGGCAACGTATACCACTGTCGAACAGTTGTTCATTATTAGCTCCATGCTAGAATACAGTTGGAGTTGTACTCCAAAAAGACCATTTTTTATAAAGTTCCATCTGGGTATAAAGAAAATTTCAAATTATAGACGGCAATGGAGTTCACTTGCCCCACCCCGAATAAGGGTTTAACCTTTGTAGATTTGATTATTCACAGATTTGATTTATATGCCTCTCACTCCAGCAGATTTGTAAACTATAATTCCACAGACAATATCAGTGTAGCACAGTAGTTTAGTGACATGGAACCACCCTTCCGTTCCAGACTCATTGTAACCACCACCAACACACAAGCTGGCATTAGGGAAGCCACTCTTCTCTTAGTTTTTGATCAACAAAATTGAGGTCAAAGTACTACCTAATAAGGAGGAGCAATGGTATTAGCTGCCATGTCAGTTATACATTCCAGACAATTCTCTCTGGCATCATATACCAAGAATATATCATCTTAAAATGTTATCTTTAAGATCATAACATAATGTGAATTTCAACCCCTTTGACCACATCTTTTTCATCTGAAAATCATATCCAAAATTCTGAGCCAATGTTATTATACAATTGGTCACTTCTCCTTCCATATCAAATTTTAACAAGAGTTTATACAATCAAATATCATCAATGAACAATTCATACTTTTTTCATCTTACCCATGTGAAGTTCTCATGTGGTTGCAATTGACTTTTATTAAAACTAAAGCTATTAAATTCCTTTACAGCCCTTTCAAAAGCAAAGGAAGAAATTCTTATAAACCAGTGGATGGACATTAAATATGCAGTTTGCATCCATAGTTAAGCCATTCTCCAGTGGTATGGTGGTAAATGATTGTATCAGCATTATTATTATTATCATTATTATTGTATTTATACTCCACTTTATCTCCCCTGAAGGGGACTCAAAGTGGCTTAATATAAAAGCATTAGCATAACCATTTAAAATATATGAACATTAAAACAGGATTAAATATAAACAGTATTTTAAAAAATCCCAGTGAAAAGCTATTAAAACAATTTAAAGATAAAAACCACAGCTCCCCTTGAATTGATCTTAAACATGTTAGACACTGTCACCTAGAAGAGCAATACTTTTTTTTGAAGGTTCCATCTGGATATAAAGATAACTTCAATGTATTCAACAAGGGAGTACACTCTCCCCCACAATTGCTTGTTTAACTTTTGCAGATTTGCTTGTTCATGGATTTGATTAATATGGTCTCTCTAGGAATTGCTACACTGGAGGATGTAGAGATTCGTAAAAAGGTGTTATGTATGCCTTCCATGTTTGTCACCCGTCTAAATGCTCTCTGTTTCCGATAACTGACAGGACAAAAAATGCCACCCACTTAGTGTAGCTTTCCTTCCCTCAAACATGATTTTCATGAAGGATTTTAAAATAATGTTCTGTTTTTCCCCACTACATCCATAAATGCATACACACAAACCTTGAATCTGAAACATTGTTAGATCCAGCAATGCCACTACATTTTAATTTTCTTTTGTGGATAATGTCACCAATCTTGGGTCTGATTATCTCTCGGCTTTGGTGTATTTAAAATAACGTCTGTCCTGCCTTTCTGATTGTTTCTTTTGGTTTCATTAGCGGATTTGTCACGCAGCTCGATTCACGTTCATTGTAAACGCAAGTATGCACACTTGGTTACCTGGAATGTATTGTGTTGTCCTTTATGCCTGAATATTATATTATATTTATATACTTTTGATATTGAACTGTTGCCTTGCATTGAGTTTCTGATTGTAAAGGCAGGGCAGCCAATTTAGTGTAAATAAATAAATGTTCAATTTTTCACTAGAGCTTTGGTGTGTGAAGATACAAAGGATATGTGACTTAGGCAGGGCTGGCTATATTGTGAGGAAATGCTTCAAACAGATGGTCAGTATAATAAAATGGCACAGCATTGTTAGTTATTTAATTTGTCATCATTGTATTTTAATTACTAGAGATAGTGAGGTATAGCCACCTAGGGATTTCCATCATCTGTACCCAAATCATTTACCTGATTTTGAATACTTCATGCTTTGAATTAAGCGATTAGAGGGTAGTACAATATGCTACTGTGTCTCAGACAACATAATGTCTTTGGCTGGCTCAGGCCTTAAGTAAGATTAGGGACTTCATCACATTAAAGTCTGCCATGCCAATTTGCCAGCCTCAGGTTCTCGTTCACATGTGGGGGAGTCGCCATGCAGCTTGTCCCCACTGTAGCCCTGTTGTCCCAAATGGAACATGAGGGGACTCCCATATTGGCGAGGCAGCATTCGACCACACTTCAGTTGAGCAACAGAGTCATGTCAGACGTGAGGTTACATCATGTGATGGGCAACATGGAGCTCCATTGTTCAACTGGGGTGGCAGAATTTTTGGACACTAAAAATTTGTTGTGTGATGAGGTTGTAAGACTGTATACCTAGGTCTGTGGTTCCCAGACTTTGGTCTTCCAGGTGTCTTGGACTTCAGCGCCCACAATTCCTAACAGTTGATAAGTTGGCTGAGATTCCTGGGAGTTGAAGTCTGAAACAACTGGAGGACCATTGACTTAGAGCCTCATGTCAGAAAGCAAGGTTCATCATCCTGCAGCATCTCTGCCCTATCCTTGAGTCTCTCAAGTTGTTTGCTTTGGATTATCTAGGATATAGATGTTGTATCTTCAGTGAAGGAAACTCCATGATGTCCATGAGTGGTGTCCATGAGTTTGTGAATCTTTTCCAGAATCCAGCTTGAACTTTAGAGGAGCTATAGAAGAATAACCCTGTATAGGGCATAGGGCAGGAATAGGCATCTGTTGAGTGCTGGGAGTAATTTTAGACCCTGAGGGGATCTTGGAGTGACACACTACTACCATACCTCACCCCTCACCCTGTCCCCCAAGGTGCCCATGTCTTCGAGGAAATCTGAGGTCATTTTTGCAACATTTTAGCTCATCCAGCCATTATAGGTCACAAAGAGTCATTTTATATATATTAGGAAGTAAATGACTAGGAAATCATTTAATATATTATCTCAACTATCTTATTTTGTTCAACTGCAAATCAGCTAGACAGTCTTTCATAGTGTTTTCAAACATTCTAGGTGTACAGCTGTTCTGAGAATTAAACATTATAACTACATCTGGAGATGTCAGTATGCCAGGAGGGATATATGCCTGAGTTGGGTGGTTTGATATGGACAGAAGGCTGGTGCAACATGTTGCAGCTATCTTCCTGATTTTGGCCAATAGGTGTCTATTTTGATTGTTATTGGGACCCACTTTTCATCTTGATTGCAGTATGCAGGATTTGGTAACTTTGAATCTGTTTGAAATGCCTTTCCAGATAGATGCCTTTCTTGATAGATTGAATGCCTTGTTCATAACCATAAGTAATGAATATTGAATTTCTCAAGAACTCTGTGTACTGTTACATCTAGAAAAACCTTTAGGTGTCAAAGAGGTAAAACTTGCTAATTGCAATCCAAATGAAATAATTGTCGATCTGTTAGAGATAAAACCACAAAAAATTGGTTCATTAGTGCCCTCTCTATTGTGGCCAAAATTGGTATCTTCAAATCCAGGAAACATTCAGGGGTAGCTGTTAGAGAAGTAATTGGATAATGTATATTGACTGGTAGCACTAGGAGCTATCCATCTGAAAGAACCCTGAGAAAGAAAGAACCAGTTCCCAAGTGAGATAAATCAACACTGTAATGCTGATTTACGCCAGTATAGACCCTAGCCACAATAATTCTCACTCAGGGTGAAAGGAGTGAGCCAGAAAATACCTCTGACCTCAAAAGTCCTGAAAAGAGGCAGAAAGTGAAAGGGGAGGCAAGGAAGCAATAAAGCTGACAGGCGTAGTTTTATGATTCATTCAGAACAGCCTCAGTGTCATCCCAGTGCTTAACATAAACAGAGGCAAAGAGGAAGCAAGGAGAGAAACGGCAATTAACAATTAACTTTCCTTATGAATTAATTACCCATTTTATTTGGAGAAAAAGATGCTAGAAAATTCATGAATGTTTGGTTTGGAGCTGAGAACTGGCACTTTTTCCCAATGCTCCCTCTTCTCTCCTTGTTTGCAAGCTGTGATAATTGTTACATGATGTGAGGGGAAGGTCCTGGGCCTGCCATAAAAAAAGACAAAGAA
This sequence comes from Anolis apletophallus, assembly GCA_030556195.1. Lineage (NCBI taxonomy): Eukaryota > Metazoa > Chordata > Lepidosauria > Squamata > Anolidae > Anolis > Anolis apletophallus. The sequence continues at coordinate 59,593,471 of JARBWK010000010.1, read as the reverse complement.
ATATATTTCCTTTTGCATTCTCCCCCCCCCCCCTTCCCACAGAGCCACATAAAAATGTTGAGGGTAATCATAAATGGTTCTTGGCAGAAAGAAGAGCTATTGTTGTCACATACTAGAAATGAGTTCCATTCATCGGATCTGGATGCTTCACTCGCCACCAACTCCACTATGACAAGGGTGGCCTCTAAAAATCCAGCTTCACAATATACCTTTGGCAAGTCAGCAGTGGTAAGGAAGGGACAACAGATGGTACTTTGGCAGTAAGAAACTTCATTGAACTTCATTCTGTTTCTGCTGCTGTGTTAGGATTGGAGATTAGTTTAAATCTAAAGGCAAGAGGAAGAGATGAATTATCCTCCTGAACCAACAGCTGTCCTAGATTTAGTTACTTTTGGATAACAATTCCCAGACTACTCCACCCAGCCAGTTGCAATGCTGGCTGAGGAATTCTGGAAGATTTATTCCAAAAATCAAATGTTCCAGGCTCTGGAACCAATAAACTGCTTTCTGGCCTCGGGCTGATATTTTCCATTAAATCTGGACCACCATCAACATTTAAAATACAAATGATTAAAGTATACCAGTTTTATTTTTTTTGAAAATATCCTTTTCTTTTTAAAAAAAAATCAAACCCAGAAGGTATACTCTTGCTTGTTAAAAGGCATTCAAACACATTCATTTCATAACCTTTGTGCACAACAATCCCTGTTGCTAATCAAAAGAGTTTACATTTCATTCATTTCATAAAGCAACTATAGAGCCCAATGTAAGTTTATTCATGCCCTTCATTTATTCATGCTTTGAATTTGTGCAGAAATATGTTTTCCCTTATTAAATCACTTTTTAACCTGCAATGTGTGCCAAGCTCCCTCACGTTTGCAGCAAAAATCAATTAAAAACACCCTTAAACCTGACATTTTCAAACCCTTATTTGTTAAAAGCACCCACAAAGTATTAGGTACCCAAGATAAAGCAGTAGGAGTCTGCACATTTTGCATTAAACACCGATCAGAGGTAAATAAGGTGAAAACCTTCCTGTTGAATCTAAACAAAGAGTCCTGACATTTGGTGGAGGAGACAGGATGGAAATAACAGTGTATGGATCTCTTCACATAGAGGTCCTTAACCTGAGGGCAGCTGGGAAATCCATTGGGCAGCAAATCCGGTCAGCAGCAGTGGAAACCGTCATTCCACACCCCGCATTTCCCACATTTCCTCCTTCCACATCACACGGGGGAAACATTGTTGCCTGAGATCACGGATAGCCACCTGGGATAACATGGGTAGCCACCCATGAGACACACAAGCAGCCTTCCATGTTCTCAGGGCTCTATTCTGTGATACTTCCAGGATAGAGCCAGGATGGAACCCTGCCAAAAGTAGCCCTACATCATCTGGTGGGCTCCGTCCTGGCTCTGTCTGGGAAATGTTGTAGGATGGGCCATTTGCACAATGTGATAAGGTTATTAACTTCAGTGTAGAAATGGAAAATACAGAATCTCTCCATACTGGAAACAAAGACAATAGTACATGATGGTCATATGTACAACAGAAGTTTTATCTCAGAAGTCAACAACTTCACAACTGCATATGCAACTAAAATGGATTTCTTGCCCTTCTTTTCCTTCCTCTTCCTTGATCTTCATTTCATTTCCTTCTGTCTTGCCTTTTTACTCTCATGGATTTCATGACATGCATTGCACCCCCAGTGGTGCAATGGTGGCAGGACTGGAGACTGACAAGTCATAGGTTTGAATCTGGGAGGAGTAGCTGAGCTCCCTGTGTCAGCTCTAGCTCCCCATGCAGGGACATGAGAGAAGCCTCCCACAAGGATGGTAAAACATCAAATCATCTGGGCATTCCCTGGGCAACGTCTTCGCAGACGACCAATTCTCTCACTCCAGAAATGACTTGCAGTTTTTCAGGTCACTCCTGATATGAAAAAATAACATACAATGGTTGAACTGAGGCATATTCTGTAGAGTGAGATAGCTATTTGTCAATTAATTTTTTATTATTGATTTTTATTGAAACATACAAAAAACAAAACAACAAAATATTACTAATGCTTTTTTCTGGAATAATACTACTACATCCTAAATATATTTTTTAAAAACCTAAGAACTACAAACTACAAACAATTTACGTTATCTCATCATTTAGTGAAAAGGAACCATTGATGCATCCTTTTCCCACATTTAACACATTTCTAGTCCGAAAAACAGTGATGGAGATTTGGCCCCATCTTTGTTGGAGAAATACAATAAATGGGCCCTAATCCTCCTTAAAATTACTTAGAAATTTATTCTTAATCAACATGCAGCAGAAAGTGTATCCATATTGGAAGTTTGCTTATTTTTGTAAGCCAGGATTGCTGAGTTTTTCCATCTTTGAGCATAGGTAATTTTTGCTGCCATTTTAAATGCACAGCAATATTTTTCCATATTTTCTATCAAGTTGTTCATCTAACATCCCAAGCAGATAGAGTTCAGGTTTCATTTCAAATTTGTCTTTTACAATTTCTTCTAAAATCACAGTTATACACTTATTTACTTAGGTGATCCCTTGTTGTCCAAGTAAGATTGTCCTCCAAGTGCGGTGTCCTGGTAGTGGATACATAGCTGACCATAGAGCCCTATTCTTGACCCACATGTTCTCCCACAGTAAGGGCATCGGTTTCCAGGTGGAAGGCAGTCCTGGTCAGGGTTAGTTTGATGCACCTTCCTCTTGGCACATTTCTCTCTTTTGTCCTCCATTCGTGCCTCTTCAAATTCCACAGCACTGCTGTTCACAGCTGATCTCCAGCTAGAGTACTCACCCTAGGGCTTCCCAGTTCTTGGTGTCTATGTCACAGTTTTTAAGGTCCTTTCCTGTTGTCCAACATTCTGTTTTCCATTCTTGAGTTCAGAGTAGAGTAACTGCTTTGGGAGATGGTGATCACGGATTCAGACAACGTGGCCAGTCCAGCAGAGTTGATGACGGAGGGCCATAGCTTCAATGCTGGTAGTCTTTGCTTCTTCCAGCATGCTTACATTTGTCAGCCTGTCTTCCCAAGAGATTTGCAGGATTTTTTGGGGAGGCAACACTGATGGAATCATTCCAGGAATTGCATGTGACATCTGTAGATAGTCCGCGTTTTGCAGGCATATAGCAGGGTTGGGAGGACAATAGCTTTATAAACAAGCACCTTGGTATCCCTAAGGATGTCCCAGTCCTCAAACACTTTTTGCTTCATTCAGAAAAATGCTGCATTCACAGAGCTCAGGCAGTGTTGTATTTCAGTGTCAATGTTGACTTTTGTGGAGAGATCGATAGCATGGGGGGCTGCTTAATCTCTCAACAGGATTGTTTGCCGCCATGACAGGGGAATCCCCAAGAGGCATCAGGGATCCATCCAGATCCATAAGCCTCTTGGGGTGGACCATCTTAATTTGTCCCCCACCCCTGCGGAAGTTAGAAGTTGAGATCAGTCTAAACCTAAACAGATGGTGGTTGGTCAATGACAACAGAACTATGGAAAGTTCCTCCAAAGTTCCTCCATGCGGACCCCCTCTTCCATTCTCACATTAAAAAAACAAGTCCAGAGTGTGTCCAGCTACATGAGTGGGTCCAGATATCATTTAGGACAGCCCCATGGTTGTCATGGCAGCCATGAAGTCCTGAGCCAAAATTCCAATTTTGGTTCTGGTATCATTTTCTTACAAATCCATAACTCTTAACTTCTAAGTAACATAGGCAACAAGTGCACCAGGGCTTTGGACTATGGAAATATTGTGCAGATTACATCTAAATCTTTATTGAATGCCAAGGGACTTTCTTTTGGGTAAATATACTTAAAATGATACCATAAGATTTGCATGTCTGAAAATTTGCCTCAGGAAAAACTTCAACTTACATATAATCAGATATAATCTCCAATACATTTTTAAAAAGTGTTCACACTATCAAGTATGAATTGTTATGGACAGGTGACATATCACTTGATTTCTCTACACTCAGTTATGCACTCTTGTTTTCTGACATCTGACAAAGCCTTAGGCCTTATGTTTCAGCCATAGGAGAGAATACCTGGATATCCCATTCACACAAGAATATTATGACTGAAATGATTCATTGTCATGTGAAGATATGTAAACAAGCTTTTAAGGCTGGATGAAGAAAGGTAAGAATGGGCCTAAATCCAGTTACTCCCAAATACAATTAAAACAATCGAATCAAGAAGATGTTGATAATTACTTAGGTAAATTCCAGTGAGACAATAATTGATTAATCCATATTGTTTAAGGTGGTAAAGTTCTATCATTAGCCCATGAGCTTGATCAAATGATACCTTTCCCCATCCAACTAATATACATGAAACAGAAAAATGTCTTATCTGTCACATCTACATCACCTTTAATATATCTGGAAATCTTTCACATATTAGGCAAATAATATCAGATGCATATAAACCCAGATTTCAGGAATGGTTGTTCCATTTTCTCCAGTAATGCAGCTGCATGAAATAAATCTGGGCATGTCAATGTTTACATATACAAGGCATATCTGAGGATGGAGGAGGCACAAGGGGATGAGCAGATAAGATTAGCAGTTAAAATGTTAATGTCTTTGTGCTTCTACATAGATGGGCCATATGGTTGTGCTCTGCCTGTATTGGGTCTCTCATCAGTTGATACTGCAATCAAATGATAATTATAGCTGTATAAATTCAGTTCAAATATACAATACATGGTAATGTCATTGGCCATAGTCCAATGCAGAATTAGTTTCACTTAAACTACTGAAATAGTGAGTGTAAGTCTATGTTAGATGGTTATCACAACACAATTTAACTGCAAAGTATGACCTAGACAATTAAGTATAAGATATGACAGAATCACAGAAGCATCAAGTTGGAAGAGACCACAAAGACCATCTAGTCCAAGCAAGATACAAGCACAAATATCTTTAAAGAGTATGCTATTAATTTAAAGCTAAGATAGTTCACATTTGGGTTTTTTCACCATACAGCAGACATCTGAATGCAGAACTTTTAGTACTTATTGTTCTTGTGTTTTGAGCTTCTTTTCACAATAATAAAACCTAATAAAGAAACTAATAAGGCTGTGCATTATTATTATTATTAGTAGTAGTAGTAGTAGTAGTAATAGTACCTCACCTTTTCTCCCAGACTGGTGTCTGCAAATTTTTCCCAAAATTTTCCATGTAAGGAGATTGCCTGCACCTATACTTTTAATTTTATTCATACTTAACCAAGAGCATACCTACAAAGCAAACATACTCATCATATGCTGAAGCAAGGCTATGGCAGTTAGTAAATTCTATTTTGTATTCTGTTTCCCCAAAATCAATTTTAGGCATATCTTCACTCATGTGTGTGCAAAATCTCTTAACCTGTCCATCTGAAATCTGGGTTCTTTTTAAAGGGCAACTCTTTTTCTGAAGACCTGGTTTTTTATAAACCACCTGCAAGTATCTCTCAGAAAGATGTCAGGCTTTATTATTTCTTAAAAGGCACTTGAAATTTCATCTAAGTGTATCAAGAATTTTTTCCCCAAAAGAAATCATTGACAGGTCCCATTTAAAACTATTAGTCTGCAATAAAATCTAGTGTGGATTCCTCACACCCAAACTATGGAAGCTATCGGTCACTTTTAGAAAGCATTTACTTCATATTGTAGAGGGTACAATTGAAACCACACATACCCTTTGGGAGAGTCAAGGCTGAAAGGATAAAGGTAGGTAGAAAGAAAACAATCATTTCCAAACATGAAAACTCACTAGAAAAGACTGTTACGATATTTCTGTGTAGCAGAAGCTGCATGGCTGGATTGATATTTTGGACCATCAGTATCCAGCATACCACATAATAAGTGTTCTTTGACAGAAGGCCAATCCTTCCTCTTCAATACATCTCAACACAATAGACAGGTTATGCTTGAAATCCTTCCACAAAGAGACATAAAATAACTTTATGCTCACAGAGATCGGAATTGCACATGTTGTTGTTGTTGTTGTTGTTGTTGTTGTGTGACTTCAAATCTTTTTCAACTTATGGTGACTCTAAGGTGAACCATCATGGGATTTTCTTGTTCAATGAGGGTTTGCCATTGCTTCTATCTAAGATTGAAAAAAAATGACTTGTCAAAGGTCAACCATTGAGTTTCCATAGAGGAACAGATATTCTTCAAGCCCTGCCATTTCATCACAGTAGACAAAAAAATCCACTTAAAATCCAGTTTTTGTCTCCTGCAGAATTCTGGGGTTTGTAGTTTAGTGAGGCTCCCTAAACTTCAAACCCCAGAATTGTCTCCAGAGTCATAACTACATCATGCTAGCCGTCTTGGTTGCATAATAGCACCTCATTGCAGTATTATGAAATTGCAATACCAAATATGCATTTCACATTGATACATAATATGTAGCCATGTAATGTTTCCAAAATGTAGTTAATATACAGTGGTGCTCAATGCATATGTGAAGTATGATGGTGCTACATGTGTAACTTGGCTCTCATAACTTTCTATCAATACAGATGTTACACATCAGCCACAAAATATAACCACATACTTAAGACACCACATCTTAGGGCTGAAAGGGGCTACAAGAGCCATCTAGTCCACTTCCCTGCCATGAACAAATACACAACTATAGCATTTCTGGAATCTGGTATAAGGAATCTGAGTGACATATGCTACCGTAGTATAAACAGGGGTTACACAAGTGCAGGTAATTTCTAAGTAATTGTTTGAGGAACTATCCAAAGGTTTTTTCTTGATTGCACAATAGTAGCTGGGTAGAGATTGGATGTGTCACAGCCTCCACAGATGGTCTGTTGTTTGGTGGGATGTGGCTACCAGGACAGCTTCATCCATGCCCATTACCTGGATGACTACAGCCACCTTTCCAATCCACTGTATAAATACATGGGCTGTAAGAACTTTACATGCTGACAGCATCCAAGAAGATTTGGGCTGAAATCTCCCATCATCTCTGACATGCCTGATCAAGATATGTGAAAATCTCACTAGCTCACATAGTTTGCCATTCTAATTGGCCTAATAAAGGTATTACCCCAATACAGATATTGGTAGGGGATTTAATCACCAAGTTGGCTATCTCGGCTTTTAGTGTGATGTTGCTAAGCAGGTCAGTACTTAGGCAGGAGAGTACAATTGAATACCAGGTACTGTGGGCTATATTTCAAAGGGATTGACCAAACCACCTATGAATATCACTCATTTAAAATGTCCAGAAAAAAACAGTCTCATTCTTCTCACCGTACATCACTTCTATTTTCACACACACACACACACACACACACACACACCCCGGCCGCTTCCTTCCTTCTCCCACTTTCTTTGGCTGCTTGGAACAGAAGGCTGAGGTGAATGAACAGCATCAGAGATACCAGGTCCAATATTCAGCAAGTGATTAAAAAACCATGTGCAGCATGTATGGGATGAATTAATGTTGCCTCCAGAGTCTTGATTTGCCTAGTCCCAGAAGAGCTATAATGAGATGTGACTTGGAAAGGGAAGGTACACAGTAAAGAAAGGGGGAGACTTGAGTTAATATATGCAAATTGACTGGCATGTAAATTACCACAAAGTTAAAAATAATTCATTGCATAAGGAAGAAGTCCATTTTATTTTTAAAAGGGTTGTTCATTCATTAAGTTCCCATTTTTTGACCCCTTGGTAGTAATGGGCTCTTCCCCCCCCCCCCCCCCATTTCAGACTTTACTTTTCAGAAACTTCAGAAACTGTATTTCTTCCACATTGTCTTTGCTGATATGGAAATTGTGTGGCAAGGTAAGCTGTCACTTTCTGAGAGAGAGGAAGAGAACGCATCTTTGCATTCCTTCCTTTCTCAAACAGGTTGGGAGAGGTTATCTACCTTTCTCCCACAGCAAGCATGAAATTAAAATTTCCACGTGATGAAGGAAGCTATTCTGGAATTATTACCATTCCATGGCAGAAATCTAATAAAGTTGAAAATGCTATTCTGTGCCATTCTGTCTTGTTTGTCTGGTGAAAAAATTGAATGGCGAGGAAGGGAAGCACCCATAATTTTGCACAAACCAACCAATGAATTATAATTTGTGCATAGGCATTCCTTGAATCTGCTTCTCAAAAATTATGGCATTTAAACAAACATTGCAGTGGCAGAGGGATCTTCAGATATTCTTCAACTGCAAGTTGGCAATTAGGGCAAGTTTTAATTCATCAAGATATGCAAGGCTACAAGATTCTCATCACTGTCTTGGTATATAGCTGCTATAATGTGACATTTTTATCTTGGAATTAATTTGAAAGAGAATTGAAAATAAAAAATACCCATGTACAAATCCATAGGCAACTACATAAGGAACAGTGTCTGGTTCTGATCAACTCAACTCAGCTTTATTTCTTATGAGTCACCCTCCACCAAGGTGCTCTAGACAACTTACACAATTAAAATAAACAGGTTACATAGTCACAGCTTGTTACTTAACAATCATAGGCTCTTCTGAAGAGCCATGTCTTGAGTGCGCCTAAAAATGTATGTAGATTGGGAGTGGCTCTTTGGTCTGGCGGTAGGGAGTTCCACAAGATTGGGGCTGCGATTGAGAAGAACCTATGTCTTGTGGACTCCAAATGAACCTCTCTAGGGCCAGGGACATAGAGAAGATTCTCATGAGTTGTCCGTGGCAGTCTCTGGTGATGGAGTGGCATTAAATGGTCTCTTAGATATGAAGGACCCTGATCTCAAAAGGCCTTGAATGCTAGGACCAGAGTCTTATAGAGGACTCTGTGTTCAACTGGCAGCCAATGCAAGCGCTGATTAATCACTTCTTCTTTTAAAGGATATTTTATTGAGCTAGAAAAAAGTTCTAAAAGGTTACATTGCTTGGTCTGTAAGTTTAGAAAATAGACGTGTAAGGGGAATATGATAGAAATGTATAAAATTATTCATGGTTGTAGAGAAAGTAAGAGGAAGATTTTTTTCTTCTTCTTTCACATTACTAAAAGATGCAGTAAATCCTTGAAAATAAAAGATAGAGATTCAAGACAAATAAAAATGTATTACTGATATGATTCATTCTTAAAGAATTGAATTTCCATTTGTCATGGCTGACAACCTGGATGGCTTTAAAGGGAGGGTGGATAAATGCATGCAGAGTAAAGCTCTCAATGGGTAATAATTAGGGATAGAAATAATAAAAAATATTAGTAATGGGGGACTGATATTTATTTTATTTATTTATTTATTTAATTTGCCATGCTTCTATACCGCCTCTCTCAGCCCGAAGGCGACTCGAGGCGGTGAACAAGCGGCAACAAGTGCCCATATACAATACATTTATTGGAAAACAAACTTTGCAAAGAGTACAAAGTCAAAAAATTCCTCACTTGCCTAGCAGACAATTTTATTGACCAGAAGGTAGAAGAGGCAACAAGTGGATCAGCTATTCCGGATCTGATACTGACCAACACTGAGGATTTGGTCAATGGAGTGGAAGTGGTGGGATCCTTAGGTAGGAGTGACCATGTGCTCCTGGAGTTTGTGATACAAAGGAAGGATTAAATTAAGAAAAGTCAAGCATAAATTCTAGACTTTAGGAGAGCTGACTTCAAGAAATTTAAGGAAATACTGAGCATGATTCCATGGACAGGAATACTAAAATAGAAGGAAGTTAATGGTGAATTAGAATTTCTCAAAATGAGATACTGAAGGCACAATTGCAAACAGTGCCAGCAAGGATTGAAAACAGGAAATGTGTAAAACAACCAGAATGGATATTCAAAGAACTTTTAACTGAGCTATGATTTAAAAGAAACATGACAAGAAATGGAAAGGGGGGGGGGGGGGTCACCAAAGAGGAGTTCCAAAAAAAATAACCAACATATGCAAGGAAAATGTTTGTTAGGCTAAGACACAAAATGAATTAAAACCCATAAAAAGAGGCTCTCTGGTTATATTAGTAGAAAAGAAGAAGAAGAAAAAGGAAACAGTAGGGCCTCTGCAAGGAGAAGATGGTAGGAAAACTGTCTTCTGAATAGGGATAGGAAAAAGGCTAAGCTGCTCAATACCTTCTTAAACCCAGTCTTCTCCCAAAAGGAGATTGGCGTCTAACCTGAGCAATGTGGAGTGAATGAGGTAATAGGAGAAAAACAACCCTAAATAAGTAAAAAAGTAGTCCAGGAATACCTGGCAACTCTAAACAAATTCAAGTCTCCAGGGCCAGATGAACTACAACAGGGCTGTCCAACTGGCGGGCCCTGGGCCGTATACGGCCCCCAGCCCCTTCCCCACGGCCCCCTACCCTCCTGCAAGATATCTGCTTTTTAAGAATTTTTTAAAAAAATGTAAATATTTTTTTGGAATATTTTTTTGGAATATTTTTTTGAATATTTTTTATTTATTTTTTTCGCGGCGGGGGGGATGAGGGGCGGGGCAGGGAGGAGGAGCAGGCTCTCTTCCTCCTACTACTACTTCCCTCCCTCCCCCCTCTCTCTCCCTCCCTCCTTCTTTCTCTCTTTTCCCCTTTCATTCCTTCCCCCTTCAACCACCTGAAGGAAAGAGGGAAGGAGAGAGAGAGTGCATGAGTGAGAGGGGGCGTGGCCAGAGCGAAAAAGGGGAGGGGCTGAGTTCGGAGCACGGGGGGGTGCTCATCCATTCTTTTTCCGGCTTCCTCCTCTTCTGAGGCTTCCTGCCAAGTTTGGTCCTGATCCATCATTATTTGAGTCCACAGTGCTCTCTGGATGGAGGAGAACTACAACTCCCAAACTCAAGGTTCAGTACTTTCTGTTGCTCTCATGAGAGTTTAGGTTTGATTCAACATGGCTGAGGAATGCTTTGATTGTGTTTTCCCCTTATGGCAGAAGGAGATTGGACTGGATGGCCCTTGGAGGTCTCCTATTCTAGGAACCCATTGTAATTATTATTATTATTATTATCATCATCATCAGAGGCTGAATGGTCATCTGTGAGGAATGCTTTGATTGTGTTTTCCCCTTATGGCAGAAGGAGGTAGGACTGGATGGCCCTTGATGGCCCTTGGAGGTCTCCTACTCCAGGAACCTGTTGTTGTTGTTATTATTATTATTATTAGCAGAGGCAGAATGAATATTATGCCTTATCATTCAGGGTTATAGGCCTGTGTGGAAGGGCCCTGGCTTCTTATTTGACTTCCTTTCCACACATCTGAATAAAATCCCATGTTATTTGCTTTAAACCAGATTATATGAGTGTGGACTCTGATAATCCAGTTCAAAGCAGGTATTCTGGGTTATATGGCTGTGTGGAAGGGCCCTGAGTCCACACTGCAATATAATCCAGTTCAAAGCAGGTTTTGTGGGGTTTCCTGCCTGGATATTCTGAGTTATATGGCTGTGTGAAGGGCCCTGAGTCCACACTGCAATATAATCCAGTTCAAAGTAGGGACTGGGACTGGGACTTGAGACTGGTATTTTGGTGTTGTCACAATCACCGACTTAGAACTGCCCCTTTAACACACACACGGAGACGTGGCAAAGGCTAACTATGTTTATTGAATAAAAACAAATCCAAAAAAGCAATTCACTTAAAAAGTTCATAGAATAAAGCAATCAGCACGAAGCTGCAGTTCAGTAAAGTAAGCAAAGTTCCAAAAGGTAGATTCAAAGGCAAACATGGTAAAAGCTTGGCAAGGCTCCCGATTCAATCCGAACGTAGCAAGGGATCCGCACCAATGCGAATCGCAAACAAGGCAAGGTCTTGGTCTATGGCGAGCCAAACTAGGCTCCAGGATTCACTCCGCTTTCACGCCCTTCAGATCAGACGTGGCCGGAGAACTGACGATCAGTTCCCACGGGGCCGTTCTTAATCCCTCGGCCTGGAACCCCGACGATCTAGGGCCCGGCGTCTCCAGTCTCTACTTTCCGAACGGCGACGGTCTAGGGACAGATGCCAGCTCCTCCTGCCCTCCTCTATGTCCCTGCGCCTGTTGTGAGAACGGCCCCGCTCTTCCAGCCTAGTATCGCTATCTTCCTGAGAAGCAGCCTCCCCCGGAGTTTCCCAGCCGCTAGCCTCCATCTGCTGCCCGGCTAGCTCTTGGGAACCTCGGCCGTTTGGGAATTCATAACTATCTCCGCTATCTGCTTCGCTGCCTCCCATCTCCACCTGGTCCGCTCCTTCCCCGGGAGAATGCTCCCACTCGAGATCCCAGGCTAAGCTCTCTACAGGTGAACTGGGCAAAGGCACGGCTGACCAATCTTGCTCTGGGCCTTCCAACTCATCCTCCGAGTCCCTTCCAGCCTGTGCGGGTCCCAATGCCAACGGGACCCCCGGCGCGTCACCCCCCCAGTGGCACGAACGGGCCCATGGGTGCTACACTATCCCCCCCCTCAGGGCCCCCTGGGGCCCCCCGGGCTTGGGCTTGTCAGGATACTTGCGGTGGAAACGAGCCACCAACTCCGGGGCGTGTACATCTCGAGCCTTGACCCAAGCACGTTCTTCCGGGCCAAAACCCTTCCAGTCAATGAAGTACTCCAACTTCCTGTAACGGAGGCGGGCATCCAAGATGTCCTGCACCTCGACCTCCTCTCCGCCCCCCGCATCACGGGGGGAGGAGGCGGCTGCGTCACGTCAGGCCACACCCCCCTTCGCCGGGCGGAGCAAGGAGCGATGAAACACCGGGTGGAGTTTCATGTCCGCTGGGAGTTGTAGTTTGAAGGAAACAGGGCCTACCTTCTCCAACACCTTGTAGGGGCCCAAAAATCTCGCATCCAATTTGCGGCTCGGGCGTTGGGTGGGCAGGTTCTTGGTAGACAACCAGACTCTCCTCAGGACCCTCCTGGCGCCGCCGATCAGCCATCCGCTTGTAGTCGGCCTTGGCCTGGTCCAATTGAGTACGTAGCAAATCTTGAAGTGCAGCGAGCTCTCGCAGCCAATCCTCCGCCACCGGCACTTCCCCCGACGGAGTCACGGGAGGGTAGAACCGGGGATGGTATCCATAGTTGGCAAAGAAAGGAGTCTCCTTGATGGATTCCTGCGTTGCATTGTTGTAAGCAAACTCTGCCATCGACAACAAAGACGCCCAGTTGCTTTGCTGGTAGTTAACATAGCACCGCAGATACTGCTCCAAGGTGGCATTCACCCGTTCGGTCTGGCCATCGGTCTGAGGATGGTGGGCCGTAGACATCCGCGCCTCAATCCCCAGCTGCTTCTGAACAGCCTTCCAGAACTGGGAAGTGAACTGGGAACCACGGTCCGTCACCAAACTCTCGGGCAGGCCATGCAACCGAAACACATGTTGCACAAACATATCAGCAGTCTCTTTGGCCGTAGGCACCCCCACACAGGGGATGAAATGTCCCATCTTGGTAAGACAGTCCACCACGACCAGGATCGTGGTGAACCCCTTGGACTTGGGCAAATCAGTGATGAAATCGGCCGAAATCATCTTCCACGGGGCAGAAGGGGTCGGGAGGGGCTGGAGCAAACCGGCCGGCTTGCCCCCCGGGTTCTTAGCCCGCTGGCACACAGGGCAGGATCCCACAAAGTCCTCCACATCCCGGCGCACTTTGAGCCACCAAAAGTCCCGTAGGACCAGCTGCAGAGTCTTAAAGAGCCCAAAATGTCCCGCTGCCTTGGTGTCGTGGCAAAGCTTTAGAATGTCCCCCTGCTCCGGGCCCGGAGAAACATAAACAGAGTCACGGTGATAGAGCACCCCGTTTCTCACCTGAAACGGAGCCTGCACCCCTTGGTCAGCTGCTCTTGCACCCAAGGGTCGTCCCGTTGGCGGGCCTGAACCCGCACACTCAACGGCCGCTTATCCACAGGGCCGGGCGGGGCCGCCGGAGCCGGCGCGGGAGCCGTTCGAGCGGCTGCAAAGTTCTCCGCCTTGAGCAGAGGCTGCTCGGGGAGGCCTTCCCCCCGCGGACATACTCCGGCTTCCGGGACAGGGCATCAGCTTGCTTGGTCTGCTTGGGGGTCACATAGTGAATGCGGAAATTGAAGCGCTCAAAGAACAGGGACCATCTCTGTTGCCTCTGGTTCAATTTGCGCTTAGACTTCAAGTGCTCCAAATTCCGGTGGTCGGTGTGAACTTCCACCGGGAATTTGGCCCCTTCCAGGAGGTGTCTCCAGACTTCAAACGCCACCTTGATGGCTAGGAGCTCCTTCTCCCAAATGGTATAGTTCTTCTCCGGCGCCGTGAGCTGCCGGGAATAGTAGGCGCAGGGCAACAAGTCCGTCCCCTGTGGTTGGAGCAGGATCGCTCCCACAGCCACATCAGAAGCGTCAGCCTGCACGATGAAGGGAGTGCGGGGGTTGGGGTGCTGCAAAAGCGGCTGAGTGGTGAACAGCTGCTTCAGCCTCCGGAACCCCGCATCCGCCTCCGGCGTCCACCGGAACGGCGCCTTACCCCGCAGGCACTGGGTGATCGGATCAGCCCACTTGGCAAAGTCAGGAATAAACTTTCTGTAGTAGTTGGCAAAGCCCAGGAAGCGTTGAATGTCCTTTTGCTGGCTGGAGCCGCCCAGTCAACCACAGCCTGGATCTTGGTGTCATCCATGGCTATGCCCGTGGAGGAAATACGGTAGCCCAGAAAGTCCACCTCACGCAGATCAAACGCACACTTCTCCAGCTTAGCATAGAGCCCGTGGGCCCGCAGTCTCTGGAGCACTTCCCTGACATGGCGGTCATGGGTGGCCTGATCCGAGAAAAATCAGCAGATCATCAAGATAGACGGCCAGATATCGATCCAGAAGGTCTCTGAAAATGTCATTAATGAAATGATGGAAACAAGCGGGGCATTGCACAAACCGAATCCCATCACCAGGTATTCGAAACTGCCCCACTTGGTCTGGAACGCAGTCTTCCACTCATCTCCCTGACGAATCCGGACAAGATTATAGGCACCCCGGAGGTCCAGTTTCGTGAATACCTTGGCGCCCGCATCCGTTCCAGCAACTCGGGATCAGGGGCAAGGGGTAACGGTTGCGAATGTGATCTTGTTGAGCTCCCAATAGTCATTACACAACCGCAGTTCCCCTGATTTCTTCTTGACAAACAGGATGGGCGCCCCTGCCGAGGACTGCGAGGGGCGGATGAACCCCTTCCGCAGGTTTTCGTCCAGGAAATCGCGAAGGGCCTGCTGCCCGGTCCGAGAGGGGTAGAGCCTCCCCCTCGGGATCGGGCCCGGGTTCCAAATCAATGGCACAGTCATAAGGCCGGTGCGGAGGCAGCCGTTCCACCTCCTTCTCGCTGAAAACGCCCCAAAAACCAGCGTACTTCCTGGGCAGCGTCGCCACTGTAGTCACCTCCTGCGCCGCACACGCCCGGGCCATCATGCACTGGCTCTGGCAATGGTCAGAAGCAAAAACAAGCTGTCGCTTGGCCCAGGAGATCTGGGGATCATGGAGCGTCAGCCACACAATCCCCAACACAATAGGAAAGTCCGACAGCTTGGTCAGGAGAAAGGAAATCTCTTCCTTGTGAGAACTAGTCCACATCCTGGTGGGAGCGGTATACTGGGTCACAGCCCCAGCTTTCAAGGGCCTCCCATCAATAGTCTGAACGCCCTTGGGCTCTTGAAGATCCAGAAATTGTAATCCAGCAGACTGGGCATAGTCTGCGTCAATGAAATTGTTGGTAGCCCCCGAGTCGATCATGGCATGGACCATCATCGGCCCCTTCTCGGGAGACCAGAGGGTGACCATAACAAGGAACAGTTGTCCAGTCTTGGGTTCCGGAGGAAGATGAGCGACGGCGGCCGAGTGAGCGAACCCTCTTACACTCGGCCGGACCCTTCCCCCCGCCGCCTGAAGGGCTTCCTCAGGCTCCGGGGGGCTGGCCACCGCTGCAGAGGCGCGAGGGGTCTTCCCACGCGGTTTCTGGGGGCAATCACGAGAAAAATGACCCGAGCCCCCACAGTACCAACAAAGGTTGAGTCTTTGGCGCCGGGCCTTTTCGGCGGCGTCCACTTTAGGCCGCACCGTGCCCAGTTGCATCGGTTCAGAGTCATCCACAAAAGGGGTGGGAGCAGGAATCTGGCGGGGCACAAACTGGCCGGTCCCGGCCTCCCGCTTGCTCGGCGGTTTCTCTGTTGGGCCGCCCCCCCCACCTCCTCTTGTGTTGTGTGGCCGCCTCCGCCCGCAGACTCAGGGCGATGGCCTCCTCCAGGTCGGCCGGCCGGGGCAACTGTAACATCTGTTGTTGAAGCTCGGGCGAGAGTCCCGCTAGATACGTATAGCGTAAGGCCGCCACTTCCCACTTGGTCTGGCTGGCCAACACTCGGAAACGGGAAATGTACTGGGCCAAGGACATGTCCTTCATGGTCAGCCGTGCCAAATCCCGTTCCGCCAGGTCCTCGTTGATGGGAGGTCCCCAGGTCGCCCGGATCGCCGTCAGGAAAGTGTCCAAAGTACCCACATGAGGAGACGCTGCATTGATGAGGGAAGTGGCCCAAGTCGCTGCCATTCCCTCCATGCAGTTGAACACGAACCCCACCTGGGCTCGGGGGGGTGGCAAACTCGTTGGGCCGCAGCTCCAGGTACATCCTAACCTGGGCAATAAAAACTTCCACCGCCGCCGGATGTCCATTGAAACGTGTCGGGGCATTCACCGACGGGTGCCGCCCCGCTCGGGTTCGCAACTCCGCCACCTCCTGCTGCAACGCCACCACCTGCTGATCCGTCAAGTTTGCCATGGCGACAGTGGGGACGATGGGAGCCTGGATGCGCTTCCGGCGGTTCCTGGTACGTCCCGTGGTGCGAAAAAGGGGTTCGAGGAGTTCTCCGGCCAACTGTCACAATCACCGACTTAGAACTGCCCCTTTAACACACACACGGAGACGTAGCAAAGGCTAACTATGTTTATTGAATAAAAACAAATCCAAAAAAGCAATTCACTTAAAAAGTTCATAGAATAAAGCAATCAGCACGAAGCTGCAGTTCAGTAAAGTAAGCAAAGTTCCAAAAGGTAGATTCAAAGGCAAACGTGGTAAAAAGCTTGGCAAGGCTCCCGGATTCAATCCGGAACGTAGCAAGGGATCCGCACCAATGCGAATCGCAAACAAGGCAAGGTCTTGGTCTATGGCGAGCCAAACTAGGCTCCAGGATTCACTCCGCTTTCACGCCCTTCAGATCAGACGTGGCCGGAGAACTGACGATCAGTTCCCACGGGGCCGTTCTTAATCCCTCGGCCTGGAACCCCGACGATCTAGGGCCCGGCGTCTCCAGTCTCTACTTTCCGAACGGCGACGGTCTAGGGACAGATGCCAGCTCCTCCTGCCCTCCTCTATGTCCCTGCGCCTGTTGTGAGAACGGCCCCGCTCTTCCAGCCTAGTATCGCTATCTTCCTGAGAAACAGCCTCCCCCGGAGTTTCCCAGCCGCTAGCCTCCATCTGCTGCCCGGCTAGCTCTTGGGAACCTCGGCCGTTTGGGAATTCATAACTATCTCCGCTATCTGCTTTGCTGCCTCCCATCTCCACCTGGTCCGCTCCTTCCCCGGGAGAATGCTCCCACTCGAGATCCCAGGCTAAGCTCTCTACAGGTGAACTGGGCAAAGGCACGGCTGACCAATCTTGCTCTGGGCCTTCCAACTCATCCTCCGAGTCCCTTCCAGCCTGTGCGGGTCCCAATGCCAACGGGACCCCCGGCGCGTCACCCCCCCCCCCAGTGGCACGAACGGGCCCATGGGTGCTACAGGTGTTCATCTCTATCTCCAAGTCAAAGCCCCGGTGTTCTCCACAGACACCTCCAAGGCGGGGAGAGGGCGGAGCTGGGGGGGGGGGGGGCAGGGGTGGAGCCAGGGAGGGGGCGGAGCCAGGGAGGGGGGCAGGGGTGGAGCCAGGGAGGGGCAGAGCCGGGGAGGGGCGGAGCTGGGGTCGAGCCGGGGAGGGGGCGGAGCCGGGGCGGAGGCAGACCCTTCGGCCCCCCAGGTCATCAGTAACTGGAATTCCGGCCACAGGTCCGGTAGAAGTTGGACAGCCCTGAACTATAATATCCAAGAGTATTGAAGGAACTAGCAGGAGTCATTTCAGAACCACTGGCAATAATCTTCGAGAATTCTTGGAAAACAGGAGAAGTTCCTGGAGACTAGATGAGGGCAACATAGATTTCTCAAAAACAAGTCATGCCAGACTAATCTTATCTCTTTTTTTAGATAGAGTTACAAGCTTGGTAGATAGATGCAGAGAATGCTGTGGGTATAGCATATCTTGATTTCCTGTAAGACATTTGACCAAATCCCCCATGACTTTCTTGCAAGACAAGAAGTCAAATGTGCGCAAGGCAATACTACTATTAGATGGATCTGTAATTGGTTAAGCAACCAAACCCCAAAGGGTGCTCACCAATGGTTCCTCTTCATCCTGAAATTAAGTGACTAGTGGGTAACCATAGGGTTAGGCCCTGGGCCCAGTACTGTTCAACATCTTTATTAATGACTTGAATAAAGGTTTAGAACAGACCTGGGCCAATTGCTGGTCCTCAGGGTGTTTTGGATTTCAAATCCCAGAAATCCTAACAGCTGGTAAACTGGCTAGGATTTCTGGGAGTTGAAGTCCAAAACACCTGGAGGGCCGGCACTTGCCCAGGTCTGGTTTAGAAGATGTGCCTATCAAGTTTGAAATACTCCAGACATCTGGTAAGCAGCCTGGGATTTCTGGGAGCTGAAGTCCAAAACACCTGGAGGAACACAGTTTGAGAAACACTTGTGTAAAGGATGTACAAAATGCTTAGAGAGACCATTTTTCCACAGGTATGAAGAAACTATGCATATGCGTTCCACAGTTGTGAAGATCTTTACTGTATCTGAAAGGACACATTTCCCACACCTCTACATTTTAATTGAAAAATATGATGCTGTTGTGATGTTATTGGACTATAATTGGACAGCAATTCCCATAATTCATCATCACTGGCTATGATGATTAGAGCTAATGGGAAATGGAGCTCCACTTTTATTGGCCCACAAATTTCTCACCCGTACTTCAATCTCTTTTGATGAAGCAGAACAATGAATCATACTTTAGGTTGCAAACCATGGGGGTTGTACTACATTTTGTTTATTATTTTACCTTAATTGCCAGGTCATAGTTCACAAACTTTAATTATTTTTTATTTTAAATCATCATAAGTATAAACCAACCCTCCCCCCAATAACCACAGAAAGACAAATGCTTAAGACAGTGTAAGAAAGATAAAAATCACAGATAGACAGAATAAGAAATAATCACAGACAGACAGAGTAAGAAAGAAACTGGGGAGTGAGTGTCAACCTCCGCCACCCCCAGCCCAGGTCATGGACCCTGAAACACCGTCCGTGTGTCCGTTCCTCATTCCTCGTTGTGTTGCTGGGCCCTCATTCCCCATTGGCTGATGGCGTCCCGATGTCACACTCATTCACCGGCCCTCCAGCTTCGACTCCTCCTTGAGCAGGCTCTCCGGCTTCCACAGGCTCCATCTGCTCCATCTGCTGGGCCAACGACTCCTGTCTGCCCATTAACAAGGCTACAAGCTGTGTGGTGGCCTTTCTGGCCTCCCGCCTGATGGCTTCCATCTCCGCCATGGCCAGGGCATGTCTGCGGATGGTGTTCTCCTGTTCCCGCTCCTTGGCCACCAGCTCTTCGGTCTTCTGTCTATACTCCGTGGCCTCGGCCTGGCTGGCCTGCAGCTCCAATGCCAATGTGTTGGCCCTTTCGTTGACCTCCTCCACCTCGGCGGTCTTCTTCTCCAATGCCGCCTGCAGCTCTTCCTCCTGGAGCCGGAGGGCCTCATTCTCCGCACCCAGGGCCTGCACCTGGTCTTTGGAGGTGGCAACCTTGGCCCAGAGGTCGGCCACCTGCCCCTTCAGGTCCCAGGGGGCCCTCCTCTTCCCCCCCCCCTCAGCCAAGGCCGGTGGCAGCGGCAGCAGTAGCAGAGGAAGCAGCTGGTTTGGGAGCCTCTGCTTCTCCTGCCCTGCGGCGGGTTGCTGATGAGGAGAGAGACCGGGAGCTGGGCACAAGGTCTTGAAGAGGGGACCCCACTGCTCTGGTCCGAGGCCTACCTGTAGCGGGACCTGCCGATCGGACTCCTCCTGGCCGAGATGACGACCAGCGTCGGCCTGCCCCGCCACGGGGGTGGCGCTGCGCCAGCCCCCCGGAAGCGTTTCTGAAGAGGCTCGGGAAATCCATCCTCACCGGTGGCCGGCCGCTTGGCGCGCACAAGTAGGATGGGGAGGCGAGAGGCATTTTTGGGCAGGAGCGGAGCCTCCTTCGCCTCGTTGGCCTCCTGCTCATTCTCTAAGTTTGCCTCCTGCTCATTATCTAAGTAATTGCCAGGTCATAGTTATGGCCAATGCTTTCCCTCTGGAATCCATCACACTCAGAACTGCAGAATGGCACCAGATGAGAGTTTGTCAGACTCTTTGAAAATCTAAACCATGCTTTGCATTGTAAACTATGTTAGTAAAAAAGCATAATTTGGCACATGGGATTGAAAGTGTCGGCCTGATGTGGGGTGCCCCGGAGAGTACAGCCTTCTTGCTGGTGGGGGGACTTCAACGTCCACGCCGACACAGCCTCCTCACCATCGGTAGCGGGGGACCTTGTGTCGTCCATGGCGGCACTCGGCCTCTCCCTCTGCGAGTCAGGCCCACACACCGGGCCGGTCACACCCTTGATCTGATTTTCCATGCAGGTGTCCAAGTGTCCGTCACCTCTGTTACAGAGGTGCCATGGTCGGACCACTGTGCTCTGGGAGTCCGGGTCGAGCAACCGCGCCCCCCCCCCCCGCAAAGGTGCCGAACCAATTTGGGTTCGCCCGAGGGGACCTATGGAACCAACTAGGTTCCTGAATGCCTTGAGGGATTTGGAGCCTGCCAGCGATTCGCTCGGTGAGCTGGTTACCACCTGGAACCACGCGCTGTCCTCCGCTCTCGACGAGATCGCCCCTAAACGCCCTCTCAAACCCCGCACATCCTGTTCACCTTGGTACACAGATGCACTAAGATCTATGAAGCGGGAGAAGAGACGGCTAGAGCGCAGGTGGAAGAAGCTCCGCGACGGGCCATCGACATCAGCTTATAAGCTTTTTATGGATGCTTATGAGCATGCTGTCAAGGAGGCGAAAAAAGTTTATTATGCCTCCTTGATAGCGTCTGCGGATTCACGCCCAGCTCAATTGTTCAGGATAATTCGGCAGCTGACGATGGTCCCTACCATCCCAAACAATGACAATTCGGCCCTTTCTGCTGAGGTTTTTCAGAATCACTTCGCAGACAAGATTGCGTTGCTCCGCCGGGACCTTCCTTCCACACTTGATACAGTCCAGGAGCTGGAGACTCCGTGGCCCTCCGCCGGGTCCACCTTCGACCGGTTTCGACCACTGGACGCAGAGGATGTTGACAAGATTGTCGCAGCCCTTAAGTCGACCACCTGCTCCTCGACCGTGCCCCTCCACGCTGATTCGAGCTTGCGTGGAGGGGTTACGAGGCCCTCTGTTGAGGATAGTCAACTGCTCCCTTGAGCAAGGGGCTTTTCCAGAGGAGCTAAAAGGCGGTGGTCAGTCCATTGCTGAAGAAGCCCGGATTAGACCCCGCGGCTCCTCCACTTACCGCCCAGTGTCGAACCTTCCGTACCTGGGCAAGGTGATTGAGAGGGCAGCAATGGACCAGCTGCAGACCTTCTTGGATGACGCAACCTGGCTAGACCCCTTCCAGTCCGGCTTCCGTTCAGGCCATGGGACGGAGACTGTCCTGGTCTCCATCACAGACCTACTCCGCTGCCACTTGGACCGAGGTGGATCGGCGCTGCTCGTGTTATTGGACCTCACGGCAGCGTTTGATACCGTCGATTACCAACTTTTGATACACCGCCTGGCGGTGGCGGGGTGAGGGGACAGCCCTCAACTGGCTGTCCTCCTTCCTCCAACGCCGCCAGCAGCGAGTGAAGTGGGGAGGGGCGGTCTCCGGAGGCTCCCGCTGAGTTGCGGGGTGCCTCAGGGGCTATCCTCTCCCGCTGTTATTTAACATCTATATGCGACCACTCGCCCAACTGGTACGGAGTTTTGGGCTGGAGTGTCATCAGTACGCTGATGATACCCAGCTCATTCTGAGGTTGGACCCCGGGCAGTCTCTGTACCCGATAATTTCCATCTTTGCCTTGAAGCCGTTACTGGATGGCTGCGAGCCAGTAAGTTGAAGGTGAACCCGCGAAGACGGAGATCTTGTGGCTGGGCCGCCCGGGGTAGTGACCCAGTTGCCAACTTTCGATGGTGTGGCCCTCTGCCCTCAGCCATCGGTAAAAGTCTGGGGTCCGGCTGGACGCCCACCTGTCCATGGAGGAGCAGATTGGCTGCACCTGCAGGACAGCATTCTACCACCTACGGTTGGCTAAGCGCCTGGCTCCCTACCTCTCCCAACGCGACCTTGCTACGGTGATCCAAGCCACGGTCATCTCGAGGCTCGATTACTGTAATGCGCTCTACATTGGCCTTCCCTTGTCGATGATCCGGAAGCTTAAGCTAGTGCAGCACGCCGCAGCCCGCCTCCTCCTGGGTGCTGCAAGATCTGACCGCGCGACCCCACTCCTGCGCGAGCTGCACTGGCTTCCGATTGAATTCCGGGTCCTCTTCAAGGTGTTAGTTCTCACCTTTAAGGCCATCTATGGTTTGGGGCCAGTGTACCTGAGGGAGCGACTTACCCCTTATGTGCCCGCGAGATCACTGCGCTCTGAGGAGCTTAACCTCCTTGAGGTGCCTTCCCTTGGAACCTGCAGACTGGCCACTACACGGCGGAGGGCATTCTCTGTAGCTGCCCCAAGTCTCTGGAACGGCCTCCCGGGAGGAGATCCGCACCATCCGCGCTCTTCTGCCCTTCCGCAAGGCCTTGAAGACTTGGCTCTTTAGGAAGGCGTTTGGCCCTTAACTCAACCACACTGTGTGCCATGCCGCCTATCCCCCCCCCCATATTCTTATATTGTACCCCCAGCCTTCGCTGAGGGCTAGTGTTTTTAATATGTTTTAACTGCTTTGATGTTTAATGTGTTTTAACTGTTTAATCTGTTTTATTACTCACGGTGTTTATGCTTCTTCTGTAAACCGCTCTGAGCTCCGGAGTGAGCGGTATACTAAATCGAAGTTAATAAATAAATAAATAAATACCAATAAGGGCACACATTCCTAATAACCTAAAAAAAGCCACCTGTCACCTAAACTGACCCACCCTCCCTCACCAACACTCACCCCCCCCCACATTAAGTTTCTTTTACTAACTTCCTTGTCAGTTAGCCGTAGCTCTGTTATTTGTTCATTTATTATGAGAGAAGACTATGTCTCCTTTTCTACCAAATCTGCCTTTTTTGCTCCCTTAATTTCATACCTATAAAAATCTTTTCTTATATGTAATTACAATTAATTCTTTTAAGAAAATTGGTGAATTTACTCCAGTTAGTTCTGTTTATATGTGATCTATTTTGTGCAATCCTCTGCGTTAGCAAATCCATATTCATAATATCATATTTTTTTTTCAGCCAATCCTGAGTTGACGGAGGTTCTTTTTGCTTCCACACCCTAGCCAGATTTATCCTTGCCGCCGATGCAAGATAGAAGAAATTTTTTATCATCTTTCTTGTCTATCTCAAAATCAAAAATTCCCAATAAAAAGTATTCTGGCTTGAAATCAAAATTTTTTTGTAGAATATCTTTTGTTTTCTTAAAGACCTCCCACCAATATTTTTTAACTACCTTGCATTCCCACCATACATGAAAGTACGTGCCTGTACTTTCCCCACATTTCCAACATTTCTTGTTTAAACTTCCTTTGCTGTATTTTGAGAGTTTTTCTGGGGTCAGGTACCACATATAAAATACCTTGAGCCAATTCTCCTTTAACTCAGTGGCATAGGTGTATTTGAGTTTCTTATACCAAACTTCTTCCCACATACTCAAGTTGATTGTGTGGCCTACCAGTTTCGCCCATTTTATCATCACTTCCTTTATCAAATCTTCTTCCGTTGCCCACATCGGTAATTGTTGATATATTTTTTTAATCAATTTTGTTTCCGTTTTAATAACCTTGTCCCAAAAAGTTTCTTTTAATTCAAATCCTTTTTTTATGTCAATTTTGTAGTTTTCCTTAATTTGCCAGTATTGAAACCAAGACACTCCGGGGTCTGATATTTGAATTTCTTCTAGCCATTTCAGTTCTGTTTCTTGACCTTTAATTTTCAATAAACTTCTGTAAGTTAGCCATTTTTCACTTGGTATTTCCCTTTTATGGCTCGCTTCGTTAGGTGAGAACCAGAGGGGCGTTTTAAGATACAGTCTTTCTTTATATCTTTCCCATACACTGATTAGTGCAGCTCTTACAAAATGATTTTTAAAATTATTTTCGATCATCACCTTCTCCCTCCACAAGTAACTGTGCCAGCCTCTATATAGGTCTTCCCCCTCCAGTGCCAGAAGTCTTTTTTCCTCTAAGGTAGCCCATTCTTTTACCCAGGAAAGGGCTGCCGCGTCATAATAGAGTTGTAGATCAGGGAGTGCCCCCCCCCCCCCTAGTGTCATCCTACAAGTGATTTGTATTGCGCCTGGGGTGGCTTCCGGGTTTTGTGTCCGTCTCTTTTTTATTTTGCCATATAAACTTGAGGATCTCCTTCCTCCACTTATCCAGTGTGTATCTAGATCTTAGAACCGGAATATTTTGAAATAAAAATAAAACCTCTGGTAGAACACACATCTTCACAATTGCTATTCTGCCCATCATGGACAATTGTAGTTTCTCCCATTTCTTCGGTTTTTCCTTTATTTCCCTCCATTTTCTGTCGTAATTGTTCTGAAGTAATTGGGCATTACTAGCAGTCAGGTAGATCCCCAAATATTTGACCATTTTTTCCACTTTGATTCCGGTTATTTTTTGTAGTTCTTTTTTTCTTGCTGTTCATATTTTTAATAATGAATTTCGTTTTTTCTTTATTAATTTTGAGCCCCGCCACTTCTCCGAATGCCTCTATTTCCTCCCACCATTTTCCCCACTGGTTTATGGGGTCCTCCATTATACAGACCATATTGTCGGCATGAGCCGAAATCTTATAATTGTTATTAAGAATTCTTAACCCTTTGATTTCCTTGTTACTTCTTATACTTTCCAGGAAGACCTATAGGGTCATAATAAAAATTAAAGGGGAGAGGGGGCATCCCTGTCTCGTACCTTTCATCAATCTGAGTTCTTCCGTTGGTTGACCATTAACAATTATTCTGGCAAGCTGTTGACCATAGATTACCTTGATAGCATTAATAAAATAATAGCTTAAATCCATCTCTTTAGATAATTCCAAAATAAAATTCCAATTGACCTTGTCGAAGGCCTTTTCGGCATCCAAAAAGAGGATGCCAGATTCTTTCTGGTTATGTCTATTATAATATTCCATGCAAATATATTGGGGCTGTATTACAACAGAAAGAATGGATAAACGCAACACCACAATATAATGAATCACACAGATATTTTTATCACAATCAAAAGGACACAATGGTCTAGTGTATCAGAAATCAAAATTATAAGTTCATTCTAAACATAGTAGCATATTTCATACAAGGGGCAATGCTTTTGAGCCCGATATCCGCTGATATCGCCAGCATTATGCGGTGCTTCTGCTTCCATTTGTGATGTGTTGCTTCTGCTGCGGGACGCCCTCCAGAATCTCCGTATTGGCCATGCCCACGGTCCTGAAGAAGCCCCTTTCGGGGAGAAACGAAGGCGCAGAATATAACCATTCGTTGACCGCTTTGCAAGCCTCCCAGTTATCTCTAACATTTGTGCATCTGATTATTATTTCTGGCACTTTATGAATGTTAAAACTATGATTTGTATTGCGCCTGGGGTGGCTTCCGGGTTTTGTGTCCGTCTCTGATGACGCAGGAGCTTTCCCTCCCAGCTGCGGCATCTCTGCTCACTCCTGTGTGAGTCAGCAGCTCGTATATGCTG
Source organism: Anolis apletophallus (assembly GCA_030556195.1). Taxonomy (NCBI): domain Eukaryota; kingdom Metazoa; phylum Chordata; class Lepidosauria; order Squamata; family Anolidae; genus Anolis; species Anolis apletophallus. The sequence goes on along the minus strand of JARBWK010000010.1, from coordinate 59,567,533 downwards.
TTTATGTTTTCGATGTTTACTATGATATAGATAGGGCATTGCCCCTTGTATGAAATATGCTACTATGTTTAGAATGAACTTATAATTTTGATTTCTGATACACTAGACCAGGGCTGTCCAACTTCTACTGGACCTGTGGCCGGAATTCCGGTTACTGATGACCTGGGGGGGCGAAGGGTCTGCCTCCGCCCTGGCTCCGCCCCTTCCCCGGCTCCACCCCTGCCCCGGCCCCAGCTCCGCCCCCTCCCCGCCTTGGAGGTGTCTGTGGAGGACACCGGGGCTTTGACTTGGAGATAGAGATGAACACCAAAATCCCAGTCTCAAGTCCCAGTCCCTGCTTTGAACTGGATTATATTGCAGTGTGGACTCAGGGCCCTTCACACAGCCATATAACTCAGAATATCCAGGAAGGAAACCCCACAAAACCTGCTTTGAACTGGATTATATTGTAGTGTGGACTCATGGCCCTTCACACAGCCATATAATGCAGAATATCCAGGGAGGAAACCCCACAAAACCTGCTTTGAACTGGATTATATAGCAGTGTGGACTCAGGGCCCTTCACACAGCCATATAATGCAGAATATCCAGGCAGGAAACCCCACAAAACCTGCTTTGAACTGGATTATATTGCAGTGTGGACTCAGGGCCCTTCACACAGCCATATAACGCAGAATATCCAGGCAGGAAACCCCACAAAACCTGCTTTGAACTGGATTATATTGTAGTGTGGACTCAGGGCCCTTCACACAGCCATATAACGCAGAATACCCAGGCAGGAAACCCCACAAAACCTGCTTTGAACTGGATTATATTGCAATGTGGACTCAGGGCCCTTCACACAGCCATATAACGCAGAATATCCAGGCAGGAAACCCCACAAAACCTGCTTTGAACTGGATTATATTGCAGTGTGGACTCAGGGCCCTTCACACAGCCATATAACGCAGAATATTCAGGCAGGAAACCCCACAAAATCTGCTTTGAACTGGATTATATTGCAGTGTGGACTCAGGGCCCTTCCACACAGCCATATAGCCCAGAATACCTGCTTTGAACTGAATTATCGGAGTCCACACTCATATAATCTGGTTTAAAGCAAATAACATGGGATTTTATTCAGATGTGTGGAAAGGAAGTCAAATAAGAAGCCAGGGCCCTTCCACACAGGCCTATAACCCTGAATGATAAGGCATAATATTCATTCTGCCTCTGCTAATAATAATAATAATAACAACAACAACAGGTTCCTGGAGTAGGAGACCTCCAAGGGCCATCCAGGGCCATCCAGTCCAATCTCCTTCTGCCATAAGGGGAAAATACAATCAAAGCATTCCTCACAGATGACCATTCAGCCTATGATGATGATGATGATGATGATGATGATAATAATAATAATAATTACAATGGGTTCCTAGAATAGGAGACCTCCAAGGGCCATCCAGTCCAATCTCCTTCTGCTATAAGGGGAAAACACAATCAAAGCAATCCTCACAGATGGCCATTCAGTTTCTAATGATGATGATGATGATAATAATAATAATAATAATTACAATGGGTTCCTAGAATAGGAGACCTCCAAGGGCCATCCAGTCCAATCTCCTTCTGCTATAAGGGGGAAACACAATCAAAGCATTCCTCACAGATGGCCATTCAGCCTCTAATGATGATGATGATGATAATAATAATAATAATAATTACAATGGGTTCCTAGAATAGGAGACCTCCAAGGGCCATCCAGTCCTACCTCCTTCTGCTATAAGGGGAAAATACAATCAAAGCATTCCTCAGCCATGTTGAATCAAACCTAAACTCTCATGAGAGCAACAGAAAGTACTGAACCTTGAGTTTTGGAGTTGTAGTTCTCCTCTATCCAGAGAGCACTGCGGACTCAAATAATGATGGATCAGGACCAAACTTGGCAGGAATCCTCAGAAGAGGAGGAAGCTGGAAAGGGAATGGATGAGCATCCCCCCGTGCGCTCCAAACTCGGCCCCGCCCCTTTTTTGCTCTGGCCACGCCCCCTCTCACTTGGTGCACTCTCTCCTTCCCTCTTTCTTTTAAGTGGTGGAAAAGGGAAGGAATGAAAGGGGGAAAGAGAGAGAGAAGGAAGGAGGGAGAGAGAGGGGGGAGGGAAGTAGGAGGAGGAGGGAGCCTGCTCCTCCTCCCGCCCCCCCCCACCCCGGCCGGGGAAAAAATAAATAAAAAATATTCGAAAAAATATTTTTTTAAAAAAATTTAATCTTAAAAAGCAGATATCTTGCAGGAGGGTAGGGGGCCGTGGGGAATGGGTTGGGGGGCCGTATACGGCCCGCGGGCCGTCAGTTGGGCAGCCCTGCACTAGACCATTGTGGCCTTTTGATTGTGATAAAAATATCTGTGTAATTCATTATATTGTGGTATTATAATATTCCATGACATTCAAAATCAGTCTGGTATTGCTCTTAATTTGTCGACCCGGGAGGAATCCCCATTGATCTTTATGGATTCTTTCCTTTAGTACTTTTTAAAATCTCTCAGCAAGGATTCCTGAAAAAATCTTGTAGTCTGTGTTTAATAACGCAATTGGGCGATAATTGTTAACTCTGAGATTATCCTGGTTTTCTTTTGGAATAAGTGTGATGTTTGCTGTCACCCAAGATGTTGGCATCTTTCTTTCTTTTAAGATTTTATTCATTACCTTTCTCAATGGGGTTATTAATAATTCACTAAAAATCTTGTAGTATTTGGATGAGAATCCATCCGGGCCCGGTGTTTTATTTGTTGCCAGCTTTTTTATTATCGACTTCACCTCCTCATCTGTTATATCTTCATTTAGGATCTCTCTTTGTTGTTCCGTAATCTTATTGATTTTTTTCCTTCCAAGATATCACATTATTTTCTCTTTTGGAATGTTGTCATCGGCATATAACATCTTGTAAATTTTCAGAAATTGCTCTTCTATCTCTTTCTGCTTAGTATATTGTTTCCCATTTTCTTCGATCTTATTTATATACTGCTTTTGCCTCCTCTTTTTAACCCTCCAGGCCAGCCACCTTCCTACCTTATTGGCATTTTCAAAATGTCGTTGTTTCATTAAGTCCAATTTTTTTGCTATTTCCTCCAGTTATAGAGTATCTATTTGTTTATGAAGTAATTCTAATTGAAGTTTCAATTTTTGATCTTTAGGGTTACTCTTTAGCTTCTTTTCTATGATTGCAATTTCCGTCTCAACTTTTTGCAATTTCATGTTTTTTTCCTTATTTCTTCTCGCATTCTGCTGTATAAAATGCCCTCACATATATGCTTTTGAGGCGTCCCAGATTATTTCTATGGGTGAATCTTCCTCTTTATTGAATTTGAAAAATTCCTTTAGCAGCTCACTGTTTCTTTCCTGATCTTTCAGGACTTTTAATAATTGTTCATTGAGCCTCCATCTGAACGTTCTTCCTTTATTCCAACCGCTTTCAATTATAATTTCTACTGGTGCATGGTCCGAGTTGATTCTTGGGAGTATCTTTGTTTTGGACGTCCTTAATATTAAATCCTTTGAGCCCCACACCATATCGATGCGCGACCAGGATTGGTGGTGATTCGAGTAGAAAGTGAAGTCCTTTTCATTTTTGTGGTAGTGTCTCCACATGTCGACCGTGTTTAAGTCTCTCAATAATGCTTTGAAACATTTCGGTAGCTCACCTTTGATTGTTTTGTCCTTAGTGTGTTTAGTCTTCTGGACAGCCTTCGATTTGTCCAGATTTCTTTCCCAAACTCCATTGAAGTCCCCCATGATAAGGAGGTGGTCAAATTCCTGTTCCAAAATCCTTCTGTTTAGAGTCTCTACAAATTTTTGTTTAGCCCTGTTTGGGGTGTAGATATTGCATACCAGTGTTTTCTTACCATTGCTTTCCAAAATTACCCCCCATTGTCTACCCTCCTGATCCTTAAACACCTGTCTGGATGGGAACCTGTCATTTACAAAGGTTACTACCCCCCTCTTTTTTCCCCCCACTTGATGAGTGATAGACTTTCCCAAACTGCTTTTGATTCAAGTATTTAACATGTTTTCGGCTTATATGAGTTTCTTGCAAAGAAATCACATCGTAATTACCTTTTTTTATTTGATTCCAAATTTTATTTCGTTTGTTCGGGCTATTCAAACCATTTACATTATGGGAGTATATCTTTATCTTCTGATCCATTTTCTCCTGTATTTTCTCCTTCTGTATTTACCGGCGTCATCTCCATTGGAAATTGAAATTCATTTGGGGATTTTTCCCTTGGTCTTTTCTTTTGTCTCTCTGTGTATTGGTCTTTCTCTTTTCTATCTGTTTCATCTTTTCCTTGCTTTCCACTTTCCTTGGCTAGATATTTCTCATAAAATGCTTTCGCTTTATATTCTGACGTCAGCCAGTGTTTTTCTCCCATCCAGGTCGTCATCAGTCCTTCTCTCTCCCATTTGAATCTTATATTCTTCTCTCTGAGTATATCTGTTAGATAGAAGTACTTCCTTCTTCTTTCCAGTACCGACATAGGGTGTTCTTTTAAAATCGCAATTTTATTTCCTTTGTAAAACAATGGTGTTTTTGCATTCTCCTTCAATATTTCATCTCTTATGGATTTCCTTCCAAAACATACTATTGTGTCCCTGGGTGTGCCAAACCTCTTTGCGTAATTCGATTGAACTTTAAATACCCTATCCACATTTCCCTCAGTCTCTTCTTTGGTGGTATGTAACAGCTCAGTCACTATATTCGTTATTGTATTCCTTATATTCTCCCTCTCTTCCTCCTGTATATTCTGAAATTGTAGTTGGTATTCTTTCTCCTTTGCTTCTAGAGTTTCCTGCTGTAGTTTAAATGTAGATATTGTTTTCTCCATAGTCATCATGGTTTTTTCGATTTCTTTTTGTTGGTTTTGGAGTACTTTACTTTCTTTGATACAGTCTTTTCTTCCTTGTTGTAAAATCTCAATTCTTTTTGCATATTCTTTAACTCCTCTTTTATCACCTTTTTCATTTCTTCTTTTAAATCTTTTTTAAGTCATCCATTTCTTCCTTTATATTGCTGTATTGTTTATCCTGTTTTTCTTGTATCTGCTGTACATCTGTTTGGATTTTCAGAATTTCCCGCATTAGGTCTTTCGAAGAAAGGTTAATGAGTCTTTTCTACCTTGAGGTTTTCTATCTTTTTCTTTGTCCATCCTGTTTTTGGGTGTATTCGTGTCTTCAGTATCTGCCGTATCTTTCAGTATTCTTCCTTCTCTAACTTATTACAAGTTTAAAGAAAAATTAACAATCTTTGAATACTTGGGGAATAGAAGTATCAGCCTCGCTATCACTGTAACAAAATCCTTTTACAAATACTTTCCTGTAGGGGTGAACTTACGCAAAAGTTGTTATCTTCACTCCCTTCCTGATACACTCTCTTCCTTAATTCAATGGTAAGTATACTTAATTAATTGTGGATAGTTATGAATACATACAGTCTTGTTTTCCACTCTCCCTTCAATTAATTCAACTTCCAAATCAATATTCCCTTTCAATATGATCTTAAATTACATCTGCTGCAAACACAAGTTAAATATACCTCCCAATCATCAAAGCTCATCAAAGTTCGTCTAGATTTCCTGCCTCACAACAGGGAATAACCCTGTGGCAGAGTTAGTGTTATTATTAAGTATTATTTGGGTTAATCAATTGCGATCATAAATTGTATATATCTCCAAAAAAAACCTTCAGGTTTCCCTCTGCCAAATAATATATAACACTTCAACACACTCTATAGCAACTGTGAGGCCTTAATCTTCTTTTACCAGCTTTTCAATTGACGCTTCAGACTTTCAGACCTTCTTTTAAGTTCTTTTAAATTCTTATTTTCCCAATCTGATGTATCCCAGTTCTAATATTCTTTTTAAAGTAACTTCTTTCTGCCTTCAGGTCCCCACTTTCTCTCAAATTTGTACTGCCATAGATTGTGAGACTCCTTAGTCCAGTTCAGTCCTTCTTTTCCTTGGCTTTCTGTTATTTCCACTGGATTGCCTACCCTGTTTTACTCACTCACTGGATACACTGGCTACGCTAATTGCGTTAAGTCCGCTGTCCCGGTTGAGTTGACTGCGTTACGATCGCTGTGGGTGTTGATTACCTCTAGTCAGTCTCTCCTACATCTGGTATGCTGGTTGCTCATACTGCTCTTGTTGCGTTAGTCGCGTTGATTGCGTCAGATCAGTCTCTCAAATCGCGCTGTTTTCTCTATTTACTCTAGTCGCGTTGGTCTCCCATCAATTACGCTGGATACGTTGGTTACGCTGGTTACGCTGGTTACGCTGATTACGCAAATCCCGCTGTTTCCTGGCTTACGCTGCATCTTTTGTTGCAGTGTCGCGATGCCGTCTTACTTTCGTCTTTGCATTCCCGGGCCTTAGCGCCTGGTGCCTGGAGCACTTCCTTCTCCAAGGTGCCTCCCCTTCAGCAGCAACCTCCTTTCCCAGCAAGCCTTCGCGCTTCCCCACTTGCCACCTTGGTCTTTCTTAAAGCAAACGCCGCTCCACCAGCCACAAACAGCCTCCTCGCCGCTGCCCAGACCGTGCCAATTTCTTGCAGCCCAGAGTCTCCAAGCTGAGTCTCGGACACCAGGTTAGCATTCTGTCTCTCACTTCTCGTCTGCCACAGTCTTTTCACCTCACCGCCTTCTTTTTCCCGGCTTCTCCAATCTCCGGACCGTCTATTCTTTCTTTTAACTCAATGTCTTTGACACTTTGTGCTTGCCACTCCGCAAACCACCTTTAAGAGCTGTCGCCTCCCAACTATCTTAAGCTACTATTCTTCCCTCTATCTTCTTGTTGATTAAAATAGAGGCTGGCGTTCTAGCCCGTGACACACCAGGCTCCTTCTTCCATTCTGTGCAGCCCTTGGGTTCCAACTGACCATGAATTGCACCCCTCCTCCGAAGGGCACCACCCCCTGACCAGCTTGTTACCCCCTGGGTTAGTACTTCACAGACTTCTGTCCATCTGCAAAGGGAGAGCCTCTGCTCTTCCCCAGTATTGGAAGAAGACGGTTTGTTGAGGAGCCTCAACTAACCGTGGCGTCCGCCATGCTGCCTCTACCGGAAGTGTGGCCAGATGCCATTTTTGGAAGTTCCACTTTGTTGATAATCAGCTTCTCATTTTGTATTTGATAGCTAAACTGCTTGTGATTGAAACACTTCCCTAGAATGACTAAAAGTGTATACGTATAACAAATCTTGTATATGCAAGATTCAGCTGTGATTCCACTTTGCTTGATGAAAGTCTGCATTGTTACAGTATATGGATGTTAGCTAAGTATTTGCTAGGATCATATTCTTTGTTGAATGTGTGTTGAGGAAGAACACCTGTGTAATGAAGCAATTAAGATTGAGCCACTCCCTGCATGGTGTATATCATGAGGAGTGTTTCTCCTTGATTTCTTGTGTGAAGAAGGAGATCATGAAGGCTATCATAGATCTACCACTGGACTTGTTATGAACATTTAACAAAGGACTTCTTGCACCATCCAAGATGCAGATAATGCATGCTGATAATGCATTGGACTTTGAGTAAGATATCTGCAATGGACTATGTTTAATTTGAATGCTGGTTTTTGTTAAAGCTGCTTACTTAAGAGTAAAGTTTTGTTTTTCATTTACTCTGGCTCTGTGTGATTTAGCAGAGATCTAAAACTGGAAAGACTACTGAGCTTCCGCACAGACTGACAAACAGCAACATGCATTGCTATCTCTTAAATATTTTCCCCAGCCAAAAGCATTGAGAGCATTCTGGGACTGAATACAACATTTGAATAAAACACAAAAGACAACTTTATTCTATGAAAACAAACTTTGTGCCTGAAACATATCATCTATAATTTGAGAATTCCGTTATTTGAAAATATTCTACTGTCTAACAACCAAGTGGTGACAGAGATTCTATGTTAGCAAATTCTTGCCTCACCTGCTAATAAGCAAGGAATTTTATTGCGATGCCAGTTAATTCTACCTCCCCTGGGAAAGCCTTTCTTCTGTCCTGTGTGTGATAAGGGCTGTAAAATTCATTTGGAGACTAAAGAAGTCTAATTACAGCAATTAGCATTACTAATTTTATTTCAACTATAACCCTAAATCAGTTCACAAAGAGAAAAACCTGGCAAACATTGGGATCCCAATTTAAAAATGAGGAAAGAGGCAAAATTTGGAATTCAGTGGGCACTTCTTAAATTGGATTCATAATATACTGGTAGAATAAGACCAATTTAAGCATTATGAAAATGTTAAATCTATCTCCCTCTTCGTTTAGCAGCACCTGCCCTCCAAAATATGCAGTGATGATAGACATACTTGTTCGACATTAACTTGTATGGACACAGCCCAGTTAAGAATTGCTGAACTATTATAATCTCTAAAAAAGTATTTTTATGGCTTAGTATGAAGGATAGACATGACAGCTGTCTTCAAATATCCGAAAGGCTGACACACAGAAGATGGACCAAACTACCACTCTGCTTTTCCAGAGAATGGGACTAAAATCAATTTGTGGAAGTGTCTGGGAATTATTTTTCAGCTTAACACTTGGAGAGACTTCCTAGCCCTATGCTTTGTTTATTGATGGCAGAATAGACTTCTTCAGGAAATGACAGGCTCACTTTTTCTGGAGGTATTTAAGCAGAAACTGGTTGGCTATTTTCCAGGGATACTGTGCTTGCATTGTAGATGCTCCATTTCCAAGGTCCCTTCTGTCTCAATAATTCTCTGATTCTTGTTTTCCCTGCTTTCTGTGAAAGGCAGGCCATTTTCATTACATGAACCTGCATTTTTGTTTTCATTGTGCCACACTTACCAGTATATTTCATCTAATGCAGCTGATCTGTAGGAAGACTGCACAGTCATCTAAACTAAATGTACTTGACCTTGCACATGATTTTTATTTTTTATGATGATGGAAAATTTAAGACCATTTTTCTTGAGGCTAGCTTATCAGGCAGGTTAACAAGACCCCAGCCGAGGGCTTGTAATGTTCATAGTACAGTCCTTTTTCAGTTCATACACTTCCTAATAATAGAAACAGTCTTCACAGCACTTTAGTGTATGGTCTGTGATTTCAATAAAATCTAGTGGGTGGATGATATAGCTCTAGTTTTGATTATGTTGCCTGTACCAAAGAAGAAGATGTCACTAAGATACAAGTTGTATGCATGTGTAATGTGTGTGTTTTGAACTAGGACAAAAATGTTATTTAATGTCCCTCTGAGACCCATAACGATTTTAAAGTGGTCCAGGAAGAAAAAATGTAGACTGCTGATTTACTGCAACAATTATTCAAGATTCTAGAGTGCAATACAGTGATTACAGTACTCCAAATATGAGAAGTTCAAGCTCATCCTCAAAAGAAGAAAAAAAAGAAAGCACTATAGAGACCAGAGGTCCTTTCACACTGTACATTTATGACACTATGTTACACTTTAATGGCTATGGCAACATCTTCTGGACTCCAGTGATTTGCAATTTAGGAAGAGGTATTGGGAATTCTGAGCTATAGGACTCTGGTCCATCACCAAACTATAAAACTCCATGATGTCATAGGATGGTGCCATGGCACTTACAATAGAATGTAGAGCTAAAATTGTGTGGTACAAATGAGCCTTTAAACTGTCTACCTGTCTTATTTAGAAATTTACAATTTGCCTGGTCATTACCCAATGCAAAAACAATCATAGTAACAGACTGCATAGCATAAAATGGCACCCATTCCGTTCTTAAGAACCTAAATCAGCTCTGAACCACTGTATTCCCTAACGGCTACTGCAACTGAGATCTCTGCTAGGATGAACAGATGTTCTTCTCCCTTTAATAGTCATATACAGGGAGGAATTTGGCAGGTCCCACTATTCTCTCCCTGCATGATAATCACCATGTGCCAAAATGCCTTTGTCATCCATTAAAAGTACAAGGATCCTATTCTCCCTTGCATCTGGTCACTTATCATTGCACGAGGATTTCAGAGCAGGCAAACAGTCTAATCTTGGTGAAAGGACATGACCCATGTTCTAGACTAGTTTGTGGCCGTCTAGATGCTATGGCCCAACTCACCATGGTCCATACTGTATAGGACTAATGGGAATTATAGTCTGACCTCATCTGGAGAACCACAGTTGCATACCCTGGTTTTAGATGTTTGGAAGACCTGTTTAGCCAAAGTTCCCTTATTGTTTCTATGACCAGGTCTTTCTAAAGTCAAGGATGAAACCACATGATATGATAGCTGTAGCTATTTCCAGTAGAAGAACCAAGATAGGGTTATATTGTAACTTAATATTCAAGCAAGAGACATATACCTTATGCAAAGCTGTAGGTAAGCAAGCAGTTTTAAAAATATATAAATTCCAAGTTGGACTTCTGTGGCTGGAGACCTCGTTCTTCTTAGTGATCATATGATGTTGCCCAAATTTTGTTCCTATTCTCCAGTTCATCAAAATGCATTTCCCTCTCAAATGATTTGCAGATATTCCAAAACAAACAGAAAGAAAATGGGAGCTCCCCTCATCATTATGATTCAGGGGCTAAAACTGCCTTCCCTTTGATGAATTCAGCTCTCTGCTCTTACAAGCATATGAGATGCCATGTGGGAAATAGTAAAAGCTTGGCAGCTTAGCTAAGATGAGAGGAGATACTAAGTGAAATATAGACTCCAGCACTCAGCATTAGGTTTAGTCATCTAAAGCATGGCAGGTGGCTATTTTCATAAAGTGGAGCACACCCCTAGGACCACAAATGGGGGCCTTCACAGCTCAGAGCACAAAGTTGTGGCATGTGCATTTGTCATTTTCTTAGGTTGCAGCAGCCGAGAAGATAGCTGCTAAAGACAGTTCCAGTCACCTTTCTGTCTGCTGTTAACCAAATGGCTGATGTTATTATTAACTCTGGCATGCTTTCTTTCTTTTGGTCATGCACAGGGGGCTATTAATTTATGCTAATGCAAGGGTTGCAAGGAAGCATAGAAGAAATGCAACATAGCTCTGAATTTTTTGCTTCTGCATCCTCAGTACTGGATGTAACAACTAGGAAACAGATTCTGCCAAGAACAGTCTTTCCCAAGGGCCAACTAAATGTCAGTGACAACTCAGATTTTACTTCTATAGGATACAACAAAACAAAACAAACAACCAAGCTAGGAACTGAGAAAGACTAAACATAATAAAGGAAGTAAAATTTCAACTCCAATCTGATTCTACTTTTCCCCTAAAATAAGACATACCCATAAAATAAGCTGTAGCAGGATTTCTAAGCATTTGTGAAATATAAGCAATACCCTGAAAATATGACATAGTGATAGGTGTGGCTATGTCTACTGGTAAAGAAGACAAGCAGTTCCCAAACTTAGGTAGAGAAAGAAGATCAAGTCAAGTTAGCATGCATTCACCACTTCAGGTTCTCAATTGAACTCCATCAAAGGGATATAAATGGTATAACAATGATATAACAAAGATATATCAGACAAATGTAGGTCAAGCAATTGAAGAAGGAAGATCCCAAGACAGATTTAGATCAAATATTATAATGGAAAACTGAGAAAGGGAAAGGAATCATGGGATTAATATATAACATACTAAGAGACAACCAATATAATTTGAAAACCACCCTGCTAGAAGTATAGAAAGAGGAAATAAACTGTAATCAGAAAGACTTAAAACTGTGGATAAATTCAATAAAAAACTTAAACATTTAAAGATCAAATGAATACAATGAACAATATTAACGAAATGGTATAGGACCCTTCAGCAAATAGCCCATATTACAAAAAGAAGATCTAAAATCTGTTGGCATGAATGTGGCGAAACTGAAACATTTATCCATATGTGGTGAGACTATGCCAAGGTACAATAAAGGGGGAAATGGAGGAATTATTAGAGCAAAAAATAGGGTTGAATAAGAAGCATGTTTTTTACCCTGAAAACTGGAAGGTAAAAGCAGCGATAAAGATTGGGCTAAAGTTGACTAAATATATGCTAGCCATGGTCACCCTGGCATGGAAGGAACATAAAAAATGGAATATACAAAAATATTTAGCGGACTATATGCTTCAATATTACATCATGGATAGGAAAAATAAATATACCAATAGATATACCCCAGGTGAAAATGGGAAGGGAAATTGGGAAAGCTGATAGCCAAGGCAAAGGAAACAGAAAACATAAGAAATTAAAACAGATTATCCTTACAATCCAACAAACGGAATGAATGATAAAGGACATGTATGATTGTTCCTGGAGGGAAGGGTAAGGGGGAAAATAGTGGAAAAGGGATGGATACAAGTAAGGGACAAGAGCTATTACATATGAATTTTTTACCCCTTTTTGTTAAATTGTTAAAATATATGTACCGTAAAAGTTGCCTGTTATCTTCTAATCTTCCTCATGAGGAAAACTGGACTGACACATTTTTTAAAATTTTAATATTTTATTTCAAAACATTTAAACCTAATATAATTGTCTTGTCACATAATATATTCCCAAATCTATATTCCCTCACTTCTCCCAATATTCACATAGCATTAAAAAATACAACTCTGTCAATTCTGTTACTTCTACTTAATCAAATTGCATGAGTTGAATATAATTATCTATATATATAAAAAGAGAGCATCCGTTTTTGACGCTCATAGACAAAGAAACTACACGTCTCAGAAACACGATACTTGACAACAGTCACAAAAATACTTGCAGGAACATTCGTGGCGCAAAAAACCGGACCTAGATCCCTCACAACACCCCCAAACACGACCCCCTCAAAACCAACAGCGCCCCTCCCACCCCGCCCTCTCCGCTGCCAGCGCGACCGTTTCGAACGTTCGCACAGACAGCCCGAACAACATTAACTCAACAGGGAGCCACGCGCCCCGCTCAAAACCTAACCGCACGATCCCCTCACCCCCATCCCACCACACACACACACACAACACCCTCAACCCCTGTACCAAGACCCCAAAACAACCTGGACACAACACACACTCCCCCCCTCCCCACGCACATGGCGGCAGAACAACCGATCCAGAACAACCGATTCACTGCACATGGCGCCCCAAAAAACCGCTCCTATGCACACACACGCGCGCTGCAACAAACACCCCCCCAACCTCCCCACACACGCGCGCGCCACAACAACCCCCCCAAAACCCTCACACACACACACACACTCACCCCCTTTCCCGCCAACCCAAAGCCCCGCAAAACAACACCCCCTCACCCCCTTTCTCACCAAATGAAAAACGCCTCCTCCGCAAACTCCCAAGGAGGCGTGGAGGAGGAGGCAAAGGAGGAGGAAAGGGCCGCGAGGGGGACTGAATCATAGCCTTGGTGGCTGCGATCCTGCTCTCCTCGCTGCTCTTTCCTCCTCCTCCGGCTTCCCGGGATCGGGCCCTGGCGGCAACGGAGGAGGCGTAGAGGAGGAGGCAGAGGAGGAGGAAAGGGTCGCGGGGGGGGGGGGGGTGGATCGCAGCCTCTGTGCATGGCTGCGATCCTGCTGTTTTCGCTGCTCTTTCCTCCTCCTCAGGCTTCCCCTCCTCTTCGCCAGCTTTGCTTCCCCCCCGCCCACCTCCCTGAGGAGGAGGAAAGAGCAGCGAAAACAGCAGCGAAACCATGCACAGAGCCTACGATCCCCCCCTTACCCTTTCCTCCTCCTCTGCCTACTCCTCCACGCCGCCTCCGTTGCCGCCAGGGCCCGATCCCGGGCACCTCTCTCTCCTGCACGCCCCGCCCTCCTCCCTTGAATGAAGGAAGGAGGGCGGGGATAGAGGGACACAGCTCGATCCTATCCCCGCCCTCCTTCCTTCACTCATGGGAGGAGGGCGGGGCCCGGAAACAGGGCAGCTTTCCTGCCACCTCCACCGGGATCGGGCCCTGGCAACGGAGGCGGCGTGGAGCCACAGCAAAGAGTGAGAGAGAGGGGGGAGTGACAGAGAGAGAGAGAGAGAGAGAGGGGGCAGGGAGTGAGAGAGTGAGGGTGAATGATAGAGAGTGAGAAAGAGAGGGGGAGTGACAGAGTGAGAGAGAGGGGGGCAGGGAGTGAGAGTGTGAGGGTGAGTGATAGAGAGAGTGAGAAAGAGAGAGGGGGAGTGACAGAGTGAGAGAGAGAGGGGCAGGGAGTGAGAGAGTGAGGGTGAGTGATAGAGAGTGAGAAAGAGAGAGGAGGGAGTGGCAGAGTGAGAGGGGGCAGGGAGTGAGAGAGTGAGGGTGAGTGATAGAGTGAGAAAGAGAGAGGGGGGGAGTGACAGAGTGAGAGAGAGGGGGGCAGGGAGTGAGAGAGTGAGGGTGAGTGATAGAGAGAGAGTGAGAAAGAGACAGGGGGAGTGACAGACTGAGAGAGAGGGGGGCAGGGAGTGAGAGAGTGAGGGTGAGTGATAGAGAGAGAGTGAGAAAGAGAGAGGGGAGTGATAGAGAGAAAGGGAGAGAGAAAGAGGGGGGAGTGAGAGAGAGAGGGAGGGAGTGATACATAGGGATAGAGAGAGAGTGGTAGATAGAGAGAGATTGGGTGATACACACAGAGTGAGTACAGAGAGATAGAGAGACACAGAGAGAGCGAGTGATAGAGAGACAGTGTGATGGAGAATAATATACAGAGAGACAATGATAGATAAGGATAGGGATAGATAGATAGAGAGACAGACACAGGAAGTTATATAGAGAGATAGATAGATAGGGAGAGAGAGAGAGACACTGAGAGAGAGAGAGAGAGAGAGAGGAGAGAGGGAGAGAGGGAGAGAGGAGAGAGAGAGAGAGAGAGGAGAGAGGGATGGCACAGCAACGCGTGCCGGGTTCAGCTAGTTATAATATGTTTTCTAATTGTTCATTCACAATTATTCTTGGATGCTTGGTGGTTTAAATTCACCATTGTTTTTAGACATGGATCTAATAAATGGCTTTCATGTGTTTACAAATAGGTCTTCTTTTATTTATCTTTTTGCTAATCTTAATGTATTGGTTAACTTTTCTGGTAGGGTTATTGCCCATATCCTGTTTAACCAATTATTTACTGATAATTTTTTCAGCATTTCAGTGATGAAAATGGAAACCTGTGCCCAAGCCATATCAGTGTGGCAACCATTCATGAGGAAGAGCACACAGTCTGGGAGATGCTGAGTAATTTGTTTCTACCTGAGCCTACTGGGAAGTGCAAGAATTTTTCCCCACCTCTCCCTACTACTGAAAAAAAAAGAGTGCTAACTACTTTTGAACTTTAAACTCAGTTTACAGCAAGTTAATTAGTCAGAAGACAGAGGGGAAGATGGTAGGGAAAGGTTACAAAGCTGGAGCCTTCTAAATGCAGTTGAATAAATGGAATAGCAGAAAAATAATCAGGACTGTCAGATCAATTGGGTCCCTTAGAGCAGTGTTTTTCAACCTTTTTTTGAGCCGCGGCACATTTTTTAAATTTACAAAATCCTGGGGCACACCACCAACCAAAATGACACAAAATGACACTCTAACACAGTAATACATGTAGTTAATATGTTTTTAAAT
This sequence comes from Anolis apletophallus, assembly GCA_030556195.1. Lineage (NCBI taxonomy): Eukaryota > Metazoa > Chordata > Lepidosauria > Squamata > Anolidae > Anolis > Anolis apletophallus. Next base: position 59,552,025 of record JARBWK010000010.1, on the reverse strand, counting down.
GTATTTATACACTCAGTGTGAAACCTGGGCCTGTTTCGATGAACACAACATAGATATCCTGGCAGGAATGGTAGAAAGACACAAACTTCCCACACAGAAATCCCATAGCCAAGAGAAAATACTATAAGAGTTTGAGTTTTGGAGTTGTAGTTCACCTATATCCAGAGAGCACTGTGGACTCAAACAATGTTGGATCAGGACCAAACTTGGCATGAATACTCAATATGCCCAAATGTGAACACAGATGGAGTTTGGGGAAAATAGACCTTGACATTTGGGAATTAGTTTCTGGGATTTATAGTTAACACACAATCAAAGAGCATCCTGAACTCTTGCAATAATGTAGTTAATCAAACTTGGCATATTGAACTCTCATTAGCAACAGAAAGTACTGAAAGGGTTTGCTTGGGAATTGACCTTGAGTTTGGAAGTTGTAGTTCACCTACACCCAGAGAGCACTGTGGACTCAAACAATGTAATGTTATGTTGTTGTTTGTTTTCTATCCAGAATCACAATGTTGGAAGGAGACTCACCACTTTAAGGTCCCTAAAACAGTCATGGGAAAACTTCGGCCCTCTCAGCTCTTTGGACTTCAACTCCCACCATTCCTAGCAGCCTGAGGCCCTTTCCTGCTTAAATGGCTGAAGGGGGGGGGGAGGAAAAGGGCCTGAGGCTGCTAGGAATGGTGGGAATTGGAGTCCAAAACACCTGGAAGGTCCAAGTTTGCCCATGCCAGTTTTCGACAGAGACCTCTTCCTCCAACTTCCCCTTTGCGCCCTTTCTTCCCCCTCCTGCCGAACACTTACTTTTTCTTCTACACTGCTGCTTCTGCCACCATTTTGATCCAAGGGGGCAGAGTGAGCGTGTTCAGGAGGGGAGGGGGGAGGGAGGAAAACGTGAACTGTGTGGGCACTACTGCGCAGACTCGCCCCAGAGCAAAGCGAGCAGAGCAAGGCTGGGGAGAAGGAAGCCCGAGTGGAGAAGAAAAAGTAAGTGTTCGGCAGGAGGGGGAAGAAAGGGTATTGGAGGTTCCAATTTCCCACGGCACACCTGATGATCGCTCACGGCACACTAGTGTGCCATGGCACACTGGTTGGGAAACACTGCCTTAGAGAGTATGGGCTTTATAGTCAATAAAGAGCAAATTGTTTTTTCAGCATCTTCATAGTTCAGTAGAGCAATGAGCTTCCTAGCCACTATTCCTTGATAAGCTGCAGCTCATAGATCATGCACAGAAGTGGCCACACATAAAGCACATAGTGGTAATTTTTATTGCATGGGCTATAATGACCAGGCAGCTGGAGTCAAGAAAAATGCCACCATGAGTTGAAGCCTCTGAACAAAAGTCACATGGGCTGTAAGAAAAGTTATGAATCCAGAAACGTGTGGAAAGACTGTACTTCTTTCTTTGGAGAGAATGCAACCCAATCTGGCATATTTTTCCATCTCTCTATGCCAGAAATGCCTATGGATAGTGTTGCTAACTTGTCAGGATACAGGCTCAATTTGTTGGCCTCATCCAGCCCAAAATTGCAACTGGGTCAGCATGGCATCAAAATGTGTCCAGATTATCCTAATGCGGTGTACTGAGGACATCGCATTTCAAAATTTCCTTGTGACAGTATTTAGAAGCTCTTAACTTAGGATGTGAGAATTGGTCAGGCTCATGTGCTTTATGTTTCTCAGAATCCCTCTGGCATTTTCATCCAGTCTCCGTTCTTAACATGCTGAAATATTTTCTCCTCCTTTCCACATGATCATTTGTGAGTTTTTGTTTTGTGTGTGTATGTTAGCATTTTGCTATTGTTTGCATGTTTACATATTTTAGCATGAACAAAGTATGACTCTCTGTGTCTTCAAACATATTCATACTAAATCATTCAAATATTTATGTGCCACTGCCATCTTGCACTTTTTGTGCTCCTGCCACCCCCTCCCCCAACCCCCACCCAGAAAAATCCTTAAAATATAATAAAAACTTACTTCAGTCCTCCTGGTGTGTAAAAATGTTGTGCCAGGATACCCCGGGGGATGATCTAGTAAGGTTTTTTTATTTTAAGGATTGTTTTGGGGGTCTGGATGCCATCATGGTAGTTACTGGGTTAGCATCTAAACACCCCACAAAAAAGCCTTGGCTGTTTTTGGGGGTGGGGTGGGGGAACATGTTTAAGCGTAGTGTGGAAGCACCCTTTGAAGAGAAGGTGAACAATAAATCTGGCAAGTAAAATGCCCAGAAACAGAACTCATTTTAGGCCACTGTTCAAGTAGCAAGATGCAAGACTGACTTAGCAGGAATCCTAGACCGGGTGCCCATCTATTAAAAAAATAGTACTATGATCCCACTTTAATTGCAGTGTTTCAATCCTATGGAATCATGGGATTTTTAGTTTGGCAAGCACTGGAACATTCTGTCTGAGAAGTCTAAATGTCCCTCCCTAAATTATGAAGGACTCTTTAAGATGGAACCATGACAATTAAGGTGGAATAATAGTGCTATAATTCTATCGTGTGAATGGGTCCCAAATCTTGACGGTACAATTCCAGCACATTATCTTGCAGACTTGATGTATCTTTCAAACTCAACCTCACAACTTCCTTAGGAGGGAGCCTTTGAAAGAAGTTGCAAGTAACGTGGGAAATAAAGTGATATCTGGAAGAAAACAGAGTAAATAGTGATTTCAAAGGAGTGGAGTGACGGGTTGAAGGACAGCAGTAGGATTATCTGTCTTTTTCTATAAAAGTGCTACATTGCTAGAAAAGAGAAACATTCATTCTTGGAAACTATTCCATAATTATACATCATAAAATAATTAGGTTATGGTGAATTAGTACAAATGTTTACAACAAAATTGCCATGCTAAACATTATGGGTAATAATATGCTAATTGCTGCAGAAGCAAAAGATGATTATGTTTCAGCAATATCAAAAATTGCCAACTCTGTGCTTCTAACCAAGGCTCAGTACTTTCCACAGCATCTGGGAATCAAACAAAGCAGGCAGCCAACAAACTGACCCAGGTGGCATCCTGGCAAAGCATATTGGTGCTGTGAAAATGTGTACCTACTGAACAAAAACAGGAGGCTTCCTGCATCTGCCTGCAATTTAAGAATGTCACAAAAAGCAAGGTAGGATATTGTCAGTTTGTACCTTTTCAAATAACTAGGTAACACAAACAATGTCTGTCAATTCTCTTCTCCAGTCACACAAAACACTATTTTACTGCAGGTAATCTTTGTACACCTCTAATCTAATAGCTCCCATTGCTTTGGGGAGTTGTGTAGTTATAGCTGTACACATGACAACCCTTCATTCTACCACCTTGACAAATAACTAAGAAATGGCAAACAGAGATGGACAAGATGTGGCAATTTTGACCCTCCTTTGTATCCACGAGATATCATGAATGGGAAAAAAAATCCAACATATTTTTGAACTATAAATAAATGAGGAATGGGCAGGAGGAGAAAGAAGATTCCCTGAGATGTGAAAATGATTGCATGTGATTCTCTTAAGTAAAAAATGTGAAGAAAAAACTGCTGTAAGTACTCTGAATTTCTCTTCTATTTTGACTATGCTGCAATCTTCTTGGTTTGTTTCCGAGTAATAGCCATTGAGATCTATCAACGTCAGAAAAGAGATTTCTCATCCCCAAAGTTCTTGCAGTTATGGAACTTTGGCATGCAGCATGCTAGCAACTGTATTTTAATTCATTTTCCTCGTGCTAAATTCACTTTATGAAGTAATCCAGATTGGAAAATTGAGACAAAACCTTTATGTGAATGATATGGTAGGACAATTGCTGATAGGCCATTTGTACACTGAATCAAATGACTGGTTCTGATGATGAGTTTATTCCAGTTTTATGATTAAGGACTAAATATGATCTTCTGTTCCAACAGGAGTGGGACTCATGCACTTGATTGACTAGAATTCTTAGAATTCCTCACCACTGGTGATTCTGGCTAAGATTTATTATCCAACAAAACCTGGTGGGCCATATTTACCACCTTTTTTATTATAACATACATTACAGCAGGTGTGGGCAATTGCCGGCCCTCCAGGTGTTTTGGACTTCAAATCCCAGAAATCCTAACAGCTGGTAAACTGGCTAAGATTTCTTGGAGTTGAAGTCCAAAACCCCTGGAGGGCCGGCAATTGCCCAGGTCTGCATTAGAGTCTAGGTATGGCTCTGAAGAATCATTCTGTGGAAGTAATTATTAAATCCACATACACACACACACACACACAGAAATCTGCAATTTGTTGATAAATATTGTTTTTAGAAAATCAATATTTTCAGTGCACTAGAGACAATCATTCTAGATCTAAGGAATAAATAGAATTATTAATTAGGCACTGCTATTTTGACTAACCAATAGGCCAGGGCTTGGACTCCCATACTTGCTCCAGGTATAAATGTTTTAGTACACCACTTAATGGTTGACATGCATTGGTTTAAATTGGTGCATTGGTTTAAATTTCGTCCACACTGTCCAGTGGCAATTACTTTTAAGAAAGCGATCATAAGCCGAATTAACTTTGCTTGGGAAATACACTTTTTATTTTATAGATTTGGATGTGCTCATAAACTGTCTGCCCACATTCTGAAAACACATTTTTGGTCAACGTAAATAGATTATGCCTTTTTGATAGCTAAGAGACTTATACAGTAGCAATGGAAAGATAAATGATCAATCTTTGTGGTTTAATGGACTGAGGGCATTATATCCCTTTCAGAATATGAATGTACAATGTATAGTCATTAGCTGTACATGAACACTTATTTATCTATTTTAATATATTTTCTAGATATTTAATAAATGTATGCATACATGGTTTCCTATTTTTGAAATTCCTTTCTTTTTGTTCTTTCTCTCTCGTCCTCCTTCCCCCTTCAAAATGACATACACTAAATGGGGAGCTTCTTAAATCAAGTATCTAACTGATCAAATTAACTCTTTTTTTAAAAAAAAACCCCTCTCACTTAAGAGCTTAATATAGGTCTATTTTCACGCATATTTTCCAAATATATTATAAATTTTAAACTCCACAGTTTTTTCATCTGCATATTTTTGTCCAATATTACATTTACCTCCCCCAATCCCGCAAAAAAACCAAAGAGGGGGGGGGGGGGGGAATGTGTGATGCAACTTCTCACTTCTAGCAACTCTCTTATTGTGTTTGCTTTATCAGATGTATTGAGTACTTCCATTCACTTTCACATTTAAGAACTGATTGCATTTTTTATTTTTTACAGTATAGAATGGGGGAAACGTAATGGTTTTCAATCAGCATTTGTTCTTGTTTATTTGTTCATTCATTTGTGTTTAAACTGTGTATTTGTCATCTCCCAGTTAGAGGAGGAAGGTGAACAGAGATAGAACAAAATTTGTGCTATGAGCTTTATTTTGCAGTTTGGGGAAGGTAGAGCAAAGGTCTCATTTCTCTAAGCCATGTCAAATTGAATACTCTGATCTTGAGTCCACAAATAAAATTAAAATATTTACAGGATGCAAAAGAGAGCAGGAGATTGGCTGTCTCAAATTTGAATCTATATTATGAATCAGCAGCACTATCTTGGGTTAAAGAGTGAATCATCTTTAAAAAACAAACAAAAAAGACTAATGCTGGAAAGATATAATCTGAAATTTCAGCAGCACACTTATTTAGTATATAGAAAATAAAAAAATGGACACTAATTTTAAATAAACATATGATAACAAATAATCTCTTTAACATATGGATTAAACAAAGTTCCAAATATATTTTGTATATCCCAAAGTAAACATCACCACAGGAAGCATTCCACAAATTACAATACAAATATACATCCTGGCTGACCTATAAAAATCTAATGAAAACAGGCAATAATAAGAAACTATTTAAATCCCTATCAGACTTCCAAAGCAAAGGGGCACTCAATCTCCTTGTTCCAATATTTTCAAATTCATCAGAGATGGCAAAATTATCAAAAAGTGGGCATTCAAGAAGCAGATAAGAATTAGATCTACAACTGGAAAGAAAAGACAAACTAATTGCTAGAATCTACAAAATATTAATAAAGAACTGCACAGAGGAAGATCAAGTAAAAGACCACATAGTCAAATGGGCACAAAACATTGGACATAATATTGAAATGAGTACATGGGAGTACATGTGGAAAAGGAGGATAAATTCACCCACAAATATGGCCTCTATGAGACTGTTATAAGACAATGTATAATTGGTTTATGATGCCAGAACAACTATCTAAAATCCAACCTAAGACAAAGAATATTTGTTGGAATTGTAATGAAGCAGTTGGTTCCTTTTACCATATGTGGTGGCTATGACCACAAACTAAAAAAAAATTCCACAAAAATATCAAAATAATGGAAAATATATTAAACATAAAAAATATTTTAGAGCCCAAAACCTTTCCATTAGGTCACATTCACAAATGAATTTCACAAGAATATGAGATAATTTTTCAATACATGACATCAGCAGCCAGGATATTATTTACAAAAATTGGAGATAACAGACAAACTGTCCAGACAACTGCAGAATCAGGATGCAAATGCTTTCAAAACAAGATTGGCTACTAGTGTTAACCGTCTACTTGGAAAATCTAAAAATAATAATGATGGGCTTCTTAAATTGAATACAGTACATTGAACTGATGGGATTCCAGTTGAACACCAATTTATGCAAATAATCTTATTGAGAACCCAACATGAAGCTGTCTCTCCCCACAAACAACAAGCTATCATTTTTTCCATTCCTAAATTTTGTAAATAGAACAATAAACTGAAAATACAATTTTAAAATGAGGAAAAATAAAATGTAATCTTTTTGTTAACCATTTCGAACAAGATCTCATGAAAATATAGGATAAAAATATATTGCATTTATGTGTGCATGCATAAATGAATGATTAAAATATTATGCATACAGGGTAGTAAACCTAGCAGAGTATGAATGAAATAGCTTCTCAAAAGTAGCATGACCAGAACCTGGAAGTTATTCTAAAACATACTATATTTTGAAAAGAAGACCAGAACTTGGAATGTTATTCTAAAAAGCTTTTCTTTTCTTCTCTAACCGCAAAACTACCTTCCTCAAGCAACATTTTAGGTGGAGAAGGGGAGATAATATACTTAAGAATATTAATTCTACCGTTAGTATAATTTCTCTGGGCATATATTTAAATATTTATCTAATCAAATAGGAAATCATCCTTCGATATGTTTTTCCCCAAGAACCAAAAATGTACACCGCCTCAAGTCACCTTCGGGCTGAGAGGGGTGGTATAAAAATATAGTAAATAAATAAATAAACTAATTCTGATATTATGTGTCATTTAATATAGAAAGTAGGGCAAAGTCTTAGGGATGCCAAAATCAGGATCTCACTCACTCTTTCCACTTCTCCATCCATCTTGAAATTACGTCAGAAACATCTGGAATTGATGGATTTCTGTCTCAATAATTTTTTAACAGAGTGATCATCCCCCACTCTGCTTCTGAATGTGAGAAGTTTAAGATTTGGATTACAATTCACAGAATCCCTTAGATAATATAGCCAAGATTACAGGAGCTATAGTTAAAGGTAATTTAACAAGGATGATATGTATTAATTTTTTCTGTACCAGAAAGGGATACATTCTGAGCAAGAGAAGGAATAACTAAAATTTATTTATTTATTTGTGACATTTATATGCTGCTCTTCTCACTCTGAAGGGGTCTCTCTCTCTCTCTCTCTCTCTCTCTCTCTCTCTCTCTCTCTATATATATATATATATATGCACATACACACAATATATATTATATTATTAGCATAGTACAATATCAGTATTGTATATTACTACTACCGTGTTTCCCTGATAGTAAGACACCCCCGATTGTAAGACGTATCGGGGGTGTCAGGGGGGTCGGCTAATATAAGCCGTACCCCGAAAGTAAGCCGTACCTCGTCGCGTCGCCGTGCCGCCGCCGCCGCAACCGGCCCATCGGCCGCGGCACACCTCCGCGGCACACCTTTCTGCCAGGCTTCCAAGGAAGGGAGGGGGAAGAGAGCCAGAGGCGTGGCGAAGCAGCGCCGCGTCAGAGTGACGCGCCGTCGCCGCCCACGCCCCTGGCTCCTTTCCCTCCCTTCTTTCATCCAAGGAAGGGAGGGGAAAGGAGCCAGAGGCGTGGGGAAGCGCGCGTCACTCTGACGCGGCGCCGCTGCCACGCCCTGGCTCCTTTCCCCTCCCTTCTTTCATCCAAGGAAGGGAGGGGAAAGGAGCCAGAGGTGTGGGAAGCGGCGCGTCACTCTGACGTGGCACTGCTTCGTCACGCCCTGGCTCCTTCCCCTCCCTTCTTTCATCCAAGGAAGGGAGGGGGAAAGGAGCCAGAGGCGTGGTGAAGCGGCGCGCGTCACTCTGGACGCGGCACTGCTTTGCCATGCCCCTGGCTCCTTTCCCCTCCCTTCTTTCATCCAAGGAAGGGAGGGAAAGGAGCCAGAGGCGTGGGGAGCGGCGCGCGTCACTCTGACGCGGCGCTGCTTTGTCATGCCCTGGCTCCTTCCCCCTCCCTTCTTTCGTCCAAGGAAAAGCTGCGCCGCGGAGGTGTGCCGCGGCCGATGGGGCCGGTTGCGGCGGCGGCGTGGCGGCGGCGTGGGCGTGGCGACGGGGTACGTCTTAGTTTATATAAGACGTACCCCGAAAGTAAGCCGTAGGGGGACTTTTCGGGGGGAAAAGAAAGTAAGATGCTGTCTTACTTTTGGGGAAACACGGTAGCTGTACGCGTTGCTGTACCCTATTTAGGAGATTCGAGAAAGTCTTGAGTATGTAAGGGTTGGAATTGTTGTTAGTGAATTGGGTGTTTTATGTTTGTGACTCAGCTCTTTGCCTGCAGTCCTTCGGGTTTGACTTGTACCATGGCCAGGACGGATCAGCTTGGGAGGGCTTGTCCTGTCAGGGGATCTCTATCTTCACAGGTGTCTGTTGGGGGACTGTTAAAAATCCTTTCTGTATCCTTTTTAGCCACCTTTCTCAAGATCTTCATGTCTAGCTTACTTTCTGCTCCTCTCTTTTTCAAGATGTCCTGCTCTGTGTGTTTTGCACCCATTGGTCGATGTCCGATGAGGCTTTGAAAGTGTTGGAGGAGGCTCTGGCTGACAGTTTGTTATGGGTCAGAATGTTCATGTTGGCTGGCCAGTACAGCAGTTATGCAAATCCGCCCTTATTGGCAGCCAATCATGTTGTCAGAATGTAGAGGCTGGCAGCCCCGGAGGATGCTGGGAAATGTAGTTTTATTTTTACTTGTTGTTTTGGGGGCCTTTTAGGTTTTGGGGGGGAAGTTTCTTTGCTACAAACGTACCTTGCTTGAGGCTTATTTCTGTTGGCAAGTTTTGTGTTTCTGCGTTGTAAGGTTTCTGTGTTTCAGGTAGTCTTCACATGACGACTGTTCCTTTATATATATATAGATATTATACTATACCATTATATTGTAATATTATTAGTATTATTACATGCAATATAAAATACATAATTATAATATTGCATTATTAGTAGTATTATATTATATTACATGCACATTATATTGCAAATCATGCACAAATGTTGTCAGTTTTGAAACCCTTCAGGGAAAAAATGGGAAGGCTGAATAATCATATAAAATTTAAAATCTGAAGATATTCGTGAAGAACATGCATCACATTGTAGATTCTAAACTTCCCACCAGGTTATAGCTTGTCCTTCTTCCAATGTGCTCAACAACTCAACAATGGGTGTCTCATGTCTCTCACTTCAGCAAGGATGAGGGCAGAACAAAGAGCAAGCCACAAAGGTTCTTGCAGGAAGATATTATCCTTCTGGATCTCCTTCTCAGAAGCTCCAGAAATATGTATTTTTCTTCCTATGTGTGGCTGTCCAGTTTCCCCTTATTCTCCCTGGATCCTTCCTTGGCCATTGAATGACTGTCAACAGAGGAACTCAGCTAGAAAAAAGTAGGTGGCTTGGGGAGGGAGTCTTATAACTGGCGGCCCATTCACCATGATTAAAAAAGGACATACAAAGATATATGGAGGACAGATGCTTGTATATGTCACTAACAGGATGGCAGCCATTTTTGGGGGGCTGATCCAAACATGGGTGATTTTGGGCAATATCACATTTGTGCTCTAAAACAGGTTCTCCTGCTTTCCTATCATGTGGCTTTTTCTCATGTCAGGAGCAACTTGAGAAACTCCAAGTCGCTTCTGTTGTGAGAGAATTAGCTGTCTGGAAGGTCATTGCCCAGGGAACACCAAGATGTTTTACCATACTTGTGGGAGGCTTCTCTCATGTCCCCGCATGGGGAGCTGGAGCTGACAGAGGGAGCTCATCCACACTCTCCCGAGATTCAAACCTCCAACCTGTTGGTCTTCGGTTCTGCCAACACAAGAGTTTAACCCATTGCGCTACTGGGGGCTCTGGGTGTCTGTCTCCAAGGCTTGTATTTTAGGGTGGGGCCTTTGGAATTCTCAGCCAGAGAGGTCCTTGGCTTCCCTAAACTAAAAGCCCCAGAATTCTGGAAAAGACAGACACACGATAGGAAAGTGGGAGCCTCCACTTTAAAACATGTATGTGATAAGATCCATGGCCTACATTGAATATGCACACAGTGATGTCTTCAGTTTACAGTGATTTATTAAACTCTCCTAAACAAGGGGGGGGGAAATCTAACTTAAAAGAAACATTACTCCTTAACTGGTCCAAGATTAAACTAACCTCTATGGAGGCAATAGAGGTCCCAACTGCTTCTAGTAGCTTTGCCCCCAAGTGAAAGTTCACAGATGTTTAGCAGAGACTACTTCTAGTTTTTCCTCTTTAGATGTCTGCATATTACAGTGGCCATGTCTTGTTTATGTTTCAAATTCTACTCAGGTTTAGTTAAAATGAGAATTAGCATGAATATCATTGTGTATAGGAATAACAATTGCAGAAATCCTGAGACCCCATTATATAGATTACAAACCAGCACAGCTCAGATGCAAAGTAGGATTTAGGAAGGCAAATTCTTATTAAAAATCCAAGGACAATGCCCTGGAGTAGAGAAGAGCATATTTGTTGTTTCCCTCTTGCAATTTAAATGCCTCCAGCATTCTCCATTATCAGCATTTCAGCGACTCCAGGTTGAGATCCATAAATCAGGCCTCAGGCTCTCTTCGCCCATAATTCAATTCTAGAAAGGAGACATACATACAAAAAACTGGTAAGGAGTGGCATTTTAACACGGCAACATCTCAACCAGTTTCTGGCTGTTCACAGCTTTGGAATTCTCTTTACTGATCAGTGACATAATGTATCAACAATTCCCAAGAAGCAAATAGCCCTCCCACAGCATCACTGCTTGAACCCAGGTTTCTAGTTACACAGCAACATATGTCATCCAGTTTTTCCTAGTCTTGCCCCACCCTGATATATTCAATAATCATTCTACCATCCATCATTGGCCGTGTTGAGTAAGAGGTATGTAAGATGTGACCCATCACATCTGGAGGATGTTGACTCACGAAAAGTTGGCATTTTTCCTTTGCTTTCTTTGTTGCTATTCTTTTTGTCACCCATAGGTTTTGCAGCAATCTTAGTTGAAGGTAAAGGTGGGCGGAGGACTTGTAGTCATCCAGGTTTTTTGGGCTTTAACTCCCAGAAGCCCCACTAGGCACAGTTTTAAGGAATTGTGAGAGTTGTAGAACCTTATCAGATGCAGGGAGAGGAGCGCCTTCTTCCTGCTTCACTGCTGGTCCAGGGTCCTACAGAGCCCATCATATGACACATGACTACTTCCAGCAGGACTCTATGGTCTGTTTTGGCAGTGGAGATAAACAGAGCCCAGAGGAGTCAAGTAAACACATTGAAGAAGGGAAGAGGAGGTGAAGAGGAAGCGGGGAAAGATGGAGAAACAATGTGGAACAAAAGGAGATGAATCCCTATGGGAGGGAACAGAGCCCGATTGTTCCCTCTGCTGTCTCATGCTTTCTCCTGCTTTCCCCCTGCCCGTCTGATAAGGTCCGTAGTCTAAAACATTTTAAAAGCTGAAATTCCTCACTCCTCTGCTGTGGTGTTTGGGGGATTCTATTTATTTAGCAAAGGAACTGGCAAATGGAAGGATGGTGATAAAATAAGGCATGGTGGACAGAAAGTAAATACAGAGACGCTCTCTGTGTCTCATAGCATTAGAATGAGGGGTCAATCACCCAATGTGATTAATGCTCATTACATTCCAGACAGACAAAATAAAGTACTTATTCTCCCAAAAACATACTTAATTTATGGAATTTACAGCCATTTAGAACTTTCTGTAAAATAGCAAATAGCTAGTGCACATATTATAAAGAAGTCTGTCTAAACACATTTGCAATGTTAAACACTACAGAAAGTATTACAGGCAAGGGAAGAGGACGTGAGGGGGGAAATGGCTAGACCAGATGCTTCTGTAATATTTCTATAGGATAGGAAAAATATTTCTCTAGCATAGGAGAAATGTGTAGGTCTATGCCTACTGGCACCTGTGGGTCCAAAATGTTCAAAGTTCACAGAACCCAGAGATGTTTAGGCTGTACTAGCTCATGTGGATTTAACAGGCTTGGGGTGGTAAATAAGGGATCTTATCTCCTTTTCTCAGACAGGCTCCTCATCTCTGAACAGTTACAAAACAAGCAGGTGGAACATGGTTCAGTTTATGGTTGGAATACCTCTCCAGTTGAATCTGATCAAGACAGATTGTTTAAATTTTCATTTGATACATTTTTAAAGTAAGGACTTGCCAAATCTACAAATGTCACCATAAACTGGACAGAAAGAGATAATGAAAGTGGGTGAAAGAGAAACTGACAGATTCATCCATCTTCCATTGCATTTTTCTAAGACGTGACCCATCACATCTGGAGGATGTTGACTTATGAAAAGTTGGCATTCATTACTCTGGTTTGGAGGAGGAAAACAGACATCCACAGTTCTAAGATGAATCTTGTTTTTAGAGATTTTGTATGGGGGATGTGCTTTAGAATTGAAGACATACATTAATAGCTCATGGCTTCACTGCTTTCAGCAATAAGGAAATAAATCTCATGGTAGATAAAAATTATTTATTTTATTTATTATTTACTACAATATTTTTATCCCGCCTTTCTCGAACCTGAAGGTGACTCAAGGCAACTTACAGCCCGGCAACTATTTGATACCATAACAATATACAATTAAAACAATTTAAACAATTTATAAAATCCATACAATAAAACCATTAAGACATGCCTTCACCGTTAATCTCATTGTTCAAAAACTTCGTCTGAGCCGTTCCAAAGTTCAGTATCACATAGTTCCCTGTTTGTCTATTGCACTGCATTTCCAAAGACTTGTTTGAAAAGCCAGGTTTTTACTTTTTTATGGAAGGTCAGGAGGGAGGGGGCTGATCTAATATCCCTAGGGAGGAAGTTCCACAACCAAGGGACCACCACTGAGAAGGCTCTGTGTCTCATCCCCGCCAGTCGTGCCTGCAAAGAAGATGGGACCGAGAACAGGGCCTCCCCAATCTTAAGCTCCTAGGTGTTTCATAGGGAGAGATACGTTTGGACAGGTAAGCTGGGCCGGAACTGTTTATATGAAATAAGAAAAATGCTGGCCACTTCTGTCCCTATGTTCCTCAAGTATGCACATAATCCAGTTTCCTTAATGTGGCACATTCCATATGTGCTTGTAACTGCCATCATACCAAACAAATACTATGTTGGCAAGGATGATAGCAGTTACACCCCGAGACTTGATTAGACTGACCTAACCCTTAACTAAAAGGAATACTTGTTTTGACTCTACACTAATCAAGGAATCATTACTAGAGTTTAAAGGGGGAACCATATGAACCAATTTAAATGCCACATAACTTACTTCCCCATGGCTTTCCAATTCTTGCGCAATGCCAAAACAATATCAAGAAATTAGGACTAAGGGTGGTCTATTGTCCAAACAGAGGGACACACACACACACACACACACACACACACACACACTTATGTCTCTTCTGCTAGGACCCTGGGCTGCCAGAATTACACATCATTTGGGAACCTTTGCGCATTCTGCTACCATCAAACTGCCATAGCTGTACCCATATTTCATACTCTCTTTTACCTCTGTAGCAATCCAGAATTCATCTGAGCTTTTGCTTTTCTGACATTCTCCCTACAAACATACTTTTTAATTTATATATTTTTCTTTCTACACATTTTCACATCAATTAAAGTGTGTGTGTGTGTGTGTGTGCGTGTGCACGCACGCACACACACACACATTTTTCCACACATGTTTTCAAATGTTCTCATTTGTTGTGTGTTGTAAATCACATCACAAGTTCGCAAATTCCACTGGGGTATGCATTTGGTTGTAGGAGGTGTGAATTGGCAACCTGGCAGTAAAATATGAACCCAAACTGCTAATCCATCTCAGGCCTTAAATATTTTTGAAATATCACCACTAATGCATTTTTCATAATTTTACTTTTAAAAATACAATTTAAAATAAGACAATTTTCATTCTCCAACCCACATTTACTTCTGTTCCATACATCAATAGGAGGTGCACTGGCTAAATCTGGAAAATATAATATTAGGGGTTACATATCACAGCTGCAAAGAACATGCAAGTTGTTCCTCATCCTCCAAACACACTACATATCACACGTACTGGAACTTATGCGTTTACAAAACAATAGATTCTGCCAAAGGTGCAGTGTTACTTGCCAATGCTTGATGTGATAAAAACAGACAAAGTGGGGGAAAGGCTGATATTTGCATATTAGTTTGTGTGGGAAGCTGAGAAAACACAGGTTCAAATCTCCTTACAACTAAAAAGTGTTATTGCTAGGTTGATACTGAGCTTCCTGGGTTGGGAGAGGTATTATGAAATCATATATATATGATATAGTATGTCCTGCAAGTTTGTCTCCACCTTCTGAGCTTTGAGTCCTTTCCCTGTTGGAATTCACATAGTTGTTTAAAAAACCCCTCTCCCTAGAGATTGTCCCCTGGGAGAATGTAGAGCCAGGCATTCATTGGCAATGCAAGGCAGCAGCAGCAGCAAAAAAAAAAAAAAAAAAAAAAAAGCAGCCCGAGGGTGAAAATGGAATATTTGGTTAGCATTCTGACAAGCCATGAATCAAAAGTGAGTGAAATTGCTCTAGGGCCCCTTGGCCTGTCAGCTGACAGCACCCATTTGGTAAACCTGCTGCGCTCTAATTCGGTGCACTGCTGGCTCAGAGTACACAAGCACAGACTGTGATGTGCAAATTGATGGATATTTAATCGACAGCATGTACTGGCTGCTAGCCACAGATTAAGGCTGGACTATTTTTTTCCCTAGCCAGTGCAGACAGCGAGTTTACTCAGGCATTCTTGATGGGTTTTTCCCAGTTGTCATGCTAGTTGAGTCTCTTTCCATTCCATAAGTCACCAGCAGCCTTTTATCCTTAGCCCTTAATTGATTCCCATCCTCCTCTTCCCGGCCATGGCATCTCACAACTGAATTTATGCAGGTTCTCATTAAAGGAGAAGAGGCAATGAAAAATTAAAAGTCAAAAACTCTGAATTAATTTCTAAGAGGACACAGAATTTTAGCTGCATAAGAGAAATAGGCTCATATAACAATAAAATAATTTGAGAAAAGGGAGAGGGAAAATTCCAAGTGGGCAACAACACATTGGAAAAATGGTCTCTAAACAACTTCCAACTTTTCACAAGGGAAAGTGGAGCTATAATCCTTGATTAGTTCATTGTTGCATGCAAGGACAGATAATTACTGAAATTGTATCCCTGCTAATATTTCTGTGCAGTATTGTTCCCACATCTGAGCATCTCAAAATGTTTCAGATGGTTTTGTTGTTTAGAAGAAACAGATGTGTGTGCTTGTGTCCAACTTACTCCCCACATTTTCGGCACCCTTCCCCACAAAAAATCCTGTGCAAAAGCACAATTTGCTTTGTAAGAAAATATATTCTGCACAGAAAACATGGTTTTTGTTCAAAACAAAAAAGCAATGCAGTTTCTTTGTGTGAAAAAATCTTCCAGAATACATTGGCATGTTCACATTCTAGGAGAAAACTGCAAAAAATGACAGATTGGGCTTCCTGGTTGTCAGGAAAATGATGTTTTCGGGTGTCAGACTAATATCAGAGAATATTTTATCATCTGTAGAGAATAAAGATATTGCTATGCATGTATAACAGCCCCGTTCCCACATGCAAGAATACCCTTTTCCCTTAGAAATTTGATGAAGACTTCTTTCTACCAAATGATGGACACTGTATTCATTGACCTTCCAATGCTCTTACTAGTTCAGATACAGGTTAAGCTAACCATTTGTTGGATATTGCATATGCTTGGAACCTATGGTACTATAGAAGAAAAAGGGATAAGTTCCTCTGCATGCTCTCTTCCCCTTTTCCCATGAATCCAAAGTGACTGTCTGAAGAAAGCTATAGCTCACATTTATTTACTAGAACTTAAACATACCCAGCAGAATCTAATTAAATGTTATAGAAAGAAAGAGGTACAAGTAAAAAGCTAAACTAGGCTTTTCAGTCTTGGCCAATGGTGACATTTCAAACAAGGGTGAACAATATTAGGTCCTCCAGGTGTTTTGGACTTCAGCTCACATAAACTTCAGCCACTAGCAGAGGCGGATCTTATTGAAGGCCAAGGGAGGCGGCTGCCTCAGGGCGCTACGCATCTGGCCATGGCGAAGGGCGTATCTGGCCATGGCAAAGGGCACATCTGGCTGCGGCCGCCAGGTGCAGCACATGCAGGGCCCTTGCCCCTCGTGCGTCTCCTCCCTCTGTTGCCGGCGCTGCTGCTGCTGCCGCCAATGCACGTGGGGCGAGGGAGGAGGAGAGGGAGGCTGCGGTCCGATAAACCCTGACTTGGTGGCTCCCTCCTCCCATGCACTCATCCTCTTCCCCTCCCACTGCTCTTTCCCCCTCCCTTCTGCCTCGTGCGCTTTCTCCTCTCTCTCTTCTCTTCTGCCTTCCACTCGCTCGCTCGGGCTCTCTCCCAAAACATCACGGAGAGGGGAAAGGGAAAGCTCCCTTCTTGGAGCTGCTCTCCTTCAGAAGCCCAGGCTCTGGCTCCGCCCTCCAGGCAGCACTCATATGGCAGGAATGCCAATCAACACCAAGCCCCACCTCAGTCTCACAACACTTCTGCTTTCTCTAAGGTAGCCAAACCCACCCCCACCCCTCCTAGAGGGCCAACAGACGCTACTGCTTGCGGGGGGAGGAGGAGGAGGCTGAGGTGAGCGGAGAGAGGGTCAGAAGAGGCCCACCCATCATTATTTGAGTCCACAGTGCTCTCTGGGTGTAGGTGAACTACAACTTCCAAACCCAGCAAACTCTTTCAGTACTTTCTGTTGGTCATGGGAGTTCAATATGCCAAGTTTGCAAGAGTTCAGGATGCTCTTTGATTGTGTGTTAACTATAAATCCCAGAAACTGTAACTCCCAAATGTCAAGGTCTATTTTCCCCAAACTCCATCTGTGTTCACATTTTGGCATATTGAGTATTCATGCCAAGTTTGGTCCTGATCCCACATTATTTCAGTCCACAGTGATCTCTGGGTGTAGGTGAACTACAACTTCCAAATTCAAAGGTCAATTCCCAAGCAAACCCTTTCAATACTTTATGTTGGTCATGGGAGTTCAATATGCCAAGTTTGGTTCAATTCAATTGTTGCAAGAGTTCAGGATGCTCTTTGATTGTGTGTTAACTATAAATCCCAGAAACTACAACTCCCAAATGACAAAATCAATTTTTTTGACCGATGGTCCCTCCTTGGGTTAGTATTAGTATGTTTTGTGGCCAAATTTGGCAGCAATTTGTCCAGTGGTTTTTGAGTTATGTTAATCCCACAAATGAACATTACATTTATATTTATATTGAGAGAGAGAGAGAGAGAGCGCACATCACAGGGAAGCATATCTGTGTAGGAGGGTGGGTCAAAAGAACATCACTGCAGACTGAAGACTGAGAGGAGACATGATAGCCCTATAGAACAAGCCCTATGAGGAGCAGCTTAAAGAGCTGGGCATGTTTAGCCTGAAGAAGATAAGGATGAGAGGAGACATGATAGCCATGTATAAATATGTGAGAGTAAGTCATAGGGAGGAGGGAGCAAGCTTGTTTTCTGCTTGTTTTCTGCTGCCCTGGAGACTAGGACGCAGAACAATGGTTTCAAACTACAACAAAGGAGATTCCCCTTGAACATTAGGAAGAACTTCCTGACTATGAGAACTGTTCAGCAGTGGAACTCTCTGCCTCAGAGTGTAGTAGAAGCTCCTTCTTTGGAGGCTTTTAAACAGAGGCTGGGTGGCCATCTCTCTGGGGTGCTTTGATTGTGATTTTTTTGTTGTATGAAGGCAGAAGGTCCTTGGACTAGATCAGGGCTGTCCAACTGCCGGCCCTGCAGGTGTTTTGGACTTCAACTCCCAGAAATCCTAGCCAGTTTACCAGCTGTTAGGATTTCTGGGATTTGAAGTCCAAAACACCTGCAGGGCCGGCAGTTGGACAGCCCTTGACTAGATGAGCGATGGGCAACCTTTTGAGCATGGTGTGTCAAAATTCGCCAAAAAACCAAGCATAATTTGGGTGGTGTGTCACTTCAAGAAAAAACCCCCATAATTTTGCAATATTTAGTTTAAATAATGGTAGTATGGACTTAGATAACCCAGTTCAAAGCAGATATTGTGAGATCTCCTGCCGTGATATTCTGGGATATAGGGCTGTGTGGAAGGGCCCTCAGATCATCAAGGCAGGAAATCCCACATTATTTCTTTGTACTGGGATATATGGCAGTGTGGACTCAGATAACCCAGTTCAAAGCAGATATTGTGAGATCTCCTGCCTTGATATTCTGGGATATAGGGCTGTGTGGAAGGGCCCCAGATCATCAAGGCAGAAGATCTCACATTATCTGCTTTGAACTGGGATATATGGCAGTGTGGACTCAGATAACCCAGTTCAAAGCAGACATTGTGGGGTTTCCTGCCTTGATATTCTGGGGTATAGGGCTGTGTGGAAGGGCCCCCAGATCATCAAGGCAGGAAATCCCACATTATCTGCTTTGAACTGGGATATATGGCAGTGTAGACTCAGATAACCCAGTTCAAAGCAGATATTGTGGGGTTTCCTGCCTTGATATTCTGGGGTATAGGGCTGTGTGGAAACGCCCTGAGAAGGAAGGAAGATGAATAGATACAGATATAGACACACACACACACACACACACACACACACAAAGAGGGAAGGGGAAAGGGTGAGAAGGAAGGTGTGTGCGTGTATATATACATATGGCATGGGCGAACTTTGGCCCTCCGTGTGTTTTGGACTTCATCTCCCACAATTCCAAACAGCCAGTAGGAAGTCCAAAATACCTGGAGGGCCAAAATTTGTCTATGCCTCCCCCCCCCACATACATATATATGTATATGTGTGTGTGTGTGATTGGTTGGGGGGGGGGGGGGGCAAAATACTGTTCGCTTACCATTTAAAATTACCTAGATCCGGCCCTGGCCACTAGTTGCAGTTGATAAGTGTGATAAAGAGATTGTGGGAATTCAAAACTCCTAGATGGCCAAAGATCCTTGTCCTTTAGTTAAAGGGACAATTGCTAGTTATTGTTATGGTTTTATAGATCATCACATTGCTTCCATTATAAAGAAAAAGCCATTTTGCTGCCCTGTTCCCATGGCCATTCCATGTTTTAGAACTGTAAAGAAACAAAACAAAACAAAATATAGCCAACTTAAAAAAATACTGTGGGATCAGTTACACATTTTAAACTCTTGCAAATCATGTTATCATCATGACTTAAGATAAAATAGAATTTGCTTCATCAATGTACAGTAATGCTTAACCATCTGTATTATGTCTGACCATCTGTATGGTGCCTGACCATCTATATAATATCCCTATGTTTTATTGCCTTAAAGCATTTCTTTCTCACCTCTCAGATCACCATAATCCCTGAAATTAATGAAATGGATACAAATAATTAAGAAAAATAAATATGAACTTTTAAAATACAATTCAAAGACGAAAACACTGCTTAAAATAATTTAAATCTGCACAGTTGAAACAAAACAATTTGAAAGACCAAAATGAACGAACAGTCTTGGGTGCTCAGAAACTCAAACGACAAGGAGCCAAATGATATCCCTTGGGAGGCTGTTCTACAATTAAGGTGTTGTTAGAGAGAAAGCCTTGTCATATGTAACTCCAAACATGCAGGAAAACCTCTACTCATAGGAGCAGACAGTCTTTCACATATCCTGGCTGAAAGCTATAGTATTGCATTAAAGAGATACAATATGCCTCCTTACTTTGTCTCAAAGACCAGTATGCAGAAGATCTATATTAAATGAATGCTGTGTTTATTTCTACTGTGCTTATTTGTAGAAATGGCAATCACTCAGATCTTGCTATTCCAGCACTGTGCTACAGGCTCAGTGCTAAAAAGATCCAGAAAGCCATTGAATCTATGCCCAATTGCCTATGCTACACAAAGAGACCCTGACTTTTGATGTAATGTTGCCTGGCTGAATCCACATGGTGATTACTCCATGATCGAGGGTGGTCTCCAGCACAACCTGTTCTTAATATTTTAGTACATGGTAATTAGATGCCAATGTAACCCAGTACTTGTAACAGTTTGTGCATAAAATGGGTTAATAGCCACTTAAAGCAGTCATTGTCAACCGGGGTGCCTCGGCACACTGCTGTGCCGTGGCGAGGCTCCTGGTGTGCCGTCTGAAAAGCTTTCTGCCCCCTTCCTTCCCCCTCCTTTTGCCGCCTCTATTTTTCCTCCTCCATGGGAGAAAAAAAAAATCTTCTTCTTTGCAAGGGAGAAGAGGGGACCAATGGGCAGCTGGAAAAAGACGCTGCGTCATTTTGGAGCCGCCCACTGGCTTCCCTCCCCCAGGCCAGTCTTTCTCAACCGGTGTGACTCTCTACTCCTTGAGAAACCTCCTGCTGTGCCGGCAAAAACCTCTTTCGCCCCTCTTCCTTCTCCCCTATTTTTTCTTCCTCCTCCCCACAACATATCCAACTCGTGGGGAAAGAGCAGCTTCAACGGGGAGACCTGGAAAACATCACGGATCCAGGCTTCTGGGATCGAGGACTCAAGGCTTTGGGCTCCCTCTGAACGGCTCCTTTGAGAGCTGGGAGTATAGAACTTGAGCGGTGCAGAGCTTCCCCTTTTGTTTACTTCCGTAGCCGCCTTTCTCCCTTCCCAGCCTCCTCCCTGCCTCTCCTTTTTACACCAGGCTTGCTTTCACACAGGCTGCTTATGGAGACATGTGTGCTCTTCTCCTGGAGGTACCTGAATGTATTCATAATAATTTATTCTTAATAGCAGGTTCCTAGAGTAGGAGGAGACCCCAAGGGCCATCCAGTCCAGCCTCCTTCTGCCATAAGGGGAAAACACAATCAAAGCATTCCTCACAGATGGCCATTCAGCCTCTGCTGATAATAATAATAACTATAACAACAGGTTCCTAGAGTAGGAGGAGACCCCCAAGGGCCATCCAGTCCAGCCTCCTTCTGCCATAAGGGGAAAACACAATCAAAGCATTCCTCACAGATGGCCATTCAGCCTCTGCTGATAATAATAATAACTATAACAACAGGTTCCTAGAGTAGGAGGAGACCCCCAAGGGCCATCCAGTCCAGCCTCCTTCTGCTATAAGGGGAAAACACAATCAAAGCATTCCTCACAGATGGCCGTTCAACCTCTGCTAATATTAATATTATTATTAATAATAATTACAATGGGTTCCTAGAGTAGTAGGAGCCCTCCAGGGGCCATCCAGTCCAACCTCCTTCTTCCAGGGCCCTTCCACACAGCCTTTAACCCTCAATATTAAAGCAGGAAAATCTCACAATATCTGCTTTGAACTGGAATATATGGCAATGTGGACTCAGATAATCCAGTTCAAAGCAGATATTGTGGGATTTCCTGCCTTGATATTCTGGCATATAGGGCTGTGTGTGGAAAGAACACCAGAATATCCAAGGAAATCCAAAATATCTGCTTTGAACTGGGATATATGGCAGTGTGGACTCAGATAATCCAGTTCAAAGCAGATAATTTGGATTTCCTGCCTTCATATTCTGCCATATAGAGCTGTGTGGAAGGGCCCAGAATATCATGGCAAAAATCCCACATTATCTGCTTTGAACTGGGATATATGGCAGTGTGGACTCAGATAATCCAGCTCAAAGCACATATTATGGATTATCCTGCCATGATATTCTGAAGCCTCTTCCACACAGCTGAATACAATCCCACCCACATTTTCTGCTTTGAACTGGATTATATGGCAGTGTGGACTCAGATAAACCAGTTCAAAGCATATATTGGGGATTATCTGACATGATATTCCGAGTCCCCTTAAACCAGTTCAACGCAGATATTGTGGATTAAATAGTTTCATAATTTCAAACTTCAATGTTTCTAATTTACACCTTTATTATATTTTACAAAAAAGAACCATTTATATATATATATATATATATATATATATATATATATATATATATCTGTTTAATTGTTATTAAAATAAAAAATAATTTCTAGGGGGGCGGTGAGTCAATTTTTTTTCTGGAAGGGGGCGGTAGGCCAAAAAAAATTGAGAACCACTGTGTTCATTTTGGTGTCATTTTGGTTGGTGGTGTGCCCCAGGATTTTGTAAATGTAAAAAGTGTGCCTCGGCTCAAAAAAGGTTGAGAAACACTGACTTAAAGTATCCACCCTAGTCTCCTTTCCTTCAGGAAGAAGAAGAAGAACTTTATTTTTCTATCCCGCCTCCATCTCCCCGAAGGAACTCGGGGTGGCTTACATGGGGCCAAGCCCAAAGTAAAATACAATTAAAAACAAACAATAACAATTTAAAACATAATAAACAATGTAACAAGGATAATAGCAGCATCAAAAGCATCAGCAAACTAATTTTGGAGGGGGGAAGAGGACCACTTTGCGAACTGGTTAAAGAATGTCGTGGTTCAATAAGGTGGATAGAAATGTATAATAGCATAGGAAATAGCATGGAAACAAAGCAATTTAACAGGATCAATTCAACTTATATATATATATATATATAGAGAGAGAGAGAGAGAGAGAGAGAGAGAGAGAGTGTAATGTAATATAGGAATTCAGAATCAGATCATGATTCAGGTCATGATATAAGTCATTTGTCATAGGAGTCGTCAGTTGAGTGCTACTTCTTATTATTCAGTCAGGAGCTACTTATTATTATTCATTTGGTCAACTTAGAGGGGGGAGAAGAAAGGAAGGAAGAAGGGAAGGAAGGAAGGAAGGAAGGAAGGAAGGAAGGAGTCAGAAAATAAAACATGGTCCCATTTTGCAGTCTGGGGGCCCTTCCACACAGGCCCTATATCCTAGGATCTGATCCCAGGTTTTCTGTTTATCCCAGATTATCTGGCAATGCAGATTCATATAATGCAGTTCAAAGCAGAAAAGATGGGATCAGATCTTGGAAGGGCTCTGGGATTAAAGATAGGCCCATAATCTGATAAAATTGATAATTGAGCAATCATACATTTCAAACTAGGCTATTTGGTGGAGGTTCCTGGTTCAAGTTCTATTTGATGTCTGATGCACTACTGTAGTTGCCATTAAAAAGATGAGGGCCCCATAAATGTTGATCAAACTGGAAAAGACAAGCCTCTTATTATTTTTGCTTGGATAGCACAGCAACCTTTCTTAAACCATCTTTCCTTCCTGGCTTTTCCACATGAAAAAGATGAAAGGAATGGAGATTGTCATATTGGAGGCTCTGTCATTTGAAAAATAGATTTCCAGGCTGAAATTACTTGGGTACATTAGGCTACAACCTTTTGGAGTTGTGACTGCTACACGTGTATGATTGGTCCCCTGTGCCCATTAATCTTGAACACCATAATTTGCCATGCTCAGGCTGATAAAATGATTCTCAAAAGCAAAGGGAGGGGCACAGAAATGCTGGATGAATTCACTGGAGATAGTCAGTGCATCTCAGCCAAACAGAATAATTACATATCACACTAGTGGTTTTTGGGTTAAGCACAGTTATAAGATATGGGGGTGTATGGGTGAGTGTGTGTGAGAGATCACACACACACACACATATACAGTGTGTGTGTATATATATATATATATATATATATATATATATCTTCCATTTTTATTTCACTGGAATGAGAGAAAATGTTTACAACCCTTCTACCTACTTTTTCAGCTTGGAAGTAAACCTGTGGTAGTTTCCAATTTCCTAATTATTCTGGCTTCTAAGATCAAAGGTACTGGGATGGTGACTGAGAAGCAGATGGCACCGTTTAATTTTATCAGTAATAATGTGAATTTAAATGCATGAAATTCCACATGGGGTTGCAATGCTCCTTTTACAGTCAAGGCCTACAACCACATTGCTGCATAATGAACAGGTTGCTTTTATGCACTAATACATGCCAACATTGATCAAAATGAGGCAACATACACCATATGTTTTGTTCCCTTGCTTTCTTTCATTGTTTTAAAATAACAGTCACAAGGCACAGGAGACATTTGATTTTAGAGTCTTGAGGAGGAGATGTTTCCCTGTTTCCTTTTTTTGCAGTTAGAATGCCTCTAAAACTGCAATTTGATATAAGATTGAAAAGCACAAGGAAGCAGAACAGGAGCTAATAGTCCTCCAACTGTCTTGATTTGGAAAGAGCGGTACTACTTTTCCAGCATCATTTAAAATGTCCCAGTTTCTTTCTTCTCCTCCATTCTTCCCCCTTAACCATAGCTTATTTCAATTGCTGCAAAATGAATTAAAATGTAAAAGTACTCATTGCTGAATTAACTCACAAGAGGAAAGGAGAAGAAGGGGAAGAATGTCCTTCTCTATAAGCTCAAGCATAAGCAAATTGTGACATTGCTTTGCAGTTGGTAGGGATGCGCGAGCCATAAAAAAAGGTTCAAAAGTCATTAGAAAACCGGGAGGTGCTGGCAATTCATTTCAAAAATGTGTCTAAAGTATAGTTAGTGAAAAATTCATTACTATAAAAAGAGTAACGAAATTTCATTACTATTTCATTACAGTAATCATGCATAAATTACTATAACTGGAGAAACTTCAGGGACTCCTTTCTCCCTCATTACTACATCTATTAGGGTGAAGCTTGCTACAATGGTAGAACACATTTGCCACTGTTAGCCCACCAAATTTCAGAATGTTTCACTAATCCATGGTTTTGGGGGGAATTTTCAAAGCTTTTACAAACAATATTTTAAAAATCTACAAGAGCTATCTCCTTGAATTTTCTAGATAATGTTGGGAGATAACAAGGACTCATTTCCCCAACTTTCAGAAAAAATCATACATCTATTAATTTTAGAGATTTTTAATAACGTTTTAACAAAACCTTTTTTTAAAAAGCCTCAACAGCTATCTTATTTTTACTCTTTTTCAGAAGGTCAGGAGGGAGGGGGCCATCCATTTAGGGATTTCTTCTCAGCCCAGCACACAGATTTACTTACTAGGAGTCCTCCTCTTTGCAGTTTCAACCATTCATTGGAACTCTCGCTGGCTTCTCTTAGGGAAGGGCAAATCTCTCCTTCCATTACCCTGATTGGTGCTTTCTGATGCTGATGCATTCTGAAAAATGTAATTTAGGGCAGGGGCCTTTTTCATTCTCTGGCACAGCGCTCCTCCCTTCCAAAACTACATTTCTCAGAGTTTCGTGCTATTCCTAGCAAACACAGCTTCCTTTTCCCCCCACTCCTAATGCCAAGACTGTATTAATTTAGAGAAAAAGCAAGGCAGTAAGGCAGCTTTTTTTGGCTTTGCTTTGCTTCCTTGTGCTGAAAAGGAAACTGACTTAAGAGCCTTTCGAGCTTTACAAAACTAAAATGAAAAAGATTACACTAGCAGAAAAACCATCAAATGCGCTGGAGGCATATCTTGTCTGTGAAAGATAGTTTTTTCTGAAGGTGAAAAAACTTCTTCAGATTTCTCCAGCATTGCCAATATCAACAGCTACAAATTAAAGGTCATTTTCAACTCTTAATTGTTTGAAAACATACATAAGGAGCACAATGGGGCAAGAAGGACTGACTGGACTTGCATTCTTGAGTGTCTAGCAAAGTTCATTGACAGAGTCTGATTTCTGTCAAAGTGTATTTACACAGTTTTCAAGTGTTTCCAACAGATGTTGTGGTATTCTTTTTCTAACCACTAAATTGCCAGTTAAGAGTCATTTTCAGTGTTCTTTTAGATTTAAAGCTTTGTAGCTAAAATAGAAATTTGATTTAATTAAGTCTGTATAAAAATATAGAATTATTCAGAGAATTTTAATGACTTTGTGTTCTGCACCTACTCTTCATTATTTGCTTTAAAAAGTTGCAACACACCCCCACCCACTCTGCATTTTTTCTATGGACCTGCCCACACACTAATGTTGCTTGGATACATATGTCCTAGTTTCATTCGTAAAATGCCAGAGGGTATGAAAGAGTACAGGGGAGGGATCAGTCTTCTACAGTCTCAATCAATATTTCAATTTGATATATAAGGAAGTATTTGCATGCTTTGGGTATCTTTAAAATAAAAATAATATAAACCCCCTAAAAAGGGAGAAAAATCAAAATTGATTCAGCCACAATATGAAGTAGAAGGAAAAATGGAACGAGAGCCGGGGGGGGGGGGGTTGTTATGAAAATGAGCAAGAATAACAAATTGGCTACCAAAACAAAAGCATTTCATCCACTGCATTTTATTTCAGATTATTCTCAAGAAAACGAAAACATGCTTCTTAAACTGTGGGTCCCGATCTCAAATGGGGTACCCTTAACTCAATGTAGGGGTCATGAAAAATTTGGTAACAGTAAAAGATTTTTGAATGCTATCCATTTACATGAATCTGTTTGTAATACTGTGCAGTGTTTACAATGGATTGTGCAGAAAATGCTTCAGATGTACTCTACAAAGCAGGAAATCAACTTGTTCAGTAAGCTTTGCAAATACTGATTAACTATAAATTGGTGATTTTATACCTATTTCATATGCCTGTATACCTGGATCATGTAATTATTTCTCAGGCAGAAAGGGAGCATGAGTGGTAAAAGTTTAAGATGCTATATTTAACATGTTTGGAATTAATTGAAGAGAAGATTTTTTTTCTTCTTTTCTTTTTTGCCATTCAACCTCACATAAAATAGTTTAGGTCCAATCCATCATGCCAGACTTTGAGAGTCTACCAAAGGCCTTAGCATTTGCTCTATCATGCAGGTGTCTCCTTTCTACCCCAACTTGATTTTCCCCTTCTGTGGCCTCCAACAAGAGAAATTTGGCAGTACTGAGTGAAGAGAAGCATTTCTGTCTCTCTTTCACCCCATGCCAGGGCGCTATCTCCAAGGCTATGAGCTGGACTGCTAATAAATAGTTTTGCCATATAGAGGTCCAGCAAACAATTCGGCACTTGGCCTCTTTGCATGGCAATGCTAAAAGTTTTGTCTCCCAGCAGAGGCACGGTGATGTGTTACCATCTGCTGTGCCCTGTTCATTATGCACTCCGTCACTGCGGTCAGCTCCCTGCAGAAAGTTAAGACAGAGGTAAACTAGTATTTGAAAACAAAGGGGGACTCTCTCCATCCTAATTAGTGGCAGGTTGAGGAGTGCAGCAGCTTGGGTCAAAGGTTAGTTCCCAGAAGACTTTGCTCAGGATTCCAAAACACCCACTTAATTCAAGCAGCTTAGCGCACAGAGTCAGAGTAGAGTAATTACGCTGCTTGAATTTCCCTAAGGATGATTTTAACAATGCAACTCTTAGAAAAAGATTACTGCGGGAGCGCTTTTATTCTGCCACCTTGGAGCAGGAGGAGGTGGAATATAGGTTACTCCTTGCTCCAAAAGGGTCCCTTCTTTGTGCCTCCACATTCAAAGGCAGTATCAGGTTTGTATATAAATTAATTAGGAGATACATATATTCCAGTAATAGCCTTTGAGCCCTCCAGAATACATCAGCTTTTCAAAGGAAAATTAACCTTTCCTTTTCAAATGTTCACTATCATCAGCCCAAGCTAATTTTTAGAGATCTGGATTTTACCCAGGGTTATGGGATCATCTGTCTCAGCCTTAACATTCAGTTTGTCCTTTAGCCCAACCATACCTTCCCTGAGAAGAGATTTAATCATTCTTTTAATGGGAGTTAACATTTCCTTCCTATTCACCCAAGAGAAATGAGGTCACTACTTCAAATCATCACCTTACGTCACTGCAAAAACTTTAGGCCTGCTTGTAAAGTTCATTTTGTTCCAAAACGAGCTCAGCATGAATAGCATCATTGGAAATATTGGCTGTGAAGTCAGCTTCATGGAATCCTAAACCCAGTCTTTCATTAAATGGCTACAGTCAGTCCTCCGTATCCACAAATTCAATCATTCACAGCTTGAGAATATTTTTTAAAAATAAAAAGCAAGCTTTGATTTTGTCATTTTATATAAAGGACACTATTTTATTATGCCATTGTATGTAATGGGACTTGAGCATCCACAGATGCTTATATCCATGTGTGGCCCTGGAATAAAATCCTGGCGGATACCAACGGTTCACTATACCCACAAATCAGCAATATTGCAAGAACTTTAGCACTTGCTTTGGAAATGTATGTTTAGACTTTATGAGTCTGTTCTTTACTGACCTACTAAACCATTATGTGAGGACTTGACTGTGTGAAACAGTTGTCATAAAGCTTTGCTTATTTCATTTTCACACATAGGAATAAATAATTTCAAAAGTATTTGACTTCCTAGATGATATTTTGAGAATTTCCATGCACTCTTCTATTTGGGGGGGGGGGGGGGTTGGACTTTTTGTGAAAAACAGACTTATACAAAAGATTTTCTGCACTGAAACATTAGTGCAAAATATGGGTTTGGGGGAAAATATATTGAGCTATATTAATTTGTTTAGCAGCAAAATAATAAAAACCCTTTTTTTCCAAAGAAGCCTCAAAATGTATAAATTCTTATCAGGATTGATCATTTTAGAGGTAGGGTGTTTCTTTGCTCATGAGAACATTTTAAAATATAATTTACCTAATTAATCAATTAATCAATGTTACCCTCTGTTAACTTTGATAGACAAAAACAGGGATGTGCTGTTATTACCTAATTCTCACACAACAGATTACTGACCAAGTCAGAGCCTTTTTATGCTGTGTTGCTTCTTCCATTCTTTTAAAAGACAGAGATTATGCTTTTTGTAGAAAAATATATCACACACAATAGGTCCTCCTGCAATGTCATCAACAATTCAATATATATCTCGTTAATGGAATGATATGGAATTGTTACCTATTTCTGCTGAATTCAAGAGAGTTCACAAGGCCTTATACATGTTTACTTCTTCCAACACCCTTGTGAAGTGCATGAAACAGAGAGAGCATTACTGGCAAGGTCATCCATTGAGCTTTATGTTTGTGTAGGAATTTGATCTTGAGTTTCCACTAGTGGTGTACTCAAGTCAGGGCTCAGAGGGTCAAAGAGCCAGGACCTTTTGATTAGCAGATATAATGATGTCTCCCACTGCAATCTTTGGCTTCCCTTTTTTGTTGGAATATAGCAGCAGGAAAGGGGGGGGGGAGAGACGGAGGCAGGGAAAAATTGAAGAGTGGGAATGGAGAAAGGATTGGTGAAAGGAGAGGAAGAGAAAAGAAAGAAATGGAGAAAAAAGGAGATGGGGCAGCTTGAGCATCCCTTACCTGAAATGTTTGAGACCAGAAGTTATTTGGATGCTTTCAGATTTTGGAATACTCATATTTGAATTTATGTACAAAATCTTGAAGATGCAACATTTGTCAAATATAGACATGAAATTCATTCGTGCTTCATATACTCCACACATTAGATATAGTTTGTGTACATTAATCCCTCTGGTATCACTATCTTGGCTGCCCATGTGATCAATTTCAGATTTTGAAGTACAATATTCCATATAAAATATGTTCAATCTGTAGCATAAAGAAAGAAAGGTAGTTCCTCAGGTATTCTCCAGAAAGAATGTGGCCTCAACAAAACATTTTGAAAAGGTAATAATTTGTGAGACATGTTTCCTAGGCAGGTATGTTTAAATGTGCACATTAAAGACCTTTTCATTCCAAGTGGTGTTTAAGTAATACTTGTAGTTCTCTGCTTTAAAGTTCTGCTTCCGTGCTTATGTTATAATGTCCTATTATGAGCTGCTTTAAAATTCTCATACAAAATGCTCCAGTTTGTTTCAAATGGATGCTGTTTCATTATTTTACAAAGCAATACTTGAAATTGGTATCTACCCACTGAATTCAATGGGACGTACTCTCAGGTAAATGGAAACAAGGTTATTCTGCAGAGATGAAACATTAGTTGCACCTGGCATCACTTCAAATGCAGTACTTTTCAGTGAGAGTAGGTTGAATAACAATCTTTGTACCAAACTGCTTATCTGATATTAATTTCGTGTTGTTAACTGGCTGAAAAGATTGGTATGCTGGCTTGCTTTTAAAAACCCCCAGAAAAGGTGATGTAATTGCTGTTTAAGTTAGTATATGAAATTATTTTTTTAATTACTTGTATTATTTGCAGGGGGTTGCTTTTAACTGTGAGCCACCTTGAAGGCCTCTGGTTGTAAAAAAAAGATGATATTTTATTCTCTTATGTATCAAACTGCCTGATCAATATGTATCTTGCACAGTTATTGAGACTTATTCAAATGCTACTGGATTTAAAGTGACTTATTTCCATCCATTTATTCATCAATACATCTATCCAACTCTTTATTTATATCCCAGCTTACTCAAAGGTAAGACTCAAGGCAGCATGCAAAAATTTAGAGAATACAATAAAACATATATGGATTTTTGTTTATCCCTATCTGACAAAACATAACTACTAGGCTTGGTTTAGAACCCAAAAATCGCGATTCTAAAATCAAATGGGGGGGGGGTTAAAATTACTAATAGACTTACAAAAAAATTCCAAAAAGTTCTAAAATGTAACGTAATTACTAACGAAATTCTTAATTAGTTCTAAAGTAGGCAAAGCAGGGAAACAGTTAAAAGCACAGGCAAATCAAGGGGGGAACATTCCCCTTCACCTCTGCAGTGCAATTCACTGGAGCTGTAGATGTATAACATAAATATAAGAGGTAGTAGCAGCACACAAGGTACTAGTCCTGGGAAGGTATGCGAATGGACAGTTACACATCAAACAAGCAAAGGTAAATGCCAATATTGGTATCTTGTATTGCACAAATACATCAAAAATACATGTCATACATATGAAAAGGCATAGAACAGTAAAGTAGTAATATCACTATAAAAATGTAGGCTTCCAAAGGTATGCCTATTGTGGCTAATTGTACCCAATAACATCACAAAATACAGGTATCTGAGAGGTATTCAAAGCACTATCATATAAGCAGCAACACATGAGTAAATAATATAGCAAGTATTTGAACAAGCATAAGCAGCAACACATGTTAATAGAAAAGCAGCATCACATGAATATAAAGCAGCATCACATCAATATACAAGTTGGATGAAGCCAAGTTTGCTATATCCCACAACATTATGGAAAAAGTACAATGTGATTAATAACGCTAATGCGTGGTGTTTCTCCTGAGTGGGGAAGCACCATAGACTCACAAACCGTAGAACAGTGTTTCCCAACCTTTTTTGAGCCGCGGTACACTTTTTAAAAAATCCGGGGGCACACCACCAACCAAAATGACACAAAATGACACTCTAACACAGTAATACATATAGTTAATTGACCTTGAGTGTTGGAGTTGGAGTTCACCTACACCCAGAGAGCAGTCTGGACTCAAACAATGTTGGATCAGGACCAAACTTTGCATGAATACCCAATATGCCCAAATGTGAACACAGATGGAGTTTAGGGAAAATAGACCTTGACATTTGGGAGTTGTAGTTGCTGGGATTTATAGTTCACCTTCAATCAAAGAGCATTTTGAACTCCACCAATGACAGAATTGGGCCAAGTTTCCCACACAGAACCGCCATGGCCAACAGAAAATCCTGTGTTTTCTAATGGTCTTTGGCAATCCCACACAACTCCCCTCATGACCCCCCCCCCAGGGGTCCTGATGCCCAGGTTGAGAAATGCTGGCCTACCTGCTGTTAGGAATTGTGTGAGTTGGAATCCAAAACACCTGGAGGGCTGAAGTTGGCCCGTGCGGTGGGGGAAGACAGGGCAACGGGGAAGAGAAGGGGGGAAGCCACCAGGAAAGGGAACAAGGCGGAAGAGGAGAAGCATGTGAGAGAGTGCAGGGAGAGAAAGGAGGAGAAGTGTGTGTGTTTGAGAGGGAGGCAGGGAGAGAAAGCAGAGGGGGGAGAGGGGGGAGTGAGTTGGAGTCCAAAACACCTGGAGGGCTGAAGTTGGCCCGTGCGGTGGGGGAAGACAGAGCAACGGGGAAGAGAAGGGAGGGGAAGCCACCAGGAAAGAGAATGAGGTGGAAGAGGAGAAGCATGTGAGAGAGTGCAGGGAGAGAAAGGAGGAGAAGTGTGAGTGTTTGAGAGGGAGGCAGGGAGAGAAAGCAGAGGGGGAGAGAGGGGGGAGTGAGTTGGAGTCCAAAACACCTGGAGGGCTGAAGTTGGCCCATGCGGTGGGGGAAGACAGAGCAACGGGGAAGAGAAGGGAGGGGGGGAAGCCACCAGGAAAGAGAACGAGGCAGAAGAGGAGAAGCATGGGAGAGAGTGCAGGGAGAGAAAGGAGGAGAAGTGTGTGTGTTTGAGAGGGAGGCAGGGAGAGAAAGCAGAGGGGGGAGTGAGTTGGAGTCCAAAACACCTGGAGGGCTGAAGTTGGCCCGTGCGGTGGGGGAAGACAGAGCAACGGGGAAGAGAAGCGGGGAGCCACGAGGAAAGAGAACGAGGCGGAAGAGGAGAAGCATGTGAGAGAGTGAGCGTCCCCGCAGAAGCCCAAGGACAAGAGCCCCAAAGCCAAGCCCAAGCCGGCCAAGAGCACCAAGACCAAGAAGACCAAGGCGGCACCCAGAAGGAAGTGAGTCAGCCCGCTCTTCCTCAAGACCCCAAACCACCGCCGCCACGAGGAAGAGAGAGAGAGAGAAAGCAGGGGGGAGAAGTGTGGAGGACTACACTTCCCAGAATGCCTAGCGGCAGCGTCACTTCCAATTCCCCATAGAAATGTGGGAAAAACAAACAGGGCAAGAAGATGAATTAAGGTGGGAAGAAACCGAGGGGGAGAAGACAGGGAGAAGATGTGTGAGTACAATAATTAAGAATTAATTACAATCATTACGATAAATGCCGGCCTCCATGATCGAAAAAGAAAGGCTACTTCTGGTTTCGCAGGCGAGGAGCGGATATACTCGGAAGTACCATTTCTTACGAATCTCTTCCGATATCAATTAATTTTCATAACTCTGAGCCCATGCCTAATAACTACTCAAGACATTTTCTAAGGCAGCGATTCTCAACCTGTGGGTCCCAGGTGTTTTGGCCTACAACTCCCAGAAATCCCAGCCAGTTATCAGCTGTTATGATTTCTGGGAGTAAAAACCAAAACTTCTGGGGACTCACAGGTTGAAAGCCACTGTTCTCTAGAGGCTTCCAGTGTTACCCTATGGCAGTGATGGTGAACCCTTTTACAGACTGAGTAGGGCAAGCAGGCAAATTGGGAGATTAAAAGCAATACAGTATCATAAAAGCTCTTTTTTGTTGTTGTTAAAATCAGTTTCCAAACAATTGCTGGAAAAGGAAAATCATAACTGGCTGCTAAAAGGAAAGCAAAGGAGAATACTAAACTTTCCAAAGAAGAGGGGATTCCAAAGTGTGAGAGCAGCCACAAAAAAGGCCATGTCCTGCATTCTCACCAATTCAGCTTGAAAAGGCAAAAAGATAGAGATAACTGCCTCCTCTGCTGATCTCAAAGCCTGGTGTGGCTCATATTGGAGGATGCAGTCCTTCAAATAGCCTGGGCTTGAGCTGTACAACACTTTATAGGTCAAAGCCAGCACTTTGAAATGTGTCTGGAAGCAGACTAGAAACTAATAGAACTATTGCTACAAGTTAGCAATATGATTGCAACTGGACCAGGTCCTGAACACCTTTCAAACACAGTTTCACATAGAGTGCTTTTCAGTGACACAATGTGGATATAACAAAAGATGTGTCAATAATTCTAAGGAATGGGTGCAATTTGAGCTCCTCCATGTAAGAGTGTATAGGATTGCAACTTAAGTTACTTTATTTCCATCCCAAATGGGGAGACACCCATGTTTCACTCAGTTATACCTAATGGCGAAGTCTAAGCCTTCATTACAAATTCATAGCTACAAAGACTTGGTAGAAAAACCGTTGTACCATGACGTTTTTTAAAAATGTAGTGACATAGATTTCCCCCCCCCTGCCCCCCCCCCCAGTAATAAATCCCTTCCCCTCCCATTTAAGCAAAAACTACATTTTTCTGGTTAGGTATGGTCAGCTCTGCCTAGCACTTGAACAGGGGATCACTAATGAATACCAGGTGCTGTTGGCTATATTTCAGAGGAAGGAACTGGCAAAACCACCTCTAGGTATGAATCGATAGGCGACCTGAAAGGAAGGATGCACGCACGCACACACACAGAGGACTATTTGAAGAGACTGCAGGTTTGACCACATATATAAATGCATACTGTGAGCTGGCAATTTTCATTATTAATGAGCTGAGAGATACAGTCCCATCCTCGCTTCTTCTTACTTCTGCTTCCCTGTGGGAAACACCCTCTCACCTTTTGCAACAATTAAACTTTCATCAGTTCAGCTGGGTAAAATAAATCCTGTATATTGTGATGGCTGCTCTGCATGCAGAGCATAAAACAAAAGGGGAATCAATATAGAGGGGCCTTTTCTGATGGCTGTGCTTTTGACAGTGCCTTTTGTCGCCAAAGGAGCCTACGGATACTATAGCTGTATGCTAATGAACCAGTGTTGTCCCATTAACCCACAGTGCATGGGCTCCCCGGATTTTGCTGGGCCTTTCTTTCTTTCTTTCTGAAACCTCTCCCTCGATCAATATTTGATGAGGGTAATTTCAAAGACTTGTTTAGTATGATCTCCACATAAGGAGTCCTTCAGAGTATTTATCACGTTGGAGGGATAATTACATTCAAATCCTGAGACACTGTTGCTAGGTTACTGCCGCTTGCCATTCCTCTAGCTTTTGTGTATTCAGAG
Source organism: Anolis apletophallus (assembly GCA_030556195.1). Taxonomy (NCBI): domain Eukaryota; kingdom Metazoa; phylum Chordata; class Lepidosauria; order Squamata; family Anolidae; genus Anolis; species Anolis apletophallus. Next base: position 59,516,762 of record JARBWK010000010.1, on the reverse strand, counting down.
TTCAATCTCGCCTACCTCCCTTCTTGCTCCTCCTCCTTGGCTGAGATCTTTTCAATATTAGGATTAAAATGGGGAGGAGGCATGAGGCTTAAGCCAAAAGATCCTTTTAATGAAGCATACAGGCCCATTACTGCCTCAGAAGAGCACTGCCAGTCACACTCGGAGTCTCCACCCACTAGGACAGGAATCAGGTGCAGAGAAGATGAAGGGCTGTTGAATGATCCGCTTGAGATAGATTATGGAAGTGGGATGGTGATAAAGAGGGCATATTGTTTCAGCAGAAGGCTCTGGGGATGCACAGCTCCATGGTAGGAATAATAACAATGCATTTCCTTTCCCCTTTTGAAATCTTGAATTCAAAGCAGAGTGGTATACCACATTCAGATATCCATTCAGAGGGATAAGAGATATCTCTTTACTTTCAGATATTATATACTTTCCAAACTGTACTGACTTTCCAGGAACAACCTTGGTCATTTCTGGGAGCTCAGAAAGTCATAACTATATATTCATAGGTTGCTGGGCATTGTGGATACTGAGGCTGGAATCTTATTGGTGAAATATGCTTATGGAAGCTGAGGGCTATGCCATTGTATGTAATGTTAAAGATATTGCGGAAGAAGACAAATGCACTACCATCACCACATGAAATATAACTTCCCGAGCACTGGAACGCAAGCTCTGCATTTAATAATAATAATACTTTATTACTTGTGAGTCGCCCTCCACCAATGGTGCTCCGGGCGACTTACATCCTTTAAAAACACAGATACATCAGTTAAAACAGCAGATATGAGCCGTAGAAGGCTCTGCCATCCATCCAGTTCAGTCCCCGAAAGCCTGGCGGAAGAGCCAGGTTTTCAGGCCAGCCAGAAATCTGGCCGGGGCCAGTGTGGCCCTGAGCGCAGGCGGGAGCGAGTTCCAGATCGTAGGGGCCGCCACCGAGAAGGCTCTTCTACGGGTCTCTGTCAGCCGGGCTTCTCTCACCCCAGGGATAGCTAACCGGACGCCGTTTATTACGCGTGCGGGTCTTTCGCAGCGTTGGTCTGTCAGCTGATCGCCCAGGTAGGCTGGTCCCATTTTTTGCCGAGCTTTGAAGGTTATCACCATGAGTTTGTAGATCGCTCTAAGCTCAATGGGTAACCAGTGAAGATCTTTTAAAATTGGTGAAATATGGCTCCTGGCCGATGCCCCGGAGATGAGTCTGGCCGCTGCATTCTGGATGAGTCTCAACCTCCGAGTCGTGGCCAACGGTAGGCCCACATACAAGGCGTTGCAGTAGTCAAGACGGGAGACCACAGTGGCGTGAATCACCATCCTCAGCGCCTCTGGTGGTAGATAGGGGGCCAACCGTCGGGCCCTACGGAGGTGAAAGAAGGCACCCTTAGCAGCGGCCTGGATCTGAGCCTCCATCGTCAGTTTCTCGTCCAAGAGTACTCCTAAGCTCTTTACCACCGGGGCTACGGACAAGGGCTCACCCTCAGAGGGTGGTAGTGGAGAGTGGGGGTCGGGTCGGCCGGGCCAGAAGATCTCCGTTTTCGCTGGGTTGATCTTTAGCCTGTGTGCTCTGAGCCAGCTTGTGACCGCCTTCAGCCCCCGGCTAAAGCTTTCGGGTACCGACAGCACCCCTGGGTCGAGCTTCAGCAGCAGCTGCGTGTCATCGGCATATTGATAACAGTTGAAACCGTGGCTTCTAGCGATACCGGCCAGGGGCTGGACGTAGATGTTAAAAAGGGTGGGGGACAGGATGGCACCCTGCGGAACTCCACACTCCAGCCCACATTTCCTGGAGATTTAGTGGACAGTAGATCATGAGGAACCCTGGGTGGCTTCCAACTGAAATTCCACAGCCAGGAGAAGAAAACACATGCTATCCTTCCAGATCTTCAGATGTTCTCTTTGGATCTTCAGCATATGCTAGCAGGCTCTCTGAAAATCCAGGAGAGTGACATCTTTTATTTTTATGTTGCAATTGTTTGGTGAGCCACACAGAGAACTTCTGTTTAAATATAGTGTGAAACAGTAAATAAACAATTAAGCTGAAATATAAATCTGCATAATTTTTCTCCCAGAACAGAATACATATGTGCTTTTCTTTAAAGTGGTTATTTAAAATCAATCTCTTTGAAACAAACTCATAAGAATTATGTTGTAACATCTAGCAAAGTGTGAACACTGTTGCATAGCTAATCTGCACATTAATCTGAGAAGTGCACTTGAGCACATCTTTTATAGGAAACCATAAGAATGAATTTTTCCCCATACCAGGGAGGGAAAGGGGTTTTTTCGCACACAGAACCTGAGTGAGAAAATAGCTGAGGGAAAGCCTTGTGGGGCTGTGAATGTAAGAAAAAGGTTAAATGATGATATATGAAACTAATGCTGAACGGTTAAAGGAGATTCCTAAGTTGCAAAAATACTTACATTTTCTTCAATTTGGTATGCATGTTTGTTTGAGAAAGGGATCAACAGAAAGAGGGATTTTTGGGGAGGGGGGTGTCACTCATTTAGAGTAAAAACAATGTTTTCTTCCTGCAATCTGAACTGGCTTTATAACATTGTCAAACTTACAATTTTAATTTGCTATAAAATCTTACTATGGTCTTTAAGATACCTTACCTACCAAGGGTGTAGCAACTGGAAGGATGCAAAATAACCATGTCTTCAATAAGAATCCCCCTCCACCCATTCCCCATGTCCCAGATTCTAGCATTGCAGTAAATTAACACTTTAATTAAGTTAAGCTTTTAGAAATAAAGTTTAGGAATCCAAAGCAAAATTCTTATTAAAATGCTTTAATTTACTGCCCCTGTAACCTGCCTCTGACATCCAATATTAAAAGAAAGAGAAAGGTAAAATGCTATCAAAACATACCCCAAACATATATGAATAATCAAGAAGAAGAATGGAGAAAAATATCATATTACAATTCAATACATTTTATTTTGATTTTTGTGTAACCTGACTTAAACTGGGTCCACAGATATAACACTACATCCATCTAGACCACCACGTATGTTACTTCTTACATCTTGGCCTTGCTATGTGTATTTGAATATCCCTGGGTTGAGTTCAAGAAGATTTTCCTTTGAAGCATTTTAATATATGCATGTAGCTTACCAACATTTGTTGAATATGAGACATACAGATAATTTAAACAGGGTTGAAAAATGTGTGATTACTAGCACACACATATCAAGCTCAAGGCCCACGTGCCTAATCCAGCCACTTGTGTCATTTTATTTGGCCCTCCATATGCTGGACTACAACTCCTGTAATCCTTATCATTAGACATCACGACAAGAGCTGAAGGGAGCTGTGATACAGTAACATCTGGAAGACTGCAGTTTGTTCTGTTTAGTCAAAATAGTGGAGTTTGATTTTAGATACAAGACTTGTGGATATGATTTGTGACATTTATTTATTATTCAATTTTATACACCACCACTCCCAAAGGCTCAGAGCGGTTTACAAATAGAATAACACAATTCACACTAAAACAGTAAAAACCAACGTTAAAAATATCCAGGTACATTAACCCAGCACGAAGGCTAGCCAAAGTAAATGGATTTTACAGGCCCTTCGAAAAGCTGTTAGGTCCCGCAATGCCCGGGCTTCGGTAGGGAGATCGTTCCAGAGTGACAGAGCTACAATTGAAAAGGCTCTGCGCCTAGTAGCTGTTAGGTGGTAGATCTTAAAATTGGGGATTTCAAGCAGGTTTTGATCTTCGGAGTGAAGTGATCTCTGGGTTTGGTAGGGGGAGAGATGGTCCCTCAAATACATAGGCCCTGGACCATACAAGGCCTTGAAGGTGAGTACCATCACTTTGAAGATAATTCAGTGCTCAATCGGAATTAAAATGCCCTTTAACATTCTTCAACCTCAGAATCATTATCCCCAGTCCACATGACAGATAAGTGATGGGAAGTGTCATTCAATACCATCTAAGGACCCAAACTGGGCAAAGACTAAAGAGCACTGACTACTATGTGAAAAAAATATAGTTGGTCATTTGCATCCATGGATTCCAAAGCCTTTTGAAGGCAACCATAAGGCTGATGTTGCCCTTGATGAAAATGAGACACTCCTGCTCTAGCATAAAGATTATTAAATCTGTTGTCATTCCTTGATTAAATACTCTCTTCTGTAACAACACATAATAATGTTACTGCACTTTCAATCTGTCAAATAGCACCTACTCCACATCAATGTTATTCTTACTTTTTACTTACCTCACTGATGTCATAGGATTTTTAAAGAGGCAGCTTATTGTGCATAAATTATCATGATCCATGACATCAATTAAACCTTTCATTCCCCACATGAAACTAAGTGAACAAACAACCAGTGGAAAGATGGGATGAAGATTTTTCAGAAATATAATTCTATGCACAAAAAATAGAAGAACTAAACTGCCTTTGTTCTCTTTCAGGTTTTAAATAATAAGACATACTGTACAATAGGTAGCGTTATCACTAATCCCCACAGTCGAGCTCAAAATAAGCTTACAAACTGTGTGGCAGTCAGTATGGGAAGAGCAATTATACTAACAGCAACAAGGAAAAAAAGGTCAGGTCTGAACTCCTCGGGTTATATGGAGGGTGAACATGACTGCTGTCAATTTTCAACACCAAAGAAATCCACAGCACATCTGTCTGAAACAGACAGAGACTGCATGCCACACTCTATATACTGAATTGAAAAGGAAGAATCCAGACTGACTCTTATTAGATTAGCCCCTAAATCAATCCACCTGTTCCCAAACAATTTGATTACCTCACATCCAGTTGAGACAGACCACTCATTGACATTCATCATGCACATGCCTGTTGATAACATTTTAGGTCAAGAGTTCAGTGAATGCTAAAAGAAAGTGTGGTTTATTGGCCATATAAGAAAAAATGAGAGTTTGCTTTAGTTTGTTGCCAGGCCTGCTTATATCTGGGGGTTTGTGGTGAGGCTTCTAAGTGAAAACAGCCCATTGGAAGGGAAATAGGCTATTCTATTACAGTAACGGGCATGTTTACATTGCAAAAACTGTCTTATAACAGATGTCTCACAATCTGCATTTGTATACCCAGGTGAATGAATCTTATAGAAATGTCAGTGAGCATAATAGCTGGCCATGTTGTGTGTACCTTTATATTACACAATTCGATTGCAACCTGGTGCCCTCTAGTTGTTTACAGCATTCTTGGCCAATAGCCACAATAACGGGGGCTGGTGAGAGTTGGAGGAAGTACCCAGAGAATACTAGGTTAAGAAAAACTGCAATAGCAGACTGCATTACATTCAATGTGTAAGAGCTTATGAATTCAATGGGTTTTGCTGTACTTGAGACTAAGCATAGGATCCAGGCTTTGCAGAAGATGTATACGTGTCTGTAGAAAATGAAATGTCTGTGCAAGGCTGTTTTTCTGTAAATAATATATTTTAGCACAAATCCCCTTTTGCAAAACTTTTACCAAATATCCCAAAATTTGGGGGGAAAAGTGGCACTTTCCATCTCTAGACAAGTGTGATATACCTTTTCAACAAGGATGAGAAAATTTTTCAAATGTTTTTTGTATCCTTAGTCCTGCTTAAGGAAACTTTCTTACCACCGGCAAGAATCAGGAAGAATGGTATTTACATCATGAAGAAAACTAGAGAGAAAGTGTGAAACATTCTTTTACCCAGGCTGTTAGGAACCCTTCCACTTACCTGCCCTTGTTTTCCCAGTTATTCCCTTGTGTTGCATTAGATTGGGTTACTGGGACCTATGATGATACCCTAAATGTGAGTTGTGGCTGTGTTCTTGTGTGGATTCATTAATTTTGTTATGCATGGCCTGAGTCAACTTCAGACTTCATAAAGAGTCAGAGACAACAAGAGTAGGTAGAACAATGTATTAACCTCTAATAATTTATTCTTCTAGCTCTTCCAAACCATAGGTAGTTCTCCCTTCTTTCTCAGACCTGAAATCCTTTCTACTTCAGCTCCAATTTGTGCTTCCATCAGTAGAAAGCCCTGTCTGTGTCAGCCCCAAAGCCTGTCAGTGCTAGTTCAAACCTTGTCTCTTCTCTGAGGCAAGCCTTTGCCTTTTTATATATTATGATTCCTGATAGCCCCCTTTCGCAGCCTTCCTAATCCATGATTGGTGCCTTCATACCACATCTGCGTAACACCTTCTCACAGATGGATTTTTACTCTTCAATATGCAATGTAAAGGGGTTTTCATTTGGCTTTTAGGCACAGTATGATAGATGCTATTCATCATTTGAGAGGATGAGAACAGTGCAAGACAAGAGCACAACCAATAATTCAATTTACAGCAGAGATTTGTCAGGACTTGATCTGACATTTTACTTTTCTGTTTGCAAAACACTTATATTTCATTATTGCAGATTTGCAGATAAAGACCTCTTGCTGATGTAGAATGCAGTATAACTTGTTTTCTGTACACCATTCTACTACAAGAAGAAGCAGTATTTCTTTAAGAAAGACTACTTTCCTCTTATAACCTCTAATGCAACCTTGGATGGTTTTTTTTATTTAAAAAAACAACTATTGTTCAAACTGCTTAGTTTTGCTGTAGCATCCTTAGCCTGTCTTGTTCTATATTCGGTCTGCAAATTGATTTAGATTGTCTGAATCCTTGCACTTGCTAAGATCAGCAGGTCTGAATGGCAAACACAATTAGATCCCCTAAGGCAGCTGATAGGCAACCTTTGACCTTTTAGAATTTTTGAACTATGAATCCCATGAGCCACAGTCAGAATGGCTAAGTATCAAGGGTGATGGGAATTTTTTTCTTTAGGAGTACATAATGTTTTCAATCCCATGTGCCACATTTGGGGTCAGCACACACATACACAGTTGCATGTGACTGCATCCCAACTCACATGCACACATAAAGTAGAGTGGGAGCTTTAGCTGTATACTCATAATTGTCGTAGTGAAGATTAGTGTGTGTGTAGTCACAAACAGTAGCAGAAGCTTTCCCCCTCTGTCAAACGAGCAAACTCACACCTTGGTCTTTGCATACACACACGCACACACAGAGTCTATTTACAGTGACTGAAGACTGGAATATTTCTCTGGCCTTTTTTCCTGGTACTTCCAGATAACTGGAGACTTCTTACTTGCAGCAGGTTGGTTTTGTAGTCCAATTCTTCTTGCTCCAGCCTTCAGTCTCCTCAAGCCACAAGCCTCTCACAAGCCACAGTAAACTCCAATCTTCCAACACCTCAACAATGAGCAACCCTTTTGCTCCTTTATTAATCCAGCAGTTACTTCACCCTGGCTGAAATTACACCAGGTAGTTTGGCTCACACACACACACTCAGGGGGAGTGTGTGTGTGAGAGAGAGATGGGGAGTGAGAGAGTAAGTATTAGCAGCGTGAGAGAGAAAGAGAAAGGGGCAGTGTGTGTGTGTAAGTACTAGCAGCGCGCGTGAGAGAGAGAAAGGGGGAGTGTGTGTGAGAGAGAGAGATGGGGAGTGAGAGAGTAAGTATTAGCAGCGTGTAAGAGAAAGAGAAAGGGGGAGTGTGTGTGTGTGTGTGTGTATTAGCAGCGCGTGAGAGAGAGAGAAAGGGGGGTTGTGTGTGTGAGATGGGGAGTGAGTGAAAGAGTAAGTATTAGCAGTGCGTGAGAGAAAGAGTGTGTGTGTGAGAGAGAGAGAAAGGGGGAGAGTGGGGGGTGAGTGAGAGAGTTTGGAAGCAGCGAGCGCCCGAGATCTGCTCCCTTTCCCCGCAGGTCTCCCTCGCAAATGAAAGGAGAGCCTGGGGAAAGGGAGCAATCCCTCTCGGGGGCTTGCTGCTTCCAAACCGCGGTTTAGAAACAGTGAGCACCCGAGATTTGCTCCCTTTTACCCAGGTCTCCCTCGCAAACGGAGGGAGAGCCTGGGGAAAGGGAGCGATCCCTCTTGGGTGCTCCTTGCTTCCAAACCACAGTTTGGAAACAGCGAGCGCCCGAGATTTGCTTTCTTTCTCCAGGTCTCCCTCAGAAAAGGATGAGAGTCTGGGGAACAGGCCCTGCCTGAGAGCCGGGTTTGGCCGGCTTGCGTCTTTCGCCAGGCTCGGCGGGGGATGCAAGCTGGATAAGCTCGGTTCCCAGGCAGGACCTGGGCCCTGCGGGGGGGGGCGTTCTCCCGGTTTGTGGCTCTGCCGGGCTCGGCAGAGCCGCGAACCGGGAGAGGGGCTCCCCGGGGTGCCCAGGTTCCCGCCTCCTCTGTTTGTGCGCCCACTGGTTAGACTCTATCCTGTGGGCTCACTTCCGGAGGAGGAGAGCGTCGCCCGGCCCCTCCTCTCCTGGGCCTCCCTTGCCTCCTCTGCCTTCCCTGTCAATCTTTTTCAATCGCTGTGACGGAGCACACAAGTGCCAGGATCAGCTGGTGTGCCACAGGAAAACCTCAGAGGGGGGAGAAAGGGGGGGAGAGGTTTTCTAGCGGCACACCAGCTGATCCCAAACGGCACACTAGTGTGCCACGTCACAGCGGTTCAGAAAGACTGCCTTACACTACTTGTTACTTAAGCAATGATAAAATCTCAAACAGTTTTGGGCCAAGTGATTGGGGAAACAGTTTGGGTGTTGCTAAAATGAGGGAAAGAGAATGTCCCTTCCCAAGGATCTCAACTGGCATTTCTGCTGTTACAACATGTTTACAGGAGTACTAATGCTGCCCATTTCAGAATCAGTGGTGGAAGGGGACACAGGTTAAAAGCTATACCCCAATCACTAGTTGAACACCTCAATAACATGGTGCATCTTCTAAGAGTGTCCTTGAAATAAGCCATTGACTTTAACTGGACTTACTCCCAGGGAAGATTGTAGCCTTTGTCTTTTAAAATACAATACTAGAAGCAGCTTCTGGAAGCCATTACTATTCCAGCAATTGGATATCTCTCCTTTCTGTCCTTGTGCCAATAATGTGAAGTCCATTTTTCTACCATATGAATAGCATTGCTAAAGTAAATACATTATCATTCCAATGGGCTGATAATGACAGCCAGCCTCCTCGTCTATTATGTGCTTCCAGCAACAACATACTGAAGCACCGAGCCATTGTTTTGACAGCATCATATATTTTATAACTCCATTTGGTTGAATAATGAGATTGCAAGCTATCAGAAAGGAGAAGAAATGGAAAACACTGAGCTATGAAGAAGAACTTGATCCTCCATGGTGCCTGGTGGTAGGGTGTGTGTGCCTGTGCGTTTGAAAATTCCTTAAAGTGCAGCTTCAGCAAAGGGCCTGGCGTGTCTTTATTCTCCACATACAGAGCCCCAAGCACATACAAAACACCCATAGTCAATGAACTGCAAGATATCTAGGGCTTTGAGTACTCCACCAACTTGAAAACTGCTTTTTTTCAAAGCTATTACTGCTGCTTACATAAGAATTATTAAGACAATTCCTAGTAATGAATATCCTGTTTCAAATATGATGTGTGAGTTGGCTATGTTTAAGGAAACAAAACATCCAATTAAGGGAACTAATTTCCAGATACGTTTGTATCTTATTTACATTCTTATCTTGTACAACTGCCTAAGCCCTCTGCCTTTCACATTCTTCTCCAGCTATTACACATACACTATTTTTAGAGCATTGGGCTTTGCCAAAGTTCTTTCCAATTCAAAGTAGTCAGTTGGTTACTTTATTTGTCCAATAATGCAGCACATGCTCTAAAGTTACATGATATGACAGAGATTCAAAATTCTTGAATTTGCAATGAGCATGTCTCAAAATACAATACCTCTAAGGAGGTGAAGAAATATTTTGACAAGGCAAGATTAATACCAAAGAACCATTTACCACAAGACAGACAAAAACCACAAAATGACAGAACACCTTTAGTAGTCACCTCCAGTTCTCAGCTGAGACCACTCAAACGCATCATAAACAAAATACAAACAATACTGGGAAATATCACTTTCAAAAGCTCTGGGAACCAAGTCTACAAACAGCTTTCAGAGTGTACATTTACAAGATGATTCTTTTATCATGTCAGAAGTGACCTGAGAAACTGCAAGTCACTTCTGGTGTGAAGGAACTGGCTGTCTCCAGAAACGTTGCCAAGAGGACACCCAGATGTGTTACCATCTTGTGTAAGGCTCCTCTCATGTTCCTGCATGGGAAGCTGGAGCTGACAGACAGGAGCTCACCCTATCTCATGGATTCAAACCACTGACCTTCAGGTCAGCAGTTCAGCTGACACAAGGGTTTAACCCATTGTGCCCCCATGGCTCAACATGATACATATCATGGATACAAGGATAAATCCATGTCACAAACCTTAGATGCTAACTCTGTCCCCAAATCTACCATGGGATGAATATTACAGGTATCAATATCATAGCTCACAACATCAGAGGTGCAATATCTTATACCTCCTTCAATCTGATATATGCCATCCTATTCCAACAATGCCATTACTGCACAAGGAGAACAATCTCTATAGAAGAGGATTAATGGACACAAATCTGGTATTAGAAGTGGCAATACTATGTTTAATTCTATTTCAATATTTATATTTGGTAGGTTTTAAATTGTATCGCTTTTAAGGTTATGAAGCGCTTTGAGTCTAAATTAGGAGAGAAAGGTGAGTACAAAAAATAATAACAACAGTAATACCTAAAAACTAGTCGCAAAACATTGAAACCATTCAGGACATACAATAAGATATTTACCAGTCATGGTTCTTGAACAAGGAAATAAGAAAAGAAGACTATAAAGAGAAACAATTGAATTATCTTCACAAATTTCAATCTATTAGCAAAAGTATGAAGAAAGACAGTGGCTTCATGGAACACTACTTATTTTAATACAAGATTCCTTGTTTTAGCACATATATTGAATTGCATCTTTCTAGAGAGTTTTGAACCCAGGGAAACTGACTTTTGGTAAGCAGATTTATTGCTTTCACACAGCAACATTATCTGACCACTGTAAAAATCTGAAAGTCCTTTATAACTTAGGGGAAGAACATCTTTGCATCTTTCTCAATCCTATTATATTCTGTCCCACTCCCACGCCGATGTAAATATGTCTTATGCCCGAGAAATTAATACCTTTCACTACTGCATCTGAAAAAAGGGGGTATACCCACCAAAGCTCATATTGAAAGGAAAACTAGTTAGCCTTAATGGTACTGCCATATTTTCCCCATCTTTCTCCCTTTGTCTCTTTTTATCATGCAAGAGATCAACATGACTACTTCTTTGAAAATGGCATCATAAAAAAGCAACTTTGCTAGAGGTAAGTAGTGCTGAGGGTGGTCAGTGGCTGGATAGAAAACTGGCTGAGAACTCTAGCTAAATTCTGCCATGAAAGAATGAAATAAATGAATTTGAATGTGCTCAGTTATATTCTACCCCTCTGAGCCATCAGTCAATAAATAATACTAAATTGAGCTATCACTCAAATTCATGAGTTTGAAATGTTGGCAGTAGGCTGCTTCCGTGCAGATTCTAACAATACAATGTTGACTTCATTTTTTAAAAAAGAAATCCCTGTCTTCCCAACAGAAATTTTAGACCATTTTCTTCCAAGCTATAGAACAGATTCTCACCACATGGATGAAATAGCTCTTTTGTTTCAAAATGTGCCACTTGGAGGTCTTGAAAAAAGAAACTTCTCATTCTACAGTCAATGTTCGGGCTTCTCTTAAAGAACTAATATGTAACCTGTGGGTCTAAAATATGCATACACAAAATTATTTTGCTAGTTGGACCCCACTGTCTGCAAACTTTAATTTAAAAAGTAAATGATAATATTGAATTATATCAGAGGTGTTTGCAAGGGCAGAGCACAGAAACCTGGTTGGTGAGAATGGTAGCATCATCTGCCACCTCTCTCAATATGCTCTGTTCCTTCTGGGTTTAGTTGTAGTCCATGGTCCTCACATGATGGAGATGGAGAGTGGCTTTTTCCTGCATTGAGGATCCATCGAAAACAACTGGACTACCACAGAACTAATGTGTGATACAAAATGAGGACCTGCTATTAACCATTGTCACCTTTCCTTTCATGTATGGTTGTAAAAACATATTTTGCTTAATTAATAAACCAGTGGAATTTTGGGACCTTTCATGGTGGATTCTGTGCATTTTGTTTGGCCAATAAAGGTATAATGCTTTGGGAGAATTTATTGTCCTTTGCTGAATGAACACAACAGCTACTTAGATTGCCTGCACCCTTTCTATTTGCTTTGGCCAATGTAGCACACCCCTAAAAGATCAATGAATGATCAAAAAAGTTTATGTAAAAGCTATAAATGCTAACTCATAATGCACTGATGGAAATTTGGAATAGTTGCTGTAATTTATATGGGAACACAATACATTTCATCATAGAGGGGATAACTATCTCCAAATGATCTGTGTGCACTTGGTCTGCTGTCTAAGTGCTATTGATGGGAAACTCCAAGGATTCCATTCTTTTTTTCTTACAGGTTTTAGTACTCTTTTCACCAGACCTGCCCAGGACAGACCTTGCAGTGTAATAGAGAAGGGTCATTGTCAGAGAGTAGGGTAGAGAATTAACCTCTAAGAGGAAGTGTGGTGGGAGAGAATACCAATCATTGCAACAACAAAAAAGACAAATACAGGTATAAAGTATATGTATACCTGTCATCTTATGAAGAGTCATGGTGGATCAAATGAAAGGGGCTATATAGTTCAGCGTTTTGTTTGCACAGTAGCCAAACACCATTTGGATTATGTTGATATTTTATGCATATAAGTTTGCTTACACATATAGCTGTGGTATTTTTTAGTATTGTGTAACATCTGCATTCGGTTCACATCATGTAATTCACATTTATGAATTAACCGTGCTCACAGTTATGTAGGTGGTGTTTCATATAAGCAAAAATTGAACAAATGGTTGTGTGATTTGGATGGTCCAGAATAGTTTTGCCACTTGATAAACTAGGGCTATGGAACCAACATTGTCAATTTCCCATTTCACAATAGGATAATGAGCTGGTACATTTGCAGAAACACAATTGGTTGCAAAATGTTGGTATTTTGCAGAAAGTGGTATAACATTACTACCCCATAATTATATTAGACTAGTTTGAACATTTGTAAATTTCATTCTCACAGTCAAAAAACCAGAGGAGTGCCATTTTCTCCTGGCTGCAAGATAGTGATTCAGAACTGTGTAGTTTTAGAATTGTATTTACTATTGGGGAACGAAAGGGCATGGGATGGGGTGGGGGAGGAATAGTATTTCTTTCATAGCTGTTGTGCACATAGTTGTCTTCATCCTGCAATGCTAACTTATAGTAAAGCGGCATAATGTACAGGCGAAATTCTACATATATTGATTTGGAGGCTTAGAATTGTATTAGTTTAATGTAGTAAGTAGAGTTGCCAGGTGGAATAAGATAAGGGGGTATTGTTCTTTTTACAGGTGGGTAGAAGAGGAAATTTCAACACCAGCTGAATCTCCCTCTTTTCCCCAACTGTTAACGGGACAGAAGCTATATTTCTTATTTCACTTGGCAACCCTAGTCTGGGGAGACTGCTGGTGATGTTTCATCAGCTTTTTCATAACAGAGAACAGAAAAGAAAAAAGAAGCAATGAAGAAAGGAAACAATAACAATCAAATGAAGGTTAAAATGTTTTTTAATCAAGGAAAATTAAACTTATGCAAAGAAAGAGACTCCCTAATGGGAGATAACTATCAAAGGTCTGTGCTTGAGTTCTGCATTCTGCTTTATGAGCTAAACAAGTCTCAGATTTCTTGGCCCCAGTGTATTCAGAAATACGCACAATGTGCAAAGGGTAGTGAGAACAAAGTATAACTGTCAGAAAATGGGTACCAGCTGAAAGCATCCAATGAAGTGAGAGGAAAATGGAATAAAGGAGACACTTTCTTCTTATTAATTGTTATATAGAGTGGGGCAGGGAGAGCGTTTAAAAAAAATGTACAAAGACTGATTCACAGTCTTTGTCTTGTTGCTATAACACCTTTTTAGCTGGGTCACTACGGAGGAGGAATGTGCCTGAACAACTGGAATTTGCTTAAATGAGTTTCTGGTTGAGGTGGGATTCTTCCTGGTGGGCTCCAAATTTCAGCAGCATTCTCTCCACTCTTCTGGGAAAGCAAGCAACTGTGTATAGTGGAATGCTTTCATGGCTGGAATCACTGGAATGTTGTGTGGTTTCCAGGTTGTGTGGCCATATTCTACCAGCATTTTGTCCTGGGATTTCACTTGCATCTGTAGCTGGCAACTTCAGATCTTCCAACTGTGTATATTTTGGCACAATCCTATCCACATCTGTAGCACACTGAGCCAAGGGGTTTTTAAGTGAAATCACATATCAAAGGTAAAATCCTCCTGTTGACTTACAGTGGTATAATCAGGTGGCATATCAACATAAGTACTTCTATAGTGTGCACAGAGGCAATCTCCAGTAGGCTTTTCTGAGCTACAGTATAACATCAGAGGGTACTAAGTCATTCCCCTTCACAAATCGGTTGCTGAGTGTGCATTGATAGTTAATGGGGCCTGGGCCCAACTCCTGCTCTTAATCATGCATGGGTTGTGGGATGTGTCTGGGTCTTTTGTATTGGCTGTCTGGATATCCAAAAGATATACATGGGTGGATTTTTCAGCCTCACCAGCATCATTTTTTTGTCTTGGGTAGGCACAGCTGTCATTACAGTTCACTTCTATCTCTTGGATCATGCCCATATTCCCATAGCCATTTCACATAAAGTAGGTCATAATATAAGTGGTTGAGTGATTCCATGGGCTGCAGTTCCCCTAAGTACATTTTCTGAACCCTGGCTAAGATACTTCATGGCAATGTTACTCTACATACATACACATGCATATTGTTGCACACACTCTACTACTACTAATCATGATGTACAGGTTACTCTCACACCAGATTGTCAGAAATAACAGAGTGATGGAGAGGTAGGTTTGCTCTGGACTGTGCATTGATGGTTGCATTGACTAGCATATACCAATGCTTTGGTTTCCCTCATCCTGTCACGATGCAAGGACTCGGCCGGCCCGTTAATCACACACACAGAGATGGTAATCAGCTAACTATTTATTGAGTAATAAAGAACAGATGAAAAGGTAATTGTCCATCAAAATATAGAAAAGTTCAATCCAAAAATAGGGAATGTGTAGTATAGTCCAAAAGCAAAGTCTTGGCAATAGTAAAGTCCAATGGCAAAGGTCTTGGCAAAGGCTCCGCAAAACAAAGCGGATCAAGGAACAAGGCTCCGCAAGCAAAGCGGATCAAGGAACAAGGCAAGGTTCAAACAGACCCCAAGAGAACTTCTTGGCAAGGCACGAGCCGGCAACTTGGCTCCGTGATCTTTCACTCACTTCACTTCGCTTAGATTAGAAGTGGCCGAGGTACTGAGGATCCTTTCCCACGGATCCTATACTTAAACCCCGGGGCGAGGTCCCCGACGCTCTAGGCTTCGGCGGTAATCTGTGCTACGGGATCTAGCGCTTCTCTGACGCTCTAGACTGCGGTGCCAATCCCTCCTACTGGACTCGATGCTCCGTCTCCTATCAAAGCTTCGTCCTTGCCTCCCAGCACCTGGCTCACTATCTTCATGACAGTCGAACTCCCTTTCAGCTTCCATGGCCTCATCGCCCATGTTTTCCCAAATTCGTTCCTGTGATCCGTACCCACCCGGTTTCTCATAACATTCATCGCTATCAGCACTTTCTGAATCAGCCTGACCTTCCCATTCCTCATAGGCATCCGGCCATCCCTCATCCCAAGCCAGACTCTCTGTGGGAGAAGAAGGCCCAGCTAACTCATTAACCCCTTCCTCCATTTCCTCCTCAGCTGCGGCTGGCTCTAATGCAAGTGGGACCCCCGGTGTTGCCCCCTGCCCCCCAGGCACGAAAGAGAACTGGGTTGCTACACTATCCCCCCCCCTCAGGGCCCCTCCGAGGCCTCCCGCAAGGCTTGGGCTTGTCGGGATACTTGCGGTGAAAACGGGCAACAATGTCCGGGGCGTGAACATCCCGAGCCGGTGTCCAAGAACGCTCTTCCGGTCCAAAACCTTTCCAGTCAATCAAATACTCCAACTTCCGGTATCTGAGGTGGGCATCCAGGATGTCCTGTACCTCAAACTCCTCCTCCCCGTCGCGCATCACAGGAGGGGGTGGCTGCATCACATCAGGCCGCACCCCCTTCGCCGGCCGCAACAGGAAACGGTGGAAGACCGGGTGGATCTTCATGTCCGCGGAAGCTGTAGTTTGAAGGCAACAGGTCCCACACTCTCCAACACCTTGTAGGGACCCAAAAATCTCGCATCCAGTTTGCGGCTAGGTCTCTGCGTAGGCAAGTTCTTGGTAGACAGCCAAACTTTGTCTCCCACCTGGATCTCCGGATCCTCCTGGCGCCGCCGATCAGCCATCCGCTTGTAATCCGCTTTAGCCTGGTCCAATTGAGTGCGCAGCATCTCTTGCAAGGCAGTGAGCTCCTGGAGCCAATCTTCCGCTGCGGGCAAGTCCCCCGACTGGTCTACCGGAGGGTAGAACTGAGGATGATGTCCGTAGTTGGCAAAGAAAGGAGTCTCTTTGATCGATTCTTGCGTCGCATTATTGTAAGCAAACTCCGCCAAAGACAACAATGACGCCCAATTGTTCTGCTGATAGTTCACATAGCACCGCAGATACTGTTCCAACGTGGCGTTAACCCTTTCGGTTTGCCCATCGGTCTGGGGGGTGATGGGCCGTAGACATCCGTGCTTCAATCCCCAGCAACTTCTGCACAGCCCGCCAGAACTGGGAGTTGAATTGGGTGCCCCGATCCGTCACCAAACTCTGAGGCAGGCCATGCAAGCGAAACACATGTTGCACAAACATATCAGCAGTCTCTTTAGCAGTGGGCACCCCCACACAGGGGATGAAGTGACCCATCTTGGTGAGACAGTCCACCACGACCAGGATCGTGTTGAACCCCTTGGACTTGGGCAAGTCGGTGATGAAATCGGCCGAAATCATCTTCCAAGGTGCGGACAGGGTCGGGAGTGGCTGGAGCAAGCCGGCCGGCTTGCCCCCTTGCTGCTTGGCCCGCTGGCACACAGGGCAAGAGCTGACATAGTCCTCCACGTCCCGCCGCACTTTGAGCCACCAGAAATCCCGCAGCACTAACTGTAGAGTTTTGAACAGTCCAAAGTGACTCGCGGCCCGGCTATCATGACAAAGTCTGAGAATCTCCTCCCGCTCGGGCCCGGGAGAAACATAAATACCCTCACGGTGGTAGAGGACCCCATTCTTGACTTGAAAAGGGGATTGCACCCCCTTGGTTAACTGTTCTTGCACCCAAGGGTCTCCCTGTTGTCGAGCTTGAATCCGGTCACTCAAAGGTCTCTTGTCCCCCGGGGCTGGGTTGACCACCGGGGGCGGCGCAGGGGCTGCGCCAGTGGCGGCAAAGTTTTCCACTATTAACAGCCGTGCCTCAGGAAGCCCTTCTCCTCCGCGGACATACTCCGGCTTCCGAGACAACACATCAGCCTGTTTGGTCTGCTTGGGGGTCACATAGTGAATGCGGAAATTGAATCTCTCAAAGAACAGGGACCATCTCTGTTGCCTCTGGTTCAATTTGCGCTGAGTCTTCAAGTGCTCCAAGTTCCGGTGCTCGGTGTGAACTTCCACCGGAAATTTGGCCCCTTCCAGAAGGTGTCTCCAAACTTCAAAAGCTACTTTAATGGCCAGGAGCTCCTTCTCCCAAATGGTATAGTTCTTTTCCGGCGCCGTCAGCTGCTGGGAGTAGTAGGCACAGGGCAATATGTCTGCCCCCTGCAGTTGTAGCAGGGTCGCTCCCACTGCTACATCCGAGGCATCAGCTTGCACGATGAAAGGGGTGCGGGGGTTGGGATGCTGCAAAAGCGGCTGCATGGTGAACAGCTGCTTCAACTTCCGGAACCCCACGTCCGCCTCCGGTGTCCACCGGAACGGCACCTTTCCTCGCAAACACTGAGTGATGGGGTCAGCCCACTTGGCAAAGTCAGGAATGAATTTTCTGTAGTAGTTCGCAAAGCCCAGGAATGGTTGAATGTCTTTTTTGCTGGCAGGGGCCGCCTAGTCAGCCACAGCTTGGACCTTGGTATCATCCATGGCTATGCCCGTGGGAGAGATGCGGTAGCCCAGGAAATCCACCTCGTGGAGATCAAACGCGCATTTCTCCAGCTTGGCATAGCGACCATGGTCTCTCAGTCTCTGAAGCACTTCCTTCACATGGCGGTCGTGGGTCGCCTGGTCAGGAGAAAAAATTAGCAGGTCATCCAAATACACTGCCAGATAGCGATCTAGCAGGTCCCGAAAAATGTCATTCATGAAATGTTGGAAACTTCCCCACTTGGTCTGGAATGCGGTCTTCCACTCGTCGCCTTGGCGAATCCGCACCAGATTATAAGCACCCCGGAGGTCTAATTTGGTGAAGACCTTGGCGCCCCGCATACGTTCTAACAGTTCTGGGATCAGTGGCAGGGGGTAGCGGTTTCGAATCGTGATCTTGTTGAGCTCCCGATTGTAATTACAAAGCCGCAGCTCCCCCGATTTCTTCTTGACAAACAGGATTGGCGCCCCGGCCGGGGACTGAGAAGGCCGGATAAATCCCTTTCGCAGATTCTCATCCAGAAACTCTCGGAGGGCCTGCTGCTCCGGGTCCGAGAGAGGGTAGAGTCTTCCACGGGGGATAGGGGCTCCGGGCTCCAACTCAATGGCACAATCGTAGGGTCGGTGAGAAGGTAAACGTTCCGCCTCCTTCTCGCTAAACACATCCCAAAATCCTGCATACTTTTTGGGCAGCATGGCGGCTTGTTCTACCTCTTGAGCCTGACAAGCCCGGGCCGTCATGCAATGTCCCTGGCAATGTTCAGAGGAAAACACCAACTGTCTCTTGGCCCATGAGATCTGTGGATCATGAAGAGTCAGCCAAACGATTCCCAGAATCACCGGGAAGTCCGACAATTTGGTTACAAGAAAGAAAATGTCCTCTTTGTGGGAGCTCGTCCACATCTTGGTAGGGGCAGTGTCACGGTCCCGGCTTTCAAGGTTCTCCCATCAATGGTCTGTACGCCCTTGGGCTCTTTGAGATCATGAAACTGTAATTCGGCAGACTTGGCATAGTCTGCATCGATGAAATTGTTGGTAGCCCCTGAATCGATCATGGCATGCACCATCATCGGCCCCTTCTCTTGCGACCAGAAGGAGACCATCACCAAAAACAATTGTCCAGTCTGGAGTTCTGGGGGGAGGTCGGTGACTGCAGCTGAGTTAGCGAACCCTCTTAAACTCGGCCGACCCCTTTCCCCGCCGTTTGGGTAGCTTCTTCAGTCCCCTGGGGCCCCTCGAAGGCAGCAGAGGCCCGGGGAGTCTTGCCGCGTGGCTTCTGGGGGCATTCTCTAGAAAGGTGTCCAGCTCCCCCACAGTACCAACACAAATTCAAACGCTGACGCCGAGCTTTCTCGGCAGCATCTACTTTCGGCCTCACATGCCCAAGCTGCATGGGTTCCGGTTCATCAAAAGGCTGGGGAGCTGGTGCGAACGGCCGAAACGAGAACTGGCTGGCTCCCGTTTCCTTCCGCGCCCCCGGTCGCTCCCCGGACCCTTTGTCCCATCGCTTCCGGGTCTGCATTCCGGCCTCCACCCGTATGCTCACGGTGATCGCCTCCTCCAGGTCTGCAGGCCAAGTGGCCCCTCGCAGGATTTCCTGCTGCATCTCCGGCGACAGGCCTTTCATGTACTGGTAACGCAGGGCGGCGGGGTTCCAGTCGACTTGGGCGGCCAGTACACGGAATCGGGAGATGTACTGAGACAGGGGCATGTCCTCATCGACAAACGATCCAGCTCCTTTTCCGCCAACTCACTTCACTGGTCTCCCAAGTGGTCTTGATAGCCTCCAGAAACGCCGCCAACGTGGCCACTTGCGGGGATGCCACCTTGAGCTGCGTAGTCGCCCATGCCGCCGCGGTGCCCTCCAGTAGCGTATAGACAAAGCCCACCTTGGCTCGTTCAGTGACGAACTCCGTGGGCCGAAGTTCCAGGTACATTTCACATTGTCCAATGAACACATTGACTTGAGCCGGGTTGCCCCCGAACCGGGCCGGGGTGGACACAGAAGGGAGCCGGCCCGCCCTGGCCCATAGTTCTCCCAGTTCCTGCTGCAGCGCTGCAACTTGAGCATCGGTCAATTGGGCCATTGTGCCGGCCTGCCGTCCGCACTTCCTCGAGCGTCCCGTGATGTGAAAAAGGGGTTCGTGGAGTACCTCGGCCAACTGTCACGATGCAAGGACTCGGCCGGCCCCTTAATCACACACACAGAGACGGTAATCAGCTAACTATTTATTGAGTAATAAAGAACAGATGAAAAGGTAATTGTCCATCAAAATATAGAAAAGTTCAATCTAAAAATAGGGAATGCGTAGTATAGTCCAAAAGCAAAGTCTTTGCAATAGTAAAGTCCAACGGCAAAGGTCTTGGCAAAGGCTCCGCAAAACAAAGCGGATCAAGGAACAAGGCTCTGCAAGCAAAGCGGATCAAGGAACAAGGCAAGGTTCAAACAGACCCCAAGAGAACTTCTTGGCAAGGCACGAGCCGGCAACTTGGCTCCGTGATCTTTCGCTCGCTTCACTTCGCTTAGATTAGAAGTGGCCGAGGTACTGAGGATCCTTTCCCACAGATCCTATACTTAAACCCCGGGGCGAGGTCCCCGACGCTCTAGGCTTCGGCGGTAATCTGTGCTACGGGATCTAGCGCTTCTCTGACGCTCTAGACTGCGGTGCCAATCCCTCCTACTGGACTCGATGCTCCGTCTCCTATCAAAGCTTCGTCCTTGCCTCCCAGCACCTGGCTCACTATCTTCATGACAGTCGAACTCCCTTTCAGCTTCCATGGCCTCATCGCCCATGTTTTCCCAAATTCGTTCCTGTGATCCGTACCCACCCGGTTTCTCATAACATTCATCGCTATCAGCACTTTCTGAATCAGCCTGACCTTCCCATTCCTCATAGGCATCCGGCCATCCCTCATCCCAAGCCAGACTCTCTGTGGGAGAAGAAGGCCCAGCTAACTCATTAACCCCTTCCTCCATTTCCTCCTCAGCTGCGGCTGGCTCTAATGCAAGTGGGACCCCCGGTGCTGCCCCCTGCCCCCCAGGCACGAAAGAGAACTGGGTTGCTACACATCCACTATAATGAGACTACAGTAGGCTGACCTACTCATTCTTCTCAATCACTTTAGGAAATTTTATTTAAAAATCAGATGCTCCTGGTATGACCTATTTCTTCTCTCTTTTATCTCTTTATTTTCCCCACCTACTTACCTAAGCCAACCTTGCTCAATACTTCTACTCTCAGAAATGTCCATCAGAAATCGCCTCTAGTCTTATAATCATGCCATCTATAAAATACAGCTCCTTCTCTATTCATTTCCAGTTGTGTTTCTATTCCCTCACATAAAATAACCATTTTCTAATGCTTAATCTATCTTTTCCTAGTTTGGTGCCTATCTGGTGTTAATGCCTTCAGGTCACCTCAGCCTCAATCACCAAGATTGTGTATGTGTCTGTACGTGTGTATTAGAATAATTATATTATATCCCAAACTTTGTCAAGGAATCTCAGGGTGGTGTACATTTAAAACACTATAAACAATCTAAAACAGTTACAGACTGGAAATAATAAAATAACTCAAATAGGATAAAACCCTAGTAAACAACTTGAAACAGTTTAAAAGCAAGTTGAGTCTAAACTCTTTCATACAAAACTATCTTTTGATTTGGTGCTGAAATGAAATAAAGAATGACAAGGGTGGCAGGTTAGGTATGATGGGCATTGTTGATCAGAACATTTGGAGGGAATTGGTTCAGGGGGAGCTGTGAAAAATCTATTTTATACTCTATTCCTAGGTTTAATTTCCCATCTTTTCCTAGCCTGATCTTTCCCTTCCATGTATTCTGATATAATAGTCCCAATTCCAAGGTTCACCTGTGCAACAATACGTACAAGAATTCTATATGTTCATCTTCCTAGTGCTTTGCTAGAAGTTGATTGGACTATGTTTTCTTCATAAATAAATAAATATGTCCATTGATCTCTCAGAATGCAGATACTGAATGATGCAATATTGAACTGTCCAATTCCATATTCACAGATGGTTCCTCATGCAAAGACAAGGAGAGGATGAAGATACCTGATGAGTGTGGAAAGTATTTGTCTAATGTCACATGGTAAACCCTATTTTCCTTAGTAGAGTTTCATGATACACAGCAGAAATCTGGCCTTTAATCCTCGCTTCCCTTGATTACATGAAATCACATCCTTAAGCATTCTCACTTTTATTTTAAAAAGACTAGATTTAGTATATCCTCCCTCAAATTATAGCTCACCTGAATAGATAATTAAAAGACTATTAAGGAAGATACATTTTGATATGTAATTATACTGACTTCTCCTGTAGTAGCAGGACTTCAAAAATGTTTGCAAAACAGATCCCACTTTTTAATTTTGGCATTTCAGTAATTGCTGCTTGTCATGGATATTCATTGTTATTCTTTTTTCCTAATAATATTGCAGTTTCTCAGGAGACATGAGACAAAAGAACAGAAAATATTATTTGAGTTTATTTGCCAGACTAGAAAAAGGACCCCAGGACACCTACAGAACCATTTGACTAGTTAGGGTGTATGCTAAGGCATGTCATTTCATTCACAAATGGCCTATGGTGGTGAAAGCAAAGGAGAAATCTTAAATCTATGCTGAGAATGGCATTTCCCAAAGGATCAGATATCTTCAAGTCCTTTCACTTTTTGCTTTAATTTGTATTTCAGCGGGAAGTCTACTGCCCTATATTTCATGTTGCAGTAGCACGAGAACTTCAACAACCAGTGTGATTTACTGTCTTATACAGAAGTCATAAAGGCAGACAGTGTGTCCCAAAAAGCTGGGGATCCCACACTATAACAAGACAAAACAGGAACAGACAAAAGAGTAGGCAGGCTCAGTGGTAGGAGAGTAACTTCCAAAGGTTTTCATTATCAGGTGAAGATAGTTTCATAACTAATAGTATTCATGGCTAATACAAAGCTTGCTTCTAAAAATATGACTCTGTGAGTGCAGAAGGGCCATGGGAGCTTCTCCCTCTCTGTTCTACTCAGAAGGCTGCCACTTATACTTTCAAAAAGAAAATCTATATTTCCCGTGCATGGGAAGGAGTTTCATGGAAAGTGAAGCAGCACAGATACTAATAAGCTGCTATTCAGTGCATGGTGTGGAGAAGTGACTTATAAAAACAGGCCTTCTGGCAAAATTGTGGTTGAGAATGTCAAGTCAGGTAGCATCACCAGCACCATAAAGGTCCAATCTGAATATGAGTATTCACAATGCTTGGATAGCTGTACTCATACCATCCTTTTTCTGTTTTGTGTAGCACTCAGATCAGTTGTACACCACTTCCCACATAATCAGAACAATATGTACCATAGAAATTACCTATTTGTTGAAACGCATACCAGGTGTAAATATCTGTAGCTGAACACAACTACTGCTGTGTTCTTTAGTATCTTGTGTTCTTTCACATCATGTTCTTCCTTCCAAAGCAAAAAAAGGTAAGGAAGAGACAATGGACTCTATTTCATTATATAAAATTGAGTTATTAACTTGAAAACTAGGATAAAGAGATTTTTGTATTGCCTTACCCGCTAATCTTAAACCAGGTAAGATAAGTTGTCCATGGACTTTAAAAATGGATCCAGATTGAAGGAACATTCCTAGGACAGTCTTTCATATGTCTTTTTTGTTGTTGTTGTTGTTGTTTTTGCTTTTCCAACTTTAATATAGAAATACTAATTTGAAGGCTGCAGTCTTTCTTACTTTTGAGTATTAAAAGAGCAATTTGGGAATCCATCTCTACCAGCATTTAAGAACATTATTAAAAGATGATTTTGATGTGCACAAGAAGGAGGGTGGTTAGTGCCATTTTTATGGCAGTGCTATTAAGTGCACAGCAAATGCTTGGGGCAATATTTTTCTTAATTACCCACTTGAGGTAGTCTTAAGGAAATTCTCTTTCTGCCACCAACATCAACTCAAAACAGTGATCAGTGATCATCAAGCAAAAGAAGCACTATGGGAAAAATAGTGAAAATGCAAAATTCCATCACAGAAACCTGCTTTGGTGCTAACATTTGCAGTACATCATTCACAGTGGACATTCAATGTCCAGGAAAGAGAAAAGAGAAAAGTATAATAAGCCAGTTGACTTATTTAAATGAAATCCATGGGGAGAAAACCCTCCAGGTGAAATCACTATGAATACTCCCTTTGGAATAAAACAGTAGCATTTCTACCTTTCTCTCCCTCCTCCCTTCTTGCTTCCTTGTCAGTATAACATTACATAGTTTGTGTTGTTGTACATCTTTCCTAAACTGCCTGGAGACATCTTGTCAAAAGTGTATGCTTTACACGTTGAAGCAATTTCAGGATTTTGTTTTGCTTCCCCTTTTCCTGTTTAATGCCAAGAGGTGCATATAATACAGAGGACTCATTTGGTGAACTGATCAAATATCTGCAATTGCGGTGCCAGCCTCCAGCTCTACAATGAGAGAGGAAGTAATTGGATCAAGGTGTTCCACCTGAGGCAAGCAAAAAGCCCCTTGGGCTTCCAGGCTCAGAAAACAGCTGTTGACGATGGGGGAAGATATACAGAGACAGGTCACCTGGGCATCCTTTCATTCAGATAGTAATTGAAAAACAGTTCACAACTATGGAGTCAACACAAAAATTTGATCATGCATAATTCCAGAAAGAGATCTTCTGACTCCAAGGCCATAGATAACACATTCCAAAACTCCCCACACATAAGCATCAAGAGGTAGTCAAAATGTCTTGTGTGTAGGTTACATATGGTAAAAAGAATATCAAATGTGTGTGTGTGTGTGGATATATATGTGTCAGAATAAAATACAAGTTAGAAAGAAATGTTTGGAACAACCAGGTACTGAGATATTTTCACGGCTGTGACGTTGTAATTTAGATTAATTCGATAACAAATATGTGTACCACCCCACAAAAGAGAAAATGCATTATCGCCCCCCAAAATACAAATGTAAGGAATTATTGTTTTTTGTCAAATTTACATAATACAACCTGTGTGTGCCATTCATATGCTAATTATTCACAGGTAGCCTTAAAGTTGCTGCCCTCCCTTCTTGTAGCTATTTGTCTTTACATTCAATGTGGATCGCAAAACTCTTCCAATAGAAGACATGATAGAGGGCAATCCTCAGATATTCTATGCATAAAAAGGACACTTGGCTACTCTATTGGTTGAGCAATAAGGAAATAGTATCTTTGATGCCTGCACATAAATATGACTCATGGAGACAACATGGTGTAATGGTTTGTGTGTTGGACTAAAATACCTGAAGACCAGGGTTTGAATCCCCACCTGTCATAGAAACCTGCTTTCAGCTTCAGAGGAAGACAGTGGCACCCCCACCCCAACACATTCTGCCAAGAAAATACCACAATAGGTTTATTTTAGGATCATCATAAATAAGAAATGACTTGAAAACACCCAGAACAATATCCTAGCACATGAAGTCACCTAGAAATCCCACCCAAAAAAGATATCATGTAGCATGATTGGAGCCACCAAAACTCATTTGATAGTTGAACAAACACATAAATTCACCATAAACATACAACAGGGGTCATATTTTGTAATTAAATTCAGCATTAAACAAACCTGTGGATACCAATGGACTTAAACCATGCTGAATTCTGCAATGGAAATATGTCTCTGTGTCCAGCCCCAATTCATTGCAGTTAGAACATTTCACATGATGGATTCATGTGAGTGTTGAGATTTTGAAGAACAGAAATATTATTTACATGCAGGGAAACTGAGCACACATTTACCTAAACAACTTGGAATAAATGAGACTTGAATTCCCATTTGAGTACTTGCATCATATTGATTTCCAATTGGAGTTAAGATCATCTTATTTCTAAAAGTTAGGGATGCTTCACATGTACCTTTCCAATGTAGAAATCAATCAGGATGTCAGAGGGGAATCCCTCCATATGCTTTTTTATCAAAGGAAAACTTAAATCATAGTAATGAATGACACAAATGTGCAATCGCCAAAGGTACATCAACTGGAACATTTTCATGGTAGAAAAGATAATAGTGTGAAATTGCCTTCATTTAAAGATAACATTGGATTCAGGGGCTCAGGGGAATAAACATGGTCAATATTTCAAAACTACGTTTTCACATATCTGGTATTATTACTTTTTTACTCTATACTTTCATCCCACTAAAAAGTTTTTAGAAAATTTGCAATAAAGTAATAGGAGGAACATAATAACAGTTGGTCATGATGCTTTGTGATTTCAGCTCCGCAAGAACTGTGGGCTCAAATCTCCAGCATGCCTGAACTCCAATCTGAAATAAGACACAGCAAAATGAAGACAAGGATCGGAGGCTTTAATCACTTTGGCCAAAAGTGGGTACTTGTGCAACTAAGAACTGGGCCAAAGGTTGCCTCTGAATATTAACCATATCATGCTTCTGTATCAAAATTTTGGGGTTAAAATCTGCTGGTATTGCAGTAGAAAGGAGAGAACATGATAAGAATTAACTGTTGCCTGTATATTTATGACATCTAACCCCCAAACTTTATTATGTTTTTGTAGATCATGAAAATCTGTGGAACAGTACTCTACCTAGAGTATCTTAGATTCTAATTGCCCATACTGCACAGACCCACATTCTGAGCTGAGTATCTTCTGAATTCAGTCAGTGTGGAGACACACTCCATTGTAATAATATAGGATTCTTCCTTTTTGAAGGAAAGCAGCAACAACAACGTTGTCATTCATTGTCAACAACAATAACAGCTGTTAGGTCACAAGACCCTTTTTCTCCCCTGGATTCTGTGGATTACTGTCCACTAAAGGTGACACATTGAATCAATTGATGACTGGTGAGACAACATGTAGGTAAATCCAACTAATTGAATGGATATTCTCTAGTGAGAATAAAACAATAGGATTTTAGATCATAAAATGTCTTTCTTTGAAGAAGAAAAACACTTTAATGACTAGTGGAACTCCTCAAATAATCCAAATAGATGTTTCCCTTTCATGTAGATTGGCACAGAATTTAGTCATTGGGCCATGTTGTTCTAATTACAGTCTAGCCAATGGCCATACTCTTCCTCTTCCACATGATATGCTAAGAGGGGGAATGCAGAGTTTGCTGTAAATATTTTATTGTGCCCAGATTCTGTTTGCTTCTTTTCATTATCATTATTTTGTAGAGCTGCCTGCTTGTTTGGAATAAGCAATGGAGCCAAACATCTGAACAGAGAAAGGATTATGGGCAATTCTAGCTAAGCCTCCTGAAAGCTCACAGATCGTTTTCACATTTTTTAATTCTCCAGGGGAACTGGCCTCTATCCACTGCTGAGAGCCCCTCTGGCATGAATGGCTTTTCTGAAAAGTTTAGCCATTGAGGGGAGGGAGCGCTTTAAGTAAAGATTAAATGTGATTAAAGTTTTCTTTAGGGTTTGTAGTTATGCCTACCCATTCCTCATTAAGGGACACATGCTTTGTCATGATCACTCTTTTTTGTGGCTCTAGGGTGGGAATGCCCATCCTGGTTGCTAGCGTATATAGTTATTTTCAAAGGGATCTTGTAGCACCTTAGAGACTAAGAGAATGAAGTTTGCAGCATGAGCATTTTCAGACTAAGGGCCCATCCAGACAGGGTGCATAATGCGGGAGCTCCCACAGTTACACTGGAGGCATCCTAACAACGTCTCCGGTAAAATCAAATTAATTAGAGACAAAGCATAAAAACCATGCTTTGTCCAAAATTAATTTGACACTCCATTAGACCTGGGTCTTCCTGTGTGGACAGACCCCTTGGTAGTCCCTGGGGCTACTGAAGGGTCAGTCTGCACAGCCCAATTCACTCCTTCAGGCCCCATGGGCACAGAGAAGCAAAGAGGAAACCCTCCCCCTTTCCAAATCCACCCTTAAACTTCAAAAAAAAGAAAAAGAAAAAAGAAAAAACTTACTGGGCTGCCATTAGGTTTCTCTCCATGCTTCCTGGAACATACCAATGTAGCAATGGAGAGGGGGGCAAATTGCTCCCCCATTTCCTGGTGCAACGTTGGTACATTCCAGGAAACATGTAGAAAGGCCTATGGGTGACCTGGTAATTTTTTATTTTATTTTAAAGGCTTTAGGGGGAGATTTGGGTTGTATCTATTGTAGCACTGTTGTTATCACACTACAATGGGACAAGGCTCAGGAAAGCCTGCTTCTTTTGGGCACCTGTGTGGTCAGCAATGCTGGAGAAAATGGGTTACCCATTTTCTCCCGTGAAAAATTGCTGTCTGGAAGCTGTCCTAGTCTACTTCCTCAGTTGCATCTAATTCTGTCAACTTCATTCTCACAGTTAGTCTCTGATATGCTAGACTGACGTGGCGATGTCTTTGAATTATATAACTGTTATAATTTACTATCAGTTCTGTTTAGCAGCTAGCTACTATGATTAATAAGCATTTGAACATTATTATTATTATTATTATTTTTATTACCAGCAGTGGCTATCTGTATATATAATAAAAGTGAAAGTTTGTATGTATGTATGTATGTATGCATGCGGATATGTGGCAGCTTTTTGATTGGCTCTCACTGTGGTAGAATTTGCATGTGGTCTCTATTGGACAGCCTCAGCATTCTAACATTCTTAGGCGGCAGACAGAGGGGGTTGGTTGTCACTGTGGTATACTTTGCATATGGTCTCTGATTGGCCACTGTCAACATTCCAACGTTCTTAGGAGGCAGAGAGAGGAAAAGAAAAGGCCTCACAGAGCAGGTCCAATATTGACAGTAAGGCTTCATTAACTTGATTTTCTTGACTAGGCCTCAGTTAATGGGATATTGTGTATGACCTGCATTGACAGTAACCAACCTTGGCACACAGAGCCCCTATGACCCATGCTACATTCTACTGCAGTTTGGAGGAGGGTGGACCATGGATGATGGGACTTGAAGTACCTTTACTCATTTCCCGAGACTGCTGCAACCCTCATCCAATGACTGATCAAGACCAAACTTGGCACACACAGCCCCCATGACCTTCTCTACATCCTGTTGAGATGGACCATAGATGATGGGACTTGAAGTACCTCCACTCACTTCACAAGACCGCTGCCAACCTCATCCAATGACTGATCAAGACCAGACTTGGAACACAGAGCCCCCATGACTAATTCTACATCCTAGTGCAGTATCGAGGAGGATGGGCCATGGATTATGGGACTTGAAGTACCTCCACTCACTTCCTAAGACTGCTGCAACCCTAATCCAAAAACTGATCAAGACCAAATTTGGCACACAGAGCCCCCATGGCCCACTCTACATCCTGGTGCAGTTGAGAGGAGGACAGACCACAGATGATGGGACTTGCACTACCTTCAGTAATTTCATGATACCACTGCAACTCCCAATAATGATGGTCAAGGCCAAACTTGGCAAACAGAGCAACCCCATGACCCACTCTACATCCTGGTGCCTTTTGGAGGCGGATGGACCATGGATGGTGGGACTTGCAGTACCTTCACTCACATCCTGAGACCATTGCAAGCCACACAAATTACCCAGGCACCGCCAGGTCCCCAAGCTAATAAGAAATAAACTAAACTTTGATTATTATAATAACTCCTTCAGAGATAGGAGAGCTGTCTAAGGTTGCTAGTCTAAACCAATCAACAAGTAAGAGGACTTTTTAGTTTTGGAGCTTTAAAAAAGAGCAAAAAGGAGGTGGACAGAAAAGGAGGAGTGGTCCCTAAGAACATCAGTCTAAGAAAGTTTAGAAGAAGTGGATAAAGCATGAGGAAAGTTCAGATCAATGAAACATTCATTAACTTGTTCACCTCTGCTCTCTCTCTCAGACATATGCAACTTTTTAAACACTGAGTGTTGTTGAACTTCCGTCACTTCTTCTCAACAATGCAAGCATAAGTCAACAAGATTCAGTTTTCCTTTCAGAGCTAAGGTCCAAGGTCCAGGCAATAGTTGTATAAGAACAGCTGTAATCATGTCTACTGTTGGGCAGTACTCCAGCTTAATAAGTATATTTTATTAACTGTTATTTACTGCATTTGATTCTTTCAACACTGGGCATTGTTGTATTTCCAGAAGCACTAAACGAATCCTATTTCTGCCTGCTATATATGACATTCTGTTGGTGATATATGTCCAATTTATACCTGTGTATGTCTTTTTAGGGTTGTTGTTGGGAAGCATTCACCTGTGTGCTATGTCCCTCCACACACAGCATTTTATTCTGGCCAGGGGAGGGCATGGGACAGTAACAACATTCTCTTAAATTTCTGTAACTGGATACACAATAACAGAATAATACCATCCTATGGGATTCCCAGAGGCCCATAGTAAGTCCTAAAGTATGATGTTGTCATCTTATGTTCAACTAGAAACATATCCAGACATATCCTCCTCACACTCCTAGTCATGTGAATGCAGAAAACAAGGGAGTTTTGCATGTGTGGAGAGAAGGATGAGACAAGTTTTGTCTGGCAGAATTTTAGGATGGATCAGAGAATTCAGGTCACAATCATGATTTCTCTACATTTTAGCTAGTTTTTGAGGATGGGCATTATTTTTTTTTATTAAAAAAGTGTTTTATACAATCTGTTCTTTTACACCTGGTCATCAGGAAGAGAGAAGTTGGGTGATCTGGTTGCGGCATCTGTATCACTGCATTGATCAACAGGATTGGCTGTATATAGAGTACAGCAGGGCTGTCCAACTTCTACCGGTCCTGTGGCCGGAATTCCAGTCACTGATCACCTGGGGGGCCAAGCCCCCGACTCTGCCCCCTCCCCACCCTCACCCACACCCCTCCCTCGGCTCCTCCCCCTCCCCTCCCCGGCTCCGCCCCCTCCCCGCCCCTGGCCCCGCCCACAAATTACTAGTTGCATTATTAATTATAAAATAAATAAAACAATGGAACAGAATGATTATAAAAGAATAAGGGGCAAGATATACAATTAAATATATTACTAATGAAAAAGGGAGATGGGTGGCTGGAAGACATAAGGGGCAAAATATACAATTAAATATATTACTAATAACAAAATATACAATTAAATATATTACTAATAACAAAGGGAGATGGATGCATGGAACACATAAGGGGCAAAATATACAATTATATATATTACTAATAACAAAATATACAATTAAATATATTACTAATAACAAAGGGAGATGGATGGATGCATGGAACACATAACATGGCCAAAATATACCATTAAATATATTTATATTAACAAAGAGGGATGGATGCATGCATGGAACACATAATGAGGCCAAAATATACCATTAAATATATTTATATTAACAAAGAGGGATGGATGCATGCATGGAACACATAATGAGGCCAAAATATACCATTAAATATATTTATATTAATAAAGGGAGCCCCCTGCTTCAGCCTACCTTCCCAAATGGATCCAGGAGTAGCCGGACCACGAAAGAGGCGACGAGCGACCGAGCCAGGAGCCGAAGAAGGATGGAGAGATCGCATCCAAATTGCGTCTGTGTGGGCCGCAGGGCTTCAGTAGCCGAGATTTTGGCAACAGGAGGAGTCTCGCGAGACTACGCCAGCCACGTGGGATTTCGATATCAACGCAGGCGTGATCTCGCGTTGAGATCGAAATCCCGCGTGGCTTGCGTAGTCTCGCGAGAGATCCTCCGGAACCCGGAAGTGGGTATTTTTTTAATTTTTAATTTAATTTATTTTTCTATTTTTATTTTTTATTAAAAAGATGAGGGGGCCATAGGAAAGGGGCTGGGGGGCCGAGTACGGCCCCCGGGCCGCCAGTTGGACAGCCCCGGGGTACAGCAATCTAATTGCATCATTATCCCTCTCAAAATTCTTCTTTAGTTCATATTTTAATTTGAGATGGAAAAGTACTCATCTTTGCCCATTGCTGTACTTGGCAAACTGGAATTGTGAGGGATCATTGTAAAAAGATAAGCATATTCCTTGTACAGTTATCCATGTGTAGATTTCATTGTACCTTTAATGCTTAAATATTAAAGATATATTGGACTATATTTTAATGGGCAATGACCTCAGAATTGCAAGATTAATGGTCCACTACTGTGCAACAATTTATAAAAAGTGACATCCAGCAATCAGATGTTTTTAACATGATATCATTTAAAGCTCTACGTTATCTTTTCAAAACCTATAGTCAGGGTAGGGTTATATAAATGTAT
This sequence comes from Anolis apletophallus, assembly GCA_030556195.1. NCBI lineage: Eukaryota > Metazoa > Chordata > Lepidosauria > Squamata > Anolidae > Anolis > Anolis apletophallus. The sequence continues at coordinate 59,484,454 of JARBWK010000010.1, read as the reverse complement.
TTTGAACAATGTTAAGTTTTAATTTATATCCTAACCTAATGTAAACACTGTACTGATTGTAAGGTGGGATTCTATACTTGTTGCTGACTGTAATTAGCTCCCCTGCTCCCCTGGGGGTGGGTGGCAATTTGCCACCTCCACCAACAGGAACCATTACTGGAAATAGTTCTGGCTAGAACTATTTCCAGTGGGTGGGGCTGCATAGGAAAGTAGCCCAACCTTGGATCTCATTCTGAGCTTGTTGCTGACCCACCCTCCTGCCTGTTAACAATATAATTATTTGGTCACCTCAGAGGCCGGGTTGGAATTTTTGTCCTCTATGTTCTAGGGCTTTCTTTACCTACCCTATACCGTTTTTAAAAGGGTTAATGTGGATTGTGGGTTTTAAATAGGCCACCATTTGAGAAAAAACCCAAAAAACAGTGGGTTTATATTTTGGTGTACACTTAAGGCACCCCCTTGTGGTGTATGCCAGGAATGAAAGCCCTCACCTGTGGTTCAAATAACCATGTGAGGGTGAATGGAAATGGCCTTTGAATGAGAAGAGTTCTGGCCTCAATAAATCCTTTAGAACTGGGGCAGAATTCTGATTTTCCTGAGTGGTCACCCTAGAAATTTTACAGTTTATTACATCCAGGGACACAGGTGTTTCACCCACATTAGCTGAGGAGTAGGTCCTAGATGGCCACTACCTTGGCTTAATCCACACCAAATCATGTCCCTTTAGAAATATTTTGCAAATCACAAATAGGTTAATTAGGTAACAATAATAAAAGTTGCCCATAGTTAATCCCATATTGTTATGTGGTCTCGTCATTTCAGGGGTTGGATGGCAAATAAAGGTTTGATTTGAGATTTCATTTTATGTAACACTGAATCCCATATCCATGTGATCTACACTTCTAGATTTCATTTGGTTTTGGAGAACTGAGAATAGTGAACTCTATATAAATGACTTTAGACCCAAGATACTAGAAAACCAGAAGAATGGCTAGAGAGGAAACACAGTATTTTGTCAGATATGAAAAAATGAAACAGTGGGTACTTCTCCTGCTGATGCATTATAGGATCCTATCTCTGCTCGTATCCAGTTGATACCAGATTGGATTTTAAAAAAACTTTCCTGCACCCTTTTACTTCCACACTTTCCTACAATAGATATGGAATTGCAGCTTTAAGGTTTTATTCTCTAAGGCCTCTTCCTAGAATTGCACATTGCAGATTATGCCAGTTTGCATATTTTGTTGATTATGAAAAATAAAATCGTCATTATGGAAGTCACTACCAAAGTCTTTCTTCAAGGTAGCCACTGCAATGTCCATGCCATCAAATTACAGCACTGATCTGTAGCACACTATTGGAACTCAGGCCAAAAAAAATTACTATTTGTTTTTTATTTTGAATTTAGCAAGGGTTTTAAATGTTGCATATAGCTGTAGATAGTGCCTGACAGCAGACAGAAGTAAAGTAAAATATTTCTCTCTCTCTCTTGCCATTCATTTATTTTAATTCCAACATAAAGCACTTACAGAAGTTTCTGCTGGGAAGGAGTGTTGTGAATGAGCCTCCAGTTACTACAGGTAGTAGCATGGAGGAAGGTGCTGAGGCAGTAACATCAAGCAGTAGCTCAGTTTGGGGCGCGGCTCTGGATGATCAGGCTCCTACAGCTGGGGTAAAGAGAGTGGCTAGTGCTTCAAGCCTTGACGAAGACAGAGAACAGAGGAGGAAAATTCAGCATCTACTTAGGGATCCTTCTGAGTCTGATACATTTGAAGGGTTTCCAGGGAATGCAAAATTACAGTCAGAAGAAAGTGATACAGACCCAGATTTGGCATTAGTGCAGGAAGTGAGAGATGTATGCAATGCGGACTCGGGGGACAGCACATTTCTGGGGTTTCAGACAGATCAAGACTGGCCGTCTTCTCATTCAGAAGCTGAAGGGGGCTCTTTAAGTCAACAAGAGCTTTGGCTAGCTTGGAGGTCTGGGCATGGTGCAACAGCTGCAAGGAATGAGAATGCTGCTGCTCTGGAACAGGGCAGGTTCTCTGATGACTCTGATTGTTAGTGCTATAAGAGAAGTGAGTATTTGGCTTGACCCTCACGGTGGTCAAGGAGTTGCTATTCTGGTTCGTGTATCCTGTGTTCCTGTTTTCCTATATCTTTGTTCCTGGTTTCCAGATAACTCGTGAGTTATTGGGTTCTTTATCCACTTTGTTCCTTGGGAGAGCTGCTATGGGAGCTCTAGCTGATATTGGGAAAAGGTGGGGGGTTTTGGGATTCATGTCTGCTTTTTTGTTTAGCTGCTGCCGTGTACCTCTTGACCTTCGCTGTGGCTGCTGTGAGTTTCCTGCTACAGAGTGTTTGGTATAGTATTACATGGAGGGAGGTAGATGCTGTGTTTTATGGGGGCTGTGAATTATGTGTTTTCTGTATATTCAGCTCCTGTCGACTCTGGAACGTCTCCTCCTTTTCTGTATGATTTTCTCCTGCCCTATGACTCCTGGATCGGTATTGGACTTCGCTTCATGAACATTCCTTTGACTGGACGCCGCAGAAGGACGTCTGCTGTTTGTTTTTGAGTTCTTTTCTTCTCAGCATTTTTGTTTTGGGTTTCCTGGGATTATTGGGGTTTTTTACAGCCGAAGTTAGGGTATTTTTTGTTAATCCACCTTCCATTTGTTGTTCAAATAAACTTTTGTTATCTTTTAACTCCTGGACTCAGCCACTGCCGTCTCTGTTCCATAACAAGGAGTACACTAGCCTCAATTAGTTGGTAAAGTCTACAGTGTCCTCCAACATTTCTTCATTTAAAAAAAATTAGGGTCAGGATATTGATCCAGAGAGCATACAAACACACTTTGATGCCTCAACAAGGATCTATGTAGGATTTTGGCTTTTTGAAGGGTTATATATAGTAGCATCACTGTTTACAGTAGTTTACACAAAATATGAGAAGTCCAGTCTATAACTTGACACAGAAGAAACAACACAGGATGATGCGGTCTATGGAAGAAGGAACCAAAAGGAAAAAAACACACTTGTTTTTTTTGTTTTCAGGATCTAAATGACCTTGAACATGAATATTAGAAATATTACTTCTATCTGTATGCACCTTTTTATTGGATGTGGGTGCTCCTTTGCATTTCAACAGGGGGATTGATACATTTTGTGAAGAGAATATTATTGATTACAGAGCTCCAGTTAAGAAATGTCACTACACTGGAATTGCAGAAAGTCCACTGTTGATTTCCTTTGGCCACCGAGTTTGTACCTTGCTATTTACTCTTGTTCAATAGTAATATTGTTTCAATTTGCTTCTGTGGGTTATATAATCTCACCGTTACATTGATTAGATCACAGTGGACTATGAATTATTCTTGTAGTATCATTGTTATTTGATAGTGAATCTTGAAATCTATGAATGTGGGTAAAGTTATTTTAATAAATGTATAACTGCACATGCTTAGGAAGCTATGGGACGAGTTGGACAGGGCAAGTGATTACTGTGCATGCTGTTGAGAGGAGGGAGGTTATTATTAAGAAGAAGAGATGTCAATCAGTGATGAAAATAGATGAAATCCCACACTTTTGGACAGCCCTTGTCAAACCTGGCAGCTTTCTGACATGTTGAACTCACATCATCCCCAGGCAACAACGTCATATAGGAATGTGAACTCTAAATGGAGGGAAAATATCCATATTGGGGGAAGACAATTTTGAAACAATGAAAATAACACTATTGTTGGTGCCAATAACAAAATGTACATCTAGAGTCAATGATGGCAAGACCCATGTGATTTTCTTCAAATCCTACTGTTTATTCTGGGGGGTCAATTCTTTTAAAAGCAAATTAATTATAATTTAACAAAATTAACCATTTCAAGTATTAGTTTTGGTGGAAATTATTTTCCCAGTCTCTTAATATTTAGCATGATTAAATTCATTTTCAGTCCTAATCTCCCAAGTCCTGATCTTGCTCACCATCTTTCTAATATTGACGGGGTCTTGTTTTCATTTTAGCTTGGGTCTTATTTACTAATTGGCTACAGTGTCCCTGGCTTCTGCATTATTTTCTTTCTGGTCATCCATTTTGGGATAGATCATGTTCAATTGCTTTGGGAAGAGAAAAGACCAGATACCAGGTGGGCACACTCTAGACCACACTGTCCCATTTCTTCAGATATTGGTAGTATGCAACTTATGTCATTTTAGCTGACCAAAAATGATATCACATTACACCTGGTGACTTCTAGGTGCAAGGAAATCTTTTAATTGTTTTTTGGTGGGAGGTTGGGAAAAAGCACTACTAATTCATGTTGGGAGCAATCTAAGGACCTCTTTAGACTGAGGTCCAAAAGCTGGGAGACAATGGGGGAATCTGAGGGGCAGCGAGGCAAATCAATTGGGCAGTGCGGAAAACCATCAAGCAGTGCCCTGTATCACCCACTTACCATCCCACAACATTTTCAGTCTTCTCCTGGTTTCATCCTGCACTGTCCACAGCTTAGTCAATGAGAACACTAGTAGTTTCCCATGTTTTTAGAGTAGCCTCTCAACACACTGCTGAGACACAGTAATATGGAGCCAGGATGGTGTTCCACTGGAAGTAGCCTTGTATCATGTAGTGGGCTCTGGCATGTTCCATCCTGGCTGTGTCTCACCAGCATCCTAGGATGGACAAAACCTCATCTGATGAGATCCTAAAAGAGTTTTTGCAGCTGAAAAGAATGGAGGAATTCTGAAGGTTTAACGGGCAGATTATATTTGTCCTCACTGGGCTGCAAGCAGCATATTTTCTACTCCTGGTTTACTTAAGAGATTCCCAATGTGTTTTATCAAAGATTTCTCTTGTAGTTTGAATTTCACTAGGATCAACTAGGACAACCATAAGCATTCATTCTTATCCTGTGCTCCTTTCGTACTTTGGAAGTCCCACATATAGCCAACAACCTCGTCAGATGGGGGGGGGGGGGAATCGGTGGCATGCGTTGGTTTGCTTATCGATTTATGATAGAGCCCTTGGTTCCCACCCCATGCTGCACTGTCAGCTCTGGTGGGGCTCCATCATAAAGAGGCAGGCAAACTTGCACATGTAGCCACAGCAGCTGGGTTCTTGTGCTGCTTTTGATCAACAAGGGGAATCTGAGTGATAGATACTTCTCCCCATATGATGGTGACTCAGGTGAGTTGGGTGATGTGAGCCCTAAGGTGATAGGTTCCCCACACCCCTAGAGGATAACTGCCAGAATTGCCACAATCTGTGGTGATTCCAACTGCACATTTGATGAGATTATAAATGAACATCTTAAGTCTATTACAGTACCAATTTAATTTATAAGAAGATTGTTTGTGTTACTCATGAGGACAATGTTCCCCCACCTAATTTAATGGTTTTTGTTTTTGGGGGGTTTTTTGGTGAAAATATGCAGGTCACATTTTTACTGAAGTTCTTAGTCAACCTATGCCCAGCAGAATGCTAATATTCAAAACCAAAACTCCTCCAATTATTGATTTCTTATTGCTGGCCAAAACCATGCAGATTCCCCCTCTTGCTCTTCACTGTTCACTACCGATTTTTTTTTTTTAAAAAAAATGGGTTTTCCTGGAAGCAGAAATTAATTTTAAAAAAGATATTCTAGGGTGCTATTACGTTGCGAACTAGAATACTGGGATTTCCATTACGTTATCATGGAAGAGTTGTGTGACTATTTTGCTTGGAAGAAGATTTTATTGGAATATAAAGTCATTGTAACAATCTACAGTACATGGTTCCAAGGCTTTTCAAAAAGAATAAACACAACCCAGAGGTTGGGTGGGAGGGATTGAGTTGGGGGTCAATGTGCAAATCAGTTGGTAAAAGTGAAATGTGAGAAAATGCTGCAGGCCATATTGTACAAAGTAAACAAGTGCTGTGAGACAGCATGTTCTATTTTGTAAAAATTAACCTCAAATCTGGCATAACAATTGAAGGATGTTATTTCCAAGTAATACTGTGAAAGCACAGCCTGGGAATTTGATGTGTAAATGTTTCATGCAGTCCTAAAGTCACAGCTCCTCCCAAGTGGCCTTGACCAAGAAATACAGTACTCCTCGTATGTGAAGAACAAATTGTGAAGCCTCTTGTATTTCTTTACTACTAATAAAGTGACAGTTGCTCAGACAAAAGGGTAGGTGAGAAGAGAAAACACCAGATACCAGGAAAATTTTCACACAAGGTACTACGTATCTTCCTTAGACTTGGATCCCACTGAGCTGATTAATGTGTGTCTGGATTGAACTCTTTCAGAATGGTTCTGGTCCAGGAATACCATAGGGCAGGGGTGCTCATTAGGTAGATCGCGATCTACTGATAGATCACGTAGGGCGTCCTGGTAGATCGCAGGCAGGGTGGGAAGAAGGTTTAGTTCCACCCCGCAGGCTCCTGATGCCACCCAGGTGTTGCCGGCCAGTCAGCATGGTGGCGTCGTCGCTATGGCCTCCTTTCCCTTCCTTCCTTCCTTCCTTCCTTCCTTCCTTCCTTCCTTCCTTCCTTCCTTCTTCCTTTCCTTCCCTACTTCCCATTATTTCTTCCTTCCCTTCTTTCCCTCCCTTCCTTCTGTTCTTCCTTCCTTCCTCTCTCCCTCCTTTCCCTTCCTTCCTTCTTCCCTTTCTTCCTTTCCTCTTTGCTTCCTTCCCTACTTCCCATCCTTTTTTCCTTCCCTTCTTTCCCCCCTCCCTTGTTCTTCCTTCCATCCTCTCCCTCCCTCCTTTCCCTTCTTCCTTCCTTATCTCCTTTCTTCCTTTCCTTCCTTTCACCCCTCCTTCTTGCCTTGCCTTCTTTCCTTCCTGTTTCCTCCCTCCCTCATTCCTTCCTTCCTTTCTCTCTGCCTTGAACATTTGCTGTTGGTTAGGGGGGGTTCTGTGTGGGAAGTTTGCCTCAATTCTGTTGTTGGTGGGGTTCAGAATGCTCTTTGATTGTAGGTGAACTATAAATCCCAGCAACTACAACTCCCAAATGACAAAATCAATTTTTTAGTGATGGTCACTCCTTGTAGGTGTCTTGTGGCCAAATTTGGCAGCAATTCGTCCAGTAGTAAGAAATCAGTTTGTGTGTGTCAACTGTAAAATAGGATGTGTGGGTTATCTGAGGTCCTTTCCACACAGTTGAATAAAATCCCACGTTCTCTGCTTTGAATCAGATTATATGGCAGTGTGAACTCAGAAAACCCAGTTCAAAGCAGATATTGTGTTATATGTTTCACATTTTTGTAGTGGGTAGGTAGATCATTTTGACATGGTTGTTTTATAAGTAGCTCGCATGCTGAAAAAGTTTGAGCACCCCTGCCATCAGGCATGTAGCCGGGGGGGTCCATTATTTAAACTGTTATGTTTATTCATATCATGATCTGATCACCATGCTCATTATATCCCACATTAATGGGGTTATTGGGATAACAATACAAAAGGTTTGCTAGGGTAGACCCTCTTCCACCCAGTCTCAGCCCCCCGAACCAAACTCAGCCCCCCCGAACCAAAATCCTGGCTACGGCCCTGCCTGCCATAGGTCAATTCTAAAGGACTTAGAAGACATTTTGTTGTACATGAATAAATAAAACTGCAAATAATAGTTCCACAGATGCATTTGTATAGTGTGAAAGGATCTCCCTGAGTAAAGCTAGGATACTATCTTTCTCCTTTATTTCTAATTTTCTATTCAGATGCCGCCTTCTTCTTCTTTTCTTTGCCCATGCAAGCTGTGATGGGAATTCTCCAGTCTGTAATATGCTATGATAAAGCCCAGAGAGAAGTTTACCATTTGAGAACTTAGCCTTCAATTTTTTGAGGGGTTATTTTCTTTCTCAGATGTTGAAGGATTGAACCAAAAAAAGACACTCTTTGATAGAATTATGCAAACAGAAGCTGGCTTAAGTCTTGGTAGGAGACTACCTAAGGCAGGAAGCAGGTTTGCCTCATCTCAGTCCTGAGTGGAGTCACTTCAATCAGTACTTTAATTTTTCCACTCCACATTAACTAATGCAATTCATGTCCCTGAAGAAAGCAAAATATTTGGAGTCACAATTGGAATAGAAAGAGACCTGCCAGGTAATAATGCTGTATTTCTATTTCTCAGACTAAGAAATAAAAATGGCAGTTCCCCCATTATTAATAGTGAGATCTGGCAATTGAATTGCTATAATCCAGGTTTCTTAGCAACATCCCCTGAGGATAGTATAAATACCGATATGTGGAGATACGGTACATTAGCACTATGCAACCCATATGCAAAATAGCAAGATTTCTCAAAACTTATCAATGATTGGGTGAAATCATGCATTGCACAATGTGTAACCATGCATTCAGCAAAATACATTTATTGTGCTGTAGTGAATAATTTCCCTAGATATGTATAACACAACTTATGTATGTTTGCATGCCTTCAAATTGCATGTTAATGTATGGTGGTCTCGTGACGTTTATAGTTTTCTTAGGCAAAGAATACTCAAGAAGTGGTTTTGCCAGTTCTTTCTAAAACAACATACATGTGTCAGGATGCTGGACCTCATTTGTAACTACTGTAGCAAACAGGACTTATTCAACTTTTATTTCAGAAATGCAATTTCATATTAAGTAGTAGGTCAGAAACCAATGTTGCAATACTTTCATAAGAACTTGCCACAGAAATTCAGTAGGAGACATGATTTCTAGGTAAAGAAGCAAAGGATTAGATGCATGTGCACATGTTTGTGCATTTGTATCTATGTATGTGTATCACTATGATGTCCATAGATGAGGTGTCTGTGAATATGCTCACTGTTTTTAAATACTCTTCAGTCATCTTGGATGTGTAAGTGATTTCATGTTGATAGAAGTGAGAGCCATATTTTTTTGATATTTTTTTAAAATAAGAAAAACTTTTCTGAATTACGTATATATATCCTTTCAAATGGAAGGTAATACTTTGTGAGTTTTCCCAAATAAAAAAAATTGTGTAGGATAAGCATTTTAATGTTGTTGCTCATACAAATTGTTAGCTGTCATTAATATACATGAAATCAGGGAGGTGCAAACTTGTCTCTTACTTTGGTTAATGTTCTTCAATCTTTTGTATTAGTTATTTTTTGAAAAAAGGCAAGAGTTATTTTCATGATTTTTATTGAGTGCAATTTTCTTTTTAGTACAATATTTTCTGAAAGTTACTATTACAAACTCTGACAATTTTGACACAATCAACAAGTTGAAAGGGAAAGAGAGGGGAATGTACAAGAGGGTTCAATCCTTTACAGACATCTCATTGGCTATGTACAGGGTGGGGCCTCTTGATGGCTGGGACAGTGCATGTGGGCTGAGGGAGGGCTCCTCTTGGCTCATCCAGACAGGGTATGTCCTTGACATTCTCAAGAGCTTGCTGTCACTTCCAGGGGATCACAGCTTATCCACAGGGCATGGCTATCTTGCCGCTGGAAAAGTGGAGGTGGCTCTGGTGGTAAGCCTGGCTATCAGGACCAGCCTCTTTCCCTGGTGTTTTGGCATTAAATACTGGCATGTAGATCCCTAAAATGATAAAAGGTAAAATTCAGAAATGTAGAAACAGAAAATAAGTTAAACCCCCCCCCACACACACACACACACAAACACACTTTTATGCCATGTAGAGATGTAGTTCTTCTTGAAGGTTGTTCTTGAAAGAAACAATGAGTACTTTTAATGATTTTGTTCCTCCTGCAAGAAAGTCTTCACTATTTCCCAAACTGTAAAGCAACCAAAATTGTTTTCCAAACTGCAATCCATCTTCAAAAATGTACAGTTTTGAAGGTGGTTTTCAGTTCAGGACTTAATCTCTGCAAAATTTTCAAGGGTTTTTACCGGTGGAAAGAGTAAATCGCTCTTTCCACCTGTAATGCCACTGCTATTGTAGCTACATTTTAGGAGTGAAGGTATTATTGCATTCAATGTGCTCCTTATGAAGCTGCAACTTTTGGGCCTGAATCCTATTGCCTCATTCCAACTACAGAGGCTTACTGATACAATTGTAGAGTACTGAGTCATCATACAAAAAAATATTCAGCAAGTCTCCTCTGGATGAGATGCACACTGACATTTAGAACATTTATTTAATAATAATTTTACTTAATGGAAATTCACATAATGATAAATCACATCATTGTAACAGAGCACATCTGAGTATATCACCCTTTCAATATTCCTGCTGGAAAGACAGGAAGGTGAAGTAACAATTTGCTAGTTAAAAATAATATTAGTTTCTTCCTATTGAAACATTGGATCCACCTCTAGAAATGTTTTTTCTGTTACTTGGTCTAAAGGGGAACAACCTGATCCCTGGAAAACTGTCCCACAGACTACAGAACTGAATCATAAAAAGCCTGTTTATCCCCTAGAAAGATACCTTTTTAGAAAAACAATTCATCTGTTAAATGATTTTAATGTAGTTGTAAAACCTATAGATACTATGCACCATCTTATAAAAAGCATACCCCCTGTTCTGACATGGTTACACTACCTATCATGTTAAATAAAAAATCTGTAAGTCTATAGGCAAACCCATTTTTACTTATAAGTAAACAGAAAACTCATACAGATCTATGTGCTACATTTTAATACAAGGTGTAGTTTAAACCTAAGGTGATAAGTGGTTGTGTGTGATATATGCATATCTATAAATGAAGTACTTATTGACTAAAGCAGTGGTTCCAACCTTTGGGTTCCCAGATGTTTTGGCTTTCATCTCCCAGAAATCCTAACAGCTGGTAAACATGGTGACATGGGGACCCACAGGTTAAGAACCACTAGACTAGAACAACAGCATCATTCATGTGCAAATTCATGCATATTGAACTAATTAATGAATCTATTAAACATAGATATTAATTAAATACGATTTCTTTGTTCACATGTCAAGTCTTAAAATTATTATCACAACTTCATTAGGCTCAAAGTAGCAGGATCTGGCATTCTTCCTATATAGGATGTCCTCTGCTCCCTAAAAGACTTGTTCACTATGCACACATATGTGTAAGAGACTGCTGAGACCAGTTTACACTACACAATTATAGTGCTATTATTCCACTTTAACTGTAATGGTTCCACCCAAAGCAATCCTGGGATTTGTAGTTGGGCAAGGCACTGCAGCACTTTGGCTGCCCTTCCCTAAACTGTCAATCCCAGGATTCCATAGTATGGAACTATGGTAATTAAAATGGAGTGATTGTGCTAGGGTTGGCTAGTGTGAATGAGCCTATGATGCCCAAACATTTAGAGACTCTCCAGAATCTGGTTCCATTGGGTCTTTGTTAGTTGAAAAGATCCAATAGTCTCACTACATATTATTTAGCATGTGTATTAGTGCTATGTTCTGTATGAATGCATATTTGGGAAGATAATATGTATTCTTGTTGTCAAGTTGTTTCCGACTTATAGTGACTCTAAGGTAAATTCATCATGGGGTTTTCTTGGAAATATGGTTTCAGATGTGGTTTTCTTTTGCCTTTCTCTGAGGCTGAGAGAGAGATGTGCTCAAGAGGGATGGCCAAGCGAGGATTTCAATCCTAGTGACACAATCATAGTCCAGTGCTCAAGCTACTACAACATACTGACTCTTATAAAATGCAGATACAAAGAAATGCACAAACAAACAAACAAAGTTGAAGTCTTGCAGTCCTGCTGTCTGTAGCCCCATATCTGAGGGACTGGTACCCAAGGTTTAATTTATTTACATCCAACAAAATGCAGTGAGCTCTTGGTATCTGATGGGATTATATTCCAGGACACCACCACTGCACTGATACCAAAATCCGTGGATGCTCAAGTCTCATTATGTATAATGGCATAGTAAAGAAGTATTCCTTATAGAAAATGGCAAAATCAAGGGGTTTTTTGAGGGGGGGGGTTGGGGGTTGTTTTCATGTTGTGGATGATTGAATCTGTAGATACGGAATCTGTAGATATAGAGGGCCAACTGTATGTCTTCCTTAGGCATTTTCTAGATCCTTCAGCATGGCTCTATGGTACTCTTAGACCAGAATATCTTCATTCACTAGGGCTTGCTATTATCCATAATTTCACATATCCATGCAAAGTCCAAGAACATATCACTCACAAATGCAGGACTCATACTATATTGACTCTATTTCTAGTCTATCTTGCACTCTGACAAAATTAATGTAACTCTTGGTTTTTTGGAGGGTGGGGTAGGGTGATTAGAATCACCAAGGACTCAATACCACCCCTGATCCAAATTACTTCAAACATCAGCTTTGGAGCAGCTTCTAACCTATATGTCTTCTTGACATATCTCGCATTAGCTGGTAATCCTGTTACTCTATTCGGTAGTATACAGATTGATGATATAATGCTCTGACTCCCATATAAAAAACACACGTATCCCAGAACAGTTTCTTTCAGCATTAATCCAGTCTCTCTTCTCAGTCTGTTATCCATTATATTTGAAACAATACAAATGGAGCTGGTGATGTTATCTTCACCTGCTCTGTATGACTTCTTTATGATTGTGCTATTAAAGCAATGTGTAATGGAATAAGTAATATAGCAACAGCAACGTAGCTGTCCCTTGGCCATATAGATTGTGTAATGTCCCATTCTATGATATCTAGGAGGAAGATATTCTTTGTCATTATTTATTTGTCCTTCATTCCCTTTTCCCTTTGAAAATGCTATATTTTTGCTTAACTGTCCCTCCTCTGGTCTTATGCTAGGCCAAGGTAATTACCCATGGCCTCCACTCTGTGATAGAGATTAGCTCTTGGATATGTTTGCAGAAATCTATGCCTCTAGGCAGCCGAGTTAATAACAGGAGATTTGACACCTCTATTGCCCTAATGCCAGCATGAGCCATAACTTTAATAAAACAGGGCTTGCTTAATGTTGCAGCAGTAATAACCCCTGTCCAAAGGTTGTCTCCTTTCCCTTTGCAATTCACCCATAAATGGTTCAAACGGCATGCATTTTACCAACAACTTTGCATAGCCTTTATTTCTACCTACCACTCAAGTTTCAAATGCATGGTACAGTTTCAGAGGAATTAATAAAATCAAATAGTTTGTGAAATGTAAATGTTAAATTCACATGAGTTTTGAAATTTTTGAGTCACTGTATGGCCTCCATTTCAGCTTGAAACAGGTATGTGGAAATCACTTCATCAAAAATACAATAACAAAAAGATGACACAGACAATAAAAAGTGATGTCAATGCAAGGTGGATGCATCTAGTGAAGGGGGACAATTTATTCAGTTTGTAATGTCATGTAAACCCACCTATTTCATACTGAATCAATATTGAATTCATTTTGTTATCCTTTGATAGTTGCACTTTCCCCAATGTTTCAGGTAGTTGTGCCTAAATATGTGTCCTTTGTTGAAAATAGCACACAAAATATATTACACTGGAGAACATTGCTTGATGAACAGCATATTAGGAAAGACATGCACAAAAATTATGAGAAGCACTTTCTGCTGGCTTTAAAACCCTCACAAACTGTTGAAAAAATGATTAGAATAAAGAGAAATTGAGAGACACCAAAATGTACAGACTCATCCATCCCTAGAAATATCATTTGTCGTGAAAGCTACTTAAGTATTCACTACCTAAAAGAGCAGCACAGTGAATGCCGACTACCTGTGCTGTAACAGAGAAGTGCAGCCCAGCAGCAAAATCCCATTATTTAGCCACATCAGGGGGGAAAGGAGGCTTTTAATATACAATTGCACTTTGGAAGCTTTAAGCTACCACATTAAATAGCAAAGCAGTTGACCGCTGTGCCCCCATAACTAGGAGCTGCAACACAATTATATTGGGGGTTGTGCTCCACTATCCTAAGTTACTGATGCTTTAAAATGTCCCTGCTGTGCCTGACATTTCACTTCTGTTAAAATTCATCATCTTTTGAAATCAAATCATTTTTTTCAAACCTAGGTAGTAATGAAACTTTTATTTAGTAATCTGGAAGACACCAGAAAAAAGGGGGAGTGGGAAGAAGAGAGGGTAGAAAGCAGATGGATAAATGCAAAACCAGGAAATGGAAATGAGTGTGATTTCAGAGAGTCACACTATGTATGTGTGCAAAACACACATACATATAACAGGGTTATAACACTATAATCCTAAACCTAATTAATGGAAGTTCATCTGAAATTAGTGTGATTCTCTGGTAATGCCTAGGAGCAAGTAAAGATATAATCAGAAGGTTTTTGCATGCTCTAGAGCAAAGAATGAGCAAAATATGGCCTGTGTCTGCATGTACCCTCCAAAGCCTTTTTTGTATCCTATGATCACAGATAGAATTAGGACCTCATCATATGGCTGCTGGCAGTGCTCCTCTTTAGGACAAGGCATAATATCCTTGCCTTGGTTTGTTTTGCCTCGTCGGCTGGCAGACCACTCACATGGAGGGAAGAAAGGAGCATGTGTAGTGCACTCAGCTTCCTCTCATGGAGTTGGCATGGATCTGGCAATATGGTGTTGCCAGATCCATGCCAGGTCCATGGGGGGAAGTCACATGCACTACACACGTTCCTCACTTCCCTCCATGTGATTGGCCTGCCGGCTTGTGAAACAAAACAAGAATCCCATGCCTCACTCTGAAGATGAGCACTGCCACCAGCTGTGTGATGAGGCCCTATATCCCCACACTGCAATGGTGCTTGCATTCAATATGTCTTGTCGTAAAACATAATATCATTAACTCTATCATGGCTCTGCCAGAGCTTTGGACGGTATCAGCAGAATCAATGACCAGGGTATAGCTTTCCAAATCATACTGAGGACATCAAATTCCTTCTCCTGTAAACACCAAACAGGTATGCATGAAGGATGCATCCCTCATTTAGTGATTTTTGTGTTTGAAATAAGGCATAAGATTCGCTTTTACTATGCCCAACATTAAATGTGCCTCATAAGATGAATGGAAGGTAGTATTTTATTGCTATTACAATGCTTCTCAAAATAAATGGCATCTTACAAAGTGTAAGAGAGCGGGTTTCTCTTTTGTCTGTCTAGTTTAATACGGAGGAAAAGAATGAAAACAGAAGCCAGGCAAACAGAATAATAATATGCATTGTTCTACTATGCAGATTCTCACACACCCCGCTCACTATGCAGAAAGATTCCAACAACTTCTGTACATGCCTACAGAAGTCTTTAGGTCTAATAGACCCAACATTCTAAACCCAATGGCTACACAAAGGCTTCTTGCTGACCAGACAATAAATGCAATCCTCAAAGCGTCATGCACATTCCGTTCTAGTCAAGATCTATCAATATTCTTGGTTTGAATCTACAAAGTAGCTGGTAAATTATTACAAGACAGTTAGAAAATAACCATTTGATAGATTTACTCTAATTATGATCCTTCTTAAACTTAGATGATCATGTTTTACTGAAGCTAGCAGAGGAAAAACAAATTCTTGCAACCAAAAAATAATTAATCCAGTAAAATGCAGGATTAACTTCAATGTTAATCGATAAATCTACAATGTTCAAATAAACTAGATGGATATCTAATGGATTAATAATAATCCCCCGAGATCAAAGGTGAACATATTTGTTTTGAGAATAGGAAAAACTATTAGGGTATATGAAGATAGTAAAAATGAAGGAAAAGAAAGGAAGAGGTTGATGATATGGTGGAGTGGAGGAATGGTGAAACGCACATCAAGCAGGAGGTTGTGGGGAGATGTTTAAAGGAGTAAAGTGGGAAAAGGTAGGAAAGAAGTTGGATTATAACTAAAACAGCCTTTATATATCTCTTTTAAACAAAGGAGATTATTTTTTTTACCATATAGCAGATTCTCAAGTTTCTAAGAATATCCTTTATAGATATTAATAGTGGAAACAAGCATATATAATAATCTTACATCGACCTCAGACCTGAAGCTTAGGTGACAGTTTCAGGAGGGGCTGCAATAAAGCTAATAGTGATAAAATCACATTACTAAGATTTATTTGAGATTAAATGATATAATAAAAATCCAAAGTGTTAACACATCATATATTATCTAGGTCATGCAGCATCCATTGCTTCAAATCTGATGTAGAGGAAGTATCTTTGTAGAATGTGGCACAGATGTTATGTTACCTAGCTCCAGCTACTATGCTGTAATAAATTACTACAAAGATGAAAAGAAAGGTAGCATAAATTGAAAATGAGCTGGAAAATATGGAGGAATGATGGTTAGAAGACAGATAAACTGGAGGAGTGGGGACAGGAGCAAGGTAGAACAGCCACTGTTTCTAATTGTCCATACAAACATTTCCTGGCTAGTTGCCCTTACAATGTCTTATCTATGGGGAACATCAATTCTCGGCAGAGTGCAGTTTCACACTTAACAGGAGGATAATTTGACAATCACAATTAACTCAAATGGAGCTTTGATTCTCTGAACAAAGGCCATCACCTAGTTAAAAGTTGAAGCATACTGTTAACCCTGCTCCCCTGCCAAGTGTGTATGAGACAGAGCTTGTTAATTTTCAGACGTACTTACAATTGGGTAGAGAAGAAGAGATATAAAGACACAAGTCATGCACAGAAATTGGAATCCTGTTGGTACATCACCTTAGCAATTGCAATATTTCCTTCACAGCCACTTTGTCCACTACGTTTTCTCCTACTGCCTACACTAGTGTTATTATTCCAGCATAGTGCGCCAACAGGATTCTGACTGCAGTAATTGCAGCATGAAACATCATTCTTGTTGTGAGGCCAAGTTCCTTTCTGCTTTTTTCTATTTGCAGATACTGAATCAATTTCCAGGTTACAACTGTATTTGGAAGACATTGGAGGCCCCATCTACTTTGCCATATAATGCAATTTGAAACTGCAATGCAGTTGAATTGCCTTATATGCAGTTTCAATATGGCATTATACATGGAGCCTGACTCAATTTTCATAAAAGGAAATGTGCCACACACAATATTTTCAAAAAATGGAGCATTAAAGTAAAAAGAACAAGAAAATGCAATACAAAATTAGTCTAGATGGTTGTAAGAAGGCCTAAATTCAGTTTCTATTCCCAATTAGACCCATTGCTTCATTTGGATTTACCAAGATTTGACCAGCAATTCAGCAATGGGTTCATTGAAACTATTGCAGCTGGGATTAACAATTGGAGTCAGGTTAATGTTGGAAATTATTTGCATGGAAGGGCTGGCTGCACAAGCTCAAGGTCCTTCTTTATTACTTAGGTATTCTCTCGTAGTCTGAGGATGATGGTCCTCCAAGTGATGTGTCTTGGCGGTGGATACATAAGTGGCTATAGAGCCCTATTCTTGACCCGCATGTTCTCCTGCAGTGAGGGCATAGGTTTCCAGGTGGAAGGCGGTCCCGATCGGGGTTGGCCTGACATGCCTTCCTCTTGGCACGTTTCTCTCTTTCACCCTCCATTCATGTCTCTTCAAATTCTGCAGCACTGCTGGTCACAGCTGTCCTCCAGCTAGAGTGCTCAAAGGTTTCCCAGTTCTCAGTGTCTATGCCACAGTTTTTAAGGTTGGCTTTGAGCTCATCTTTGAATCTCTTTTCCTGTCTGCCAACATTCCATTTCCTGTTCTTGATTTCGGAGTAGAGTACCTGCTTTGGGAGATGGTGATCAGGCATTCAGACAATGTGGCCGGTCCAGCAGAGTAGATGACGGAAGACCATCACTTCAATGCTGGTGGTGTTTGCTGATGGTTCACCTGTCTCCCCTTGAGATTTGCAGGATTTTTCAGAGGCAACACTGATGGAATCATTCCAGGAGTTGTATGTGATACCTGTAGATAGTCCACATTACACAGGCATATAGCAGGTTTGGAGGACAATCACTTTATAAACAAGCATCTTGTAATCTCTATGGATGTCCTGGTCCTCAAACACTCTCTGCTTCATTCAGAAGAATGCTGCACTCGCAGAGCTCAGGTGGTGTTGTATTTCAGTGTCAATGTTGACTTTTGTGGAAAGGTGGCTCCAGAGGCCCTTCTACACAGGCCTAAACCTGTAATTGCTTCCAGGTTAGCCTGAGGTGTCCAAATGATGGTTCAGGCTAATCTGGTTTAACCCTAAGTAAACCTGGATTTCCAGGTTTTTAAAAAAATGCCCGCGAAGATCCAGACCTTTCAATAAGCTCTGGATCTTTGCAGGTGTGGGCTATGTGGGGATTGACTCTTTGGATTACCTTCCCGGTTGTTTTGGCTCCCCCTTCCCTTCTCAAAAGCTCTGTTGCATCATTTATCGGTGCAACAGAGCACTTTGAAGCCTTCAGCAATGGCAACTTCCTACTTTTAAGTTGTTTAAGGGCTGATGGAGGGCCATATGGCTGATGGCCATGCTCCCCCTATGCCAATGCTGGTTTGGCATGGGAGGGAATGTAGCCACTTGGGATTTCACCCCATCTGGCCCTCAGATGATCATGGTTAGGATACACTGAATGTATTGCAGAGTGAAAAGGAGGATTGCAATGACAGGCTATCCTCCACATTTCTCACCAGAGTTCAGAATGATAATGTTTTTGATGTATTTAGGCATGCTCTGCACAAGATAAGCCCCTAGAAAACTCTTAATCCTAGATGCATAATTCTGAATCTTTATATATTCTGTGCACCCAGGCTTCTAATCACACATAACCAATCAAAATGTGGAAAACCTTTCATAGCCACATATTCTGCATCCACAAATTCAACCATCCATTTGACAACAGTTTGAAAACATTTTTTAATTTTTAAAAAAGCAAACCTTGATTTTGCCATTTTATAAGAGAGATACCATTTTATTATGCCATTTAAAAATGGGACTTGTGCATCCAAGGCTTTAGTTATCCACAAGGGTTCTGGAATGAAACCTCAGCCCAATTGAGCTGTTCACATATCAAAAACATAAAAGTCATTCCTGGAAGCTCCAGAGTAATTTGTGTTTCTCATTGTGCTTTTGCCTCAGAACCATTTGTTTATAATGTGGACTTCTTTCAGTGATTTCAAGGAGAGTTCATTTTATTTGGACTATATAGACATGGGGTAAATCTTGAATTTTGAAGCAGACGAACAAGTCCTATTCTGACCTGCTACTCTCCCAGCAGATGCTTCCTCCTTTATATCACTTCCAATTTCATACTTACAATACAAACACATGGCAGAAACCCTGTTTTTGAGGGACAATAAGAGAGAGAAATTTTGCTAGGGAGAATAGAAGTAAAGAGGTCAAGTGTATACATGCATCTTTCTGTAATTCACAAATGCTTGCAAAAAAGGAGCTGCTTTTGTGATTGAACATGTAATTCTACTCTTTAAAGTTTTTGAGCCACATTGTAGGATTTAAGGCTAACCTTTGTGCCACAATCTACAGATTTATATCCCACTAAGCATCAGGAGCAGCTGGGTTTGTATTATCCCAGTGTTTGATTTTTTCCCCTAAACAAATCACATAATTCTCATGAACCATTCTATATGCACTAAACTAGGCACCCTGCAATTTCTTCCTTCAAACTGGCAGCTTAATGCTAGGTTCATACAATGATAAGGATTACTATGGGAGCTAGCCGTGAATGAAGAATCCTTAAGCTTTGGTACAGCAACCAGATTTTCTCCTTCACCTCTCAACAATTTTCAATAAGTCAACAGCCACTCTAAATTTGATGAGTTCCTGATACTTCAGATTTTTTAATGTCTAGGAGATTTAGCAGTAATCAACCACAGATATGATGAAAAGGTCTGGTAAATTATTCATTTCACCTCTTATAAAATGTAACCTTTCCAATACATTCACAATTTCTAAGAAGCTATAGTCGTTTCAGTATATGCTTCATAGTTATGAAGCTCATTTTGACCTAATGGTGGCTTAGTGACAACATGGTCATGTTCAGTAAAACTGAGACACAAAAGGGAAGAAAACCAAAATCATAAGAAATGTACATATTACACAAATAAATGTGATGTTGGTCTTCTGAAGACACATCATCTTTGTTTAGAGCAGCATAGCTGTGACTCTTAGTAAACATGTTCTGTATGTTACAGGATTGCAAGTTCAGGCTTAACATAAAATAGATAGAAAGAAATAGTCCCATTACATTGTTGTAGGTTTTTCCGGGCTATATGGTCATGCTCTAGAGGCATTCTCTCCTGAAGTTTTGCCTGCATCTATGGCAAGCATTCTCAGAAGTTGTGAGGTCACCTGCAACGCAGTGTTTCCGGCCATGAAAGCCTTCGACAATACAATAGTCCCATTGTAATGAAGTGTCTTTGGGGTTCAGGTTTGTTCTTAAATTCTATTAAGCTCTGGGCAACTCAAACAGATTGAGGTGTCTTTAATTTATTTATTTATTTAATTTATTTACCGTATTTATACCCCGTTAACTTCTCAATCCCCGAAGGGGGACTCAGGACGGCTTACAATAAGCCCCATCAAGAGGCTATTACACATGATACAATAATAAAATCACAAATAAAACATCAAAGTTAATACATAATTAAAAACCATACAAAGCCATCAATTAACCATAGACCAGTCTTGTCGATCATCTTGTCTTTCCAGATTGTCCTTTTAATGTGCTGCCTTACATCTGTCCAATCGCCTGGTCCCAGCACCATGCCTTTAGTTTCTTCCAGAAAGCCAGGAGGGAGGTAACCAATCTTACCTCCATTGGGAGTGTGTTCCATAGGCGGGGAGCCATCACCAAGAAAGCCCTGTCTCTCATCCCCGCTAGGCACATTTGAGCTGTAGACGGGAGCGAGAGCAGGGCCTCCCCAGATTATCTTAGATTTCGGGGTGGGATGTAGGGGCAGATGCATTCGTACAAGTAAACTGGGCCAGAAACCATTTAAAGCTTTAAAGGCCAAAACCAGCACTTTGAATTCGGCTCGGAGATGGACTGGCAGCCAATGGAGCTGACACAACAGGGGGGTGGTATGCTCCCTGTATGTCGCCCCAGTATGCCGACCATTGTACTAGCTGAAGTTTCTGAACCGTCTTCAAAGGCAGCCCCACATAGAGCAAGTTGCAGTAACCTATTTGGGATGTAACCAGAGCGTGGACTACCATGGCCAAGTCAGACTTACCAAGGTATGGGCGCAGCCGGCGCACAAGTCTTAACTGTGCAAAAGCTCCCCTGGCCACCGCCAAGACCTGGGGTTCCAGGCTCAGCGATGAATCCAGGACCAATTCCAAGCTGCAAACCTGCGTCTTCAGGGGGAGTGTAAACCCATCGAACACCCTATGCCCTGTTCAGCCTTGCGACTGACCAGGAGAACCTCTGTCTTGTCTGGATTCAAGCCACCATACGTTCCATGACTTTGCCAAAATAGGGAAGATTGGAAACTGGTTGAAAGTTGACTAATTGAGTGGGGTCCAGTGATGGTTTTTTCAACAGCGGTTTTATAACAGCCTGTTTTATGCGGGCTGGAATTCTGCCCTCCTGTAAGGAGGCATTAACCACCACCTTAACCCACTCCTCCAAACCCCCTCTGGTTTATTTTATCAGCCAGGATGGGCAGGGGTCTAGGATGCATGTGGCAGGCCTCGTCTCTCCAAGGATCTTGTCCACATCCTCAAGCTGAACCAATTGAAAAGAATCCATTAAAACCGGACAAACAGATGCTTTAAGAGCAGAAACTGTGCAGTTTCTTAGATCTTGAATTCTCTGCATTCACACCATTCAGTATGGGAGCTAAGGCAGCAGGGAATTGAAGTTCAAGTGCATCTCAGTGGAATACCCCCTTAATAAATTTTGTTCTCCCAGTCACCATCTCTCTTAATAGATCCACTCTATGCAAAGATGGATATACACATATTCTCATTCTCCATACTTCCTATTTGTTGGTCATTGGTCATAGTGGTTTCTGTCTAGGTTTCCCTTTTAGAAAGACCTACAGAATAAATAGATATGCTAATCCTCCAAATCAGGTGTCCTCAAACTGCAGTCCTCCAGCTGTTTGGGCCTCCAACTCGCAGGAGTTTTTGCATCTTGTTCAATGGTCAGGAATTCAGGGAGCTGGTGGTCCTAACAGCTGGAGGGCCAGAGTTTGAGGATGTCTGCTCCAAAGAAAGGAGTAAAACGGTAAAGTCAGTAAAACATGGTGAAGATAAGAATGGAAACTGTCCTTGAGAAAGCTAGATAGTCAATACTTTTGCCCACAAGAGATTGCAAGCAAAATGGACAAGTTGCCTTGCTAGTGTGTCACCAGTTCCAAAATTCAGAACCTATGAGAGAAGAGGAAAAGTCCAGTAGAGCATACAATTGCATGAATCCACTAATTGTGTTTGGAAAGTACTGCTTATGATTTGATCTCTCTGTTAATGCTGAACCTTGGGATCTCTTCCTAGTAGATTAGTGCTCTTTATTCACAAGGGAACAATCAACAATAAAATATGCCCAAAACCAATATTATGTTGTTTGAGCTCCTCTTGAAAGCATTACTCTATTTTAATAACATTTGCAGAGTACTGTTACTCATTTGAGGATATGGTGGGGCGTTTTGTACCAATTCTTCACCTTCCTGATAGTCTTTGGGAAGCACAATTTACATTTTAGATAAGATACTCTCCAGGCATCCTTCTTCTGCAGCATAGCTCTTGGCATGGGCTGTATTTCATGCTGTCAGTTCCACTCATTGCTAATTAGCATGGAGAATTGCACTGATGTTAACCATCATTTTCATCCCTTCTTCCCACCTTCAAAACAAGGGTTCAGTTGCCTAATGAGACCCCTGAGGATAATCAGGAAGCCAAGGGGACAAATTCATTTATGGTGTAACCTAGCTAACTTGAGTACTATCATTCCCAGGGTGATATGTTTCTAATGGAAGCAAAAATATGGGCATATTGTGCTCATGGGAGAGAGAAATAACAATTGAAGTGAGGATTATACTGTAAAGCCACAAAAGGGGTAATTTAGCATAACATATCAAATTCTGAAAATATAAGGTTTAATAGTTCTTTGTAGTTCTGCCACTAATTTGTTCACTGAACCTCTACTTGCAAATTTACTAGTAGAACCCCCAAGTTCACATGGTTTGGGTGCAGGACTACTGCAAAAGTGTGGAAAATGCTATTTTTAATCTAAGAGAACAACTCTCTAGGAATTGCTAGGTCCTCTGGGACAACCTTGTGGTCAACTTCTGGGGAAATGTACTATAGAGCCCCCTGAAGAACCTAGAGATTCTGAGTGAGAACAAATCCAACAAATGTGTGAGTAATCAAATTTGCACAAATTTGATTAATGTGGAGCAGACACAAAAATAAATTTTCATGTATTTGAAGTCAAGTTTCTTCAGTTTATTAAAAATAGCATACCTTGCTTTAAAAAGCATGCTGGTGGTGAGGTTCTAATGCAAGCTTTTAAAGAGATGTCAGCTCATTTCAAAATGATCTTCCATTTCACACTAAAAGCTGAGATTCTCAACTGGGCTACATGTTAAACTCACCATATGAGGTGTAAACAGGTTGCAGTAACTGAGTACTCTAAGGGCACCCTTTAGCCAGCTAATGCTAATCAAAAGTTTAGAAGTATTTGTCTTTAGGCTTCCTTCAAATCTGAGGGAGAAATAATATCTCCTATACAACAGCTTCTTCTCATTATCTCATCCAGTTAATTTATCCTAACTGTAAGAAGCAAAGGAATAACTGAGTGAGATACTGACAAAGAAAACCCTGTTAGCCAACAGTTCCTCCTCCACACTTAGCTTGATGTCACGGAAAACACTTCTGTGGTTTCCTCACGAGCTGACTCTCTCGAAGCTACAATCTTACCTGCTACAATCTGCCTACTTTTCATATGATGGGTGCAATATGTAGTCAAGCTGCTAGGGACAGGTAATTGATATTTTATTCGTTTTTGTAGTAAGGCCTTTTTGTACCTTTCCTTTTTCATTTTTGAAAAGATCTGGCAGATGGCATTTCTTGCCTCATATGTAACCACACCATCTCCATTGTGACTATTCTTTCTTGACACACCTTTTCCCTCTTCTTTTAAAAGTTAGTATGATTTTCCAGATCCTGTAAGAATAACCCATCAAGTGTTCTCAGAGATGTGACACACTAACATCATAACATTGTGGCAGGAGGAGCCTAGTCTCACATTATGCTAAAGGCCATTCCCAATTATATAAGTAAATGCCATAACTTGAGCTTTAGTTTTCTAAAACGAGTATGTACTGGTTTTGAATATGTTGACTTAAATCTTGAAAGTCCAAAACAAGGATGATGGAGGATATATGAGATACAGCACATACATTGGGAAAGAAAAAAAAATCAAAGAAGGTTGAAATGAGACAAAGAAAAGGTTGAAGGAACTCCTTGCTGACATAGGTACCATTTATCTGAGAAGTCTCTTGCCTCTTTCCTGATTCTAATGTTTCATCCCTTCTTTTCTACTTTTGCCTGCTAAGCACAACATGCATTTAAATATGGCATGGACCAGGAATGGGAACTTTTCTTTGATAATTTTTTTGCAACATTTTTCTCTGTTAAGGTTCAAGGAGTCTTCTGTTGGTTTTTCACTTCCTTTTCAAAATAATTTGAAAGACTGCCAGCCTGTTATTGGAAACCTTCCATCTTGGCAACATTCTGTGAATGAGAGCCCCCAAATCAGATTATGACATTCAGATTTATAATATTTATGTAGAACTCCTTCTTTTACTTACACAGAGCATTAAAGGGGAACCAGATGCAAAATGCCTGGTTGACATACACAAGTTAACCTCCGACCAGAAAAGCAAAGTCTTTTACATTTTACAAATTGATTTGCTTGCTACCAAAACACACAAATAGGCCCAACGTGGGGAGCTGGTTCACATTAAGATTCATTTGTTACAGTTTGAAAATGACATTCTAAAAAGGAAACCCAAAGATTTGTCAGCTTTCCAAGAGAACACATTTCAGTTAGAACTTATTAGGAACATTTACAGATCAAAGGGAAAATCTACCTTGCATTCTCAATTTGCAAACGGCTAGCTTGCAGTTGCAAATCAGCAGCAGTAATCATAGTAATTCGCCCCAAACCATAATGCATAAATGATGCTCTGTGTTCCCTGTCCTTGCCAGCTGGAAAACTCCTATAGCATCAAAATCAGCTACAGCTTCCAGTTTCCCTGCCAACTCATTGTATTACAAACATTGTTCCTACAATTGGTGGGAAGGCTGCTGGATTATACCTTGTGATCATGGGGTGGGGAGGGGGGAATGTTGCACATCTGTCTATTACAGACAAGATTTTCACAAGGTTTTCATAGAAATGTATTTCATATTATAAATATAAAAACAATAATTCAGATGGGGTTCTGCCCTTGCCTACATCACCAATCCCCCCCCCCCCCAAATGCCTAAATCTTCTTATAATTAAACTAATGGAAATGTAACTTCTGTGTTGTTCTCCTTTTCCTATGCATAGGGGAAATAAGTGTGCCATTCTTCTGGGTTAATTCCTTTCAAACGGAAGGAAGAATAAGAATGTGGAGATGCCACAGTGCAGGAGGAAGACTGCCCTTAAATATTAGGATGTCCCCTCCAAACACATTTATTTGCTTTGCTTCCTCTTTGATGTAATAGAGGATCGGACTACATAGGGCCATGGGATACTTGCTGTGGGTTTTGTGCTCTGTCTCATTATGAAAAATGTAATTATGTGCAATCTAATGTGGAAAAAAATCTTCTAAACAGTTGTTCAAAAATAAATTTTCTCAAAACATGCACTTTCATTATGGGGTAAAATAATATTTTCAAAAGGTAAAAAAGATAAAAGTTCACTGGTCCTCTCTACACTTATAGTATATTTAGTTTATACATTGGTTCTCTATATATTTATATTCATGTGTTACCATGGTTTGTCCATGTTTTCTGGTCATCATCCAGAGATTTATGCTATGGAGACCTCCCAATTTTGACTATCAGAACAACTGCTCTACAGACACAGTGAGAAAATATTTACTCTGTGTAAAGCATTTCTGTTCACATATAAGGAGGTCCCAGCTTGTGTGAGATGCTGGATCATTCCCTTTGTCTACACATAAAGGCTGGAATACTTCAAAAGTCTACAGCACAAAGTACGTTTTGTGTTATGAATATCAGACATTGGCCTGGTTGCACATTTCATTAAGGGAAAAAAGTCCCATCATGATCCATCAGCAATCATAAACTAGTACACACTGCCCAGGTCACCAAGGAACCTCATCCACTGTATACCTAAAAGTGACCCATCAGTTAAAGCTGTTATTCAAGAGACACAGTATAAAGCATGCACACACAAAAGGTAGGGGAGGACAATTAAATATAGTCTAAGACTGCTGTTGCCTACAATGAAGAATCCCGGAGAGCACAAAAGCACAAAAGAGGAAAGAAAGGGGTTTCTCTTTTTTAAAATTGGTACATTAAATCCAGGGAAATCTGACAGGCTGAGAAATAATGGCCCGAGTTTACTCTTATTTAAAAACTGACTGCCTGCTGCTTGCACTGCGATCACCACTCAGGCTTTCAGCAGCATTTCAAATTAAATATACATAAGTGCTTTCAAAGAGCTGTTAATTTGAAGGTCATTAAAAAGCATAAAATATATTTCCTTTATTTATAAAGAGGTGCATCATAATGCTATGCATATGGACTCCTCTCACAGTTCTTGCAGCATTTATTATCTCCGATATGAAAGCGATTGACTTCCCTTGGCTGCCAGCTATGCACTCTGTCATCCAATTTGAATTACTGTTATCAGAAAGCAGCCTCCTTTGTAACCTTTCCATTGCTTGCTTGCTCGGCCTTTCTGGGAATGCAATGAACAAAGATAAATATAGAGAAAGAGAAAACACTGGCATAGTCTCCATGCTTGCCCATGGACTCTGAAGTAAGAAGGCCTGGACCTGAGGTGCTTGCTTGTTGCCAAAAAGTGGAAACAAAGACATCCAATGCTCCAGCCTTTCATACCATTGAGTATATGCCAGTCAGTGCCCAATATACTGCTCTGCCTGTCACAAAATGCCTACCCTGCCAGGTGTGCCCCTCAGACTCCTGAGCTGCAATGATGGTTTTACAGTGCTCTGCTGAATCATAAACAGCCATGTAACAAACACTGCACCATCTGTCCATATCTATAAGGGGTGTGCGAGCACTTTCTGGAGTATTCAGAGTAAGATGAATTCCTCCTTGAACAGAGGTCTCAGCCTCACAAAGCCCATGACCACAACTTCCCTCCTACCTGTGTTTCCACAATGCGCCCCCCTCCCTCCCAACTTCTCTGCCACTCTTCTTCTCCCCCACCCCGTTTTTTGCTACAGCTGTCTGTTTTGTGAGATAAATTACCTGGCGTTAAAGCTTGTCAGTATTCTTGCAGAATATCCGCTGCCTGGAAGGGGGGCCGACTAGGATTGGGGGGTGGGTGGCAGAGAGAAGAGTAGGATGGGAATTCGCTGTTGCCATAGAAATCTTAGAAATGAAGCTGACAATTGAAAACCATTTTATAGATTTAAAGACATGACTGAGAACAAGGAGAAACAAGACAGAGTCAGTCAAAGGAAATAAAGTGAAAGGTGAAATTGGTAAATAGATAAATTGATAAACAGCAAGCACGGAAAAGATCCAGCCAGAGAAGTGGCTTTCTGTGAAATCCAGGGAGAGGAATGAAATGCCAATAGGTTCCTTAATCAAGGAACAGAACTGGCAAGATGGAGCAGTGACCATAGCAGTGTTTTATCTTAGGTAAACCAAGGACTAAAAATGCAGAGCAGTCCTCATCCATGTATTTATTTATTTACCATATTTATATCCCGCCTCTCTCAACCTGAAGGCGACTTAAGGTGGTTTAGTGTTCATTGAGATCAGTAAGAAGCTAAACAATCCTGATGGGCTAGAGCAAAATCCCATTGAGTCCAGTATCCTACTCCCAACCACACGCCTAACAATAAAAACGTCTTGCTCCTGTGCTCCAGCAGCTGGTGTTGAGAGAAATACTGGAAGTAACAGCCTTCATGACTAATAAGCATAGCTACAAATGATTAACAATAGTAAGGATTGAATATTGTCTGGGAATTGACTTTCATACCACCCTTCAAGCATATTTCCAGGCCAATTTACAGAACTAAGAAAACAACAGTAACAAAAATGTTTATCACCTCCTGGTGAGATTAATCAACCACAACCAAGCCAAGTGTTGTTATGATCTTATTGTGACCCAGTCGGACATTTTAGCACCAGGCTGATAAAACAAGTGGAGAAGCAGGAGGAAGGGAGGTTGAAGGAAGGCTGGAAATAGGAAGAAAGATTAACTGTTTCATATCCCCATCCTATCACCTGATATATACAGTTTTGGGTTTGGTAATTTCCTTTACTTCCCCATTCACCCCACCTTGTTATACATGTCATATCAAAATGTACATGGTACAAGAAAAGTTTTTTCCTTTAATTTCTAATGAAGCAGAATAATACTTTTTTATTCTAGATTTTGTTTTTGTTGCTATTTGTCATCAAGTCAGCTTTCACTTATCCTGAGTGTACAAATGAGAGACCTCAAAGAGATCTTGAGACCATGGGTTCCTGTACTGAATAAATCCATCTATAGAGTGGCCTTTCTACTTTCCTACTATCAACTTTATTCAACATCATAGTTTTTTCAAATGACTACAATCTCTCATTATACGTTCAAAGCATTATAATCTTAATTTTGTTGTTTTGGCTAGTCATTGCTAAGGTCCAATTTACTCTATGGCACATTTATATATGTGCCATATATTAAGAAGTGGCCATTTGCTTCCATTACCAAAAATCATGCCTTATATCTTTACATGTGGACTGACCTAAATATAATTTAAAGTCCCATTTTCATCTAAAGGCCTTATCCATGCTAAACATATGTATCTCCTCAGACCTAACCAGGGACCTTGTCAATCTTCACAATTATGATTCCATACAATTCCAAAAACATACAGATTCCATTTTCACAGACATAGTTATGTTCTATGAAATCCTGGGATTTCATAGAGAGAGATTTAGAATCCTCTGCTGGAAAGCTACAAACCACAAGGTTTCTATAAGATGTTGCCATGGCAGTCCAAGTGACATCATTATGATTTGTGAAAGGCTGCAGAACAACCTGAACAGCATCTAGCAAGGAAAATATACATTAATTAGTGTCTGTTTTGTACAGAATGATGGCAACCCACAAAGTCTTGCAAGTATCTCCTTTGTTGTCAGAAACAAATACTGGAGAGCAGAGCATCCAACAAAATCCCCAGGGGAAAGGAAGAGACATGTCTGCAAGTGCTTAGTGGATGGTATGTTTTTATTTATTCATTTTATTTTGGAAATGTATCTTTCTCATACCTGGTATCTACTAGGCCTGTTTGATTAAAAAAAGTTTCAAAACTCATTTCGGATGTAGGGGCCGATGGTGGTTCAGATCTAAAGTTAATTCCGATTTTCACAGGAAAAAAAGTTCAAAACTGTTCAAAACTTCTGAGACTTCGAATCCTTTGTTATTGGTTTCAAAGTGTTATTTCCTGTTTCATTGTGTGGTCTTTACTTTGAAAGTATTTGTTTTATTCCAGAAAAGAGGGGGAAGCAAAGGGAAGAAATCTTCATCTAAACTGGGTTAAACACGGCTCTCGCCCAGAACTGACACGGGAGAGAAGGAAATCCACATCCAAACTGGGTTAAACAGTGTTTAATCCAGTTTGGATGCGGATGTCCTTCCCTCCCCCGTCAGTCCTGGGGCGAGAGCTGTGT
Organism: Anolis apletophallus; assembly: GCA_030556195.1. Taxonomy (NCBI): domain Eukaryota; kingdom Metazoa; phylum Chordata; class Lepidosauria; order Squamata; family Anolidae; genus Anolis; species Anolis apletophallus. The sequence goes on along the minus strand of JARBWK010000010.1, from coordinate 59,454,779 downwards.
TTAACCCAGTTTGGATGTGAATGTCCTTCCCTCCCATGTCAGACTTGGAGTAAGAGCCACATCCAAGGAGGGTTAAACATCCGCAATCAAACTGGGTTAAGTATGTCTCTCGCCACAGGTCTGACATGGGAGAGAAGGACATCGGCATCCAAACTGGGTTAAACGCAGCTCTCACCCCAGGTCTGATGTGGGAGGGAAGGACATCTGCTTCCAAACTGGGTTAAACATGGCTCTCGCCCCAGGTCTCATGTTGGAGGGAAGGACATCCACATCCAAACTGGGTTAAACATGGCTCTCGCCCCAGGTGTGACGTGGGAGAGAAGGACATCCACATTCAAACTGGGTTAAACGCGGCTCTTGCCCCAGGTCTGACGTGGGAGGGAATGACATCCGCATCCAAACTGGGTTAAACACGGCTCTCGCCCCAGGTCTGATGTGGGAGGGAAGGACACCTGCATCCAAACTGGGTTAAACATGGCTCTCGCCCCATGTCTGATGTGGGAAAGGAGGAAATCCGCATCTAAAAAGGGGTAAACATGGCTCTCGCTCCAGGTCCGACGTGAGAGAGGAGGACATCTGCATCCAAACTGGGTTAAACACGGCTCTCGCCCCAGATATGACGTGGTGTCGCACCCCAAGGGCTTCAGGCGGTGTTTTTGCTAGGGTCTGCCTTTTGCCCGCCTGGCTCCCAGAAACTTTCCAGCACAGTTGGGTTAACTCCCGGGCCCCGCCGTGGGCCTCTTTGCTGCTCTCATGTGCCTCCCAGGGAAGATGCTATAGCGAAGGCATGTCAAGGCCAGGCTAGGCCCACCAGGCTGATAGCAGAAGCAGGTACTCGGAGCACCAAGCGCAACTCCCTAGTCCAGGTGGCGCGCGCTAATGAGGCGTCGCATTCTTCAGGACTGAGGTTCTCAAAACAACCCGAGGCCCATCCATCACCCGTTTTGATGTTCAATGCACCAGGTTCTATAGAGAGAAATCCTATAAAAGCTGTGAGATCCTGCACACCAGTATCTCGTACCAACGACCGCTATTGCCATGATGCTACTGTGAACCGGGCCGTTCGGCCAGGTACCAAGGTCCTGCCAGCCAGCCTCTCTCGGCTGCTTCGTTCCAGCATCAAGCCTTGTTCCTGCTCATCGTCGATACCCTGTGGAGGAGCCGTGATACTTCTGCATTGAACTTGCCTGCAGTACTTCAAGCTGCCCAGCCTTCTTGCGCCGGTTGGGGGCTCAGAGACTATCTATCGCATTCCGCATTTGTTCCTGAATTTCCTCCGTTTGAGATCCTGCTGTTGCGGATTCTCAAGCCTTGCTGATACCAGTGATTGCTGCTAAACGGAGGCTGCATACCGAAGGCTTCCTGGACTCTTTACTTACCCTGCTACCTTATAACCAATAAAGCTTGTTGTACCTCAGCTGCCTTGTGTTTTGTCCAGGGAGGTCAAGTGCCAAGGGCCCAAGGGGGCGACACGTGGGAGGGAAGGACATCCGCATCCAAACTGGGTTAAATATGTCTCTCACCACAGGTCTGACATGGGAGAGAAGGACATCGGCATCCAAACTGGGTTAAACGCGGCTCTCACCCCAGGTCTGATGTGGGAGGGAAGGACATCCGCATCCAAACTGGGTTAAACATGGCTCTCGCCCCAGGTCTGACGTGGGAGGGAAGGACATCCAACTCCAAACTGGGTTAAAAATGCCTCTCGCCCCAGGTCTGACGCAGGAGGGAAGGACATCCGCATCCAAACTGGGTTAAACATGGCTCTCGCCCCAGGTCTGACATGGGAGAGAAGCACATTCACATCCAAACTGGGTTAAACACGGCTCTCCCCCCCGGTCTGACGTGGGAGGGAAGGACATCTGCATCCAAACTGGGTTAAATACTGCTGTATTATTGCATGTGCATAGAATGTAGGTATATGACCAGCCTCGGAAAACTTGGGCCCTCGCTCCCTCAGGATCGGGGTGAGAGAGAGGCAGCGAGGAGCGAGGGGGGGCTCCTCCTCCTTTTTTTGCTGCTTCCAAGAAAAGAATACCCCCCTCCCTCCCTCCCTCCTTCCTATTTGGAGAGTCCCATCTAGAATTCAGTGGGATTTATTCAAGTTTTGGCCTAGAACTCCCAGAAATCCCAGCCAATTTACCAGCTGTTAGGATTTCTGGGAGTTGTAGGCCAAAACCATCTGGAATGTGCATGCGCTGGCATACGAACTACTAACGAATTTCGTTAGTTATTACGTTACATTTTAGAAATTTTTGGAAATTTTTTTGTAAGTCTTTCTATTACTAATCAAAAAAATCCCCCCCCCCATTTGATTTTAGAATCACGATTTTTTGGGTCGAAACCATGCCTACTACCTATCTACCTATTCCTACACTGAGTATTTGGAGGAGTCACACTCTCTACACCACATCTTTATCAAGATTGGCAGAATCTCTATACAACCCTTGCATAATTAAAGTCATATTCTTCTTTACTCTTTTCTTGCATAGTTACTGTATGGGTGATTAATTATTTGCACCCTGCTAGATTTGTAGACCACATCACTAGGGGGAATCTTTCACTGTATAAATCAATAATGTAAAAAAATACCTGAAATCTTATGAGAAACAGAAGAGAAGAAAATTCTAAGTACAGTAATACTATATTTAGTTATAACATTTTGGAAGTTCACTTTTGTGAATCACATCACTATGCATTATGTCTGAATTTTGTATACAATCATTACAATCAACTTACAATAGGCTGTGTCTAGACAAGTCTAGTAAATCTTTGAGATGATGCCAACCAGGTATTCAGAGCCATGACCTAATGTTACTACTCTGTTAAATTAGCAACAGTGTTTCCAGACAAAATGGCTTATTTATACCCGAGTCATTGTCACCATGCTTTTAATACCTTTCGATATATCCTAATAAAAGCAAACATCTTGTGAAACAAGTACAAAAACTCCTTCAACCCTCCTTGTATGAATATCAATAGACTGGTACAGAAGATTAATATTCAGAAAACACCTTTTCATTGCATGCTGTATTTGGTTTGACAATATACTTGAATACAGATTTTTGTGCTCAGTACTCCAAAAGGGATTCATGGCTGGCTATCAGACAAGGCAAAGAACACTCCCTTGTGTTGTTAAACAAGGGACTTTTTCTCAGATGGTCTAGGGTAAGATAAAACATCATTCTTCTGCATCTTGTTAGCATTTAATACTAACTTAGGCTGCAGGCATCTTTCCTAAAACAATCAAATGCCACAGATATAAATAAGATCGTATAACCACATTAATTTGTGGCAATTTCCTAGAGATTATTTGGCACCTCATCCCTCTTTTATGCTACTGCTTTTCACAAACATCTTTCTGTGTCATATATTCAGCACTTACTAAAGGAAAGAGGTCACCTAGTTCAAATACCTTCCATAAGTTAAAACTATTAGCTCTTTGCAGATTAATTCAAATCTGTCAGTGTTATAGGACTCAAAAGTCACAGGCATACCAGGTTCTGAAAGGGACCTGTGAAATACATGAGGTACATAGGATTCCCATCTCTGCCTTATAGAAATGGTGACTTTGTTATATGGCTTGGCTCACATGAATCATCAGAGGCAGTTTGTTCTGGTTTTCCTATCTAATGTTCTGTCTCTGTGTTTTTCTGAAGAGCCAGAAGAAGATGGGGACAGAACCAGCAATAACAGAGTTAGATGGTGTCAATCTGGTGGCTCCATTTTGAAATCACCAAAATAAAATAAAACATCAAAATAACTTCCATATCGTTATTCAGTTCCTAGTTTGAAGTAAACAAGATCCTTAAAATGATATGAGGATGAAGTGACTGCAATGATAGCACCTGCCATGTTTTGATACTGAGTAAGAGGCTATGTAATTCCCAGATGTAAGAAGAGATATCAAGTGGAAAGAGACGTTTGGAGAGGATGACGCATCATTTTAACATACCTACATTTAGAATATTCTTATACTTACCCCAGACACATTCTCTCACAGAAACTACAGTTGCAAAAATATAAATATGACAAACAGAGAGAAGATAAAGGTAACAGTTTGACTAGTGTGATATATGTGTTTTCTCATGTTTGCTTCTGTTATATTTATAGGTTTTGTTCAGCCATCTTGAGCAGACACACATTTCTTTTTTTGAGTTTTGCCTGTTTGTACAAAAGGATTCTGTACTTCAAAGATGACAGTTCTCAAACATTTCTCTTACAGATATTGATGATTAATATGCAGAAGGAGGTACATGTGAGATCATACTCATGCATGCATACAAGACTCTCAGAGATTAGCATTCACCAGTGTGGTGGATGAGTACAAGAACTCATGATCTCCTTTAAGAGGAAATAAAGCTCATATGAGTAATATTAGCAATGATATGTATCTTATTCTACCATGGGATTACAAATATTTTTCAAACTCAAATACATCATGAAAAGGCCGAAGTCTGGCTGTATGGATAATGAACCTGCTTGGGCCAAGATACCTAGTGAAGGAATAAAATCATTTATGTCTGAAGTAAAAAAAAATCATATAGCTATTGGTAAGAGGTGCTTTAAGTTTAGGAGTGTTTGCTTCAGTACATGAGATGTAGCCACATGTCATAATTATAGTGGTTTGAAAGAACTTAACCACCATGATTTTCTTATTCAATTCTGGACTTTATAGTCTAGTGAGGGATACTCCCCACTGGAGATTTCTATTCCATTTCCCTGAACTATAGCATTAGAGCAGTGGTTCCCAACCACTTTATTAAAAACCAGGGACCACTTTGATTATTTTGTTGTCAGCAGGGACCACAAGTTATATTGTCTTTTTCATAACAATTGAAATTCATTTCAATCATTAAAAATAATATGAATTTTGAGGATTTGCGGTCAGTAAAACTACTGGAGCTGTCAAACCACTAAACAGCAAAAGAGAATCACTGACACAGCTGAGCCGGACAAAAGAATGTGTGCGATTGACTGGCACTGGGTGGCATGAGTATGTGACATCAATCTCTTACCTTCCACCTGGCCTCCCATGTTTCCCCAACGTCCTACTCACCAGCGCCACCCATGTAGCAACAGATTCATTAAAATGAATAAAGGTTTTAAATTTAAAATGTTTCACAGACCATATTTTAGTTCTTGTGGACCACTAGTTGGGAACCATTGCATTAAAGCTTTCTAATAGTGAAGTCTAAGTATCTCTAAGTAACTTCAAACCTCAGGAAAACACTGGATAGAAGCATGGCAGTTAAAGTTGTGCCAAAGTATGATAACTCTGAATAGAGGATCTTAAGATAAGAAATCCTTGAACTGATACCTGATCTGTGAGTTCAGGCTGGGGAATTTCAGGAGCAGCAAACCAATAAAGTAACTTTTCAAACTATGAGATTGACTTTTATGATCTGCAAGATGTCTTCTGAGTATGAAAACAAGCAGAATTTCTAGGTTTGCTTTGGAAGAAGAAGCCACTTGCACCTACGTTTTGTGTTGCTAGAGTGAAGTGCAACTTGACAGCTGGATATGCCCCTTTGATGGTGGCAGCATACAATTAGAACACATATAGCCTAGTTAAAAGCCTAACTGGGGAATGATTCATTTGCATAAACTCCTTACATATTCCATTAACAGAAGATACCACTCTTTTTCCTTAAAACACTCAGAGGTAAATAAAGAGGTACTAACTTAACTCATCCAATTTAAACGAGTAATGGCACCAGTAACAAAGTTAACAATAAAATCAATTATAAAATAGAAGAGCTTTAAGAAAGATAGACTGTTGAAGAAATAATGTGAGACCACATACAATGAAGAGATGGCGTGATGGATGTGGGTGAGTGGGAGGGCAAAGGCAATAGAGCAACCTACCTCTGATGCCATAAAATCAACATCCTTATGGCCACACAATGGAACTAAAGATCCACGAAGCTCCTCTTCTAGACCCTGGAATGTCAGAGGGTGAAGTTTTCTTCTGTCCCATCGCCTCTACAGTTATGTATCCTGATAATTGTTCCACATGAAACCCTTGTTGCATAGTCCACTCTTCCGCTTCCTTCCTCCTATGAATTCATTTGCTTTCCTGTTCAGTTTCCCATTACACATTCCATGCACAGTTGATTTAGACTGAAAGCAAAGGATATCACATCTGTCTCCCACCAAACCCCCAATTTCCCTGAAGGTGATGGATTTCTCATCCGCCAGTCTCACTTTGTTGTTTTTCTGCTACAGACAAGCAGTGAGTGACTCCACAGTTAAGTTGACAACATACAGACGCACACGCACGCACTTGTGGGAACACCTTTTTTCTTTTTTATGAGGATTTTTTCCCTTTTTGCAAAAAAATGCAAGCAAAAGAAAAAAACAAGGTTTTCTATTGAAGGTACAACTCTTCTTCAATATGAAGACATTAACTGGATTGGTCTGGATCCCCCATGCAGTGGTCAGTGAAGTCCTTTGGTAGCTGATGGGTCAATATCTTGACATTCTAGTAGGTAGCTGTTGAGACAGTTGAAGAAAATTCCCCATGGTTTATGAGCAAAAGAGGGAATTGGGTGGGTAAAAAGGACTCTTGGAACAGAATTAAGAGAAGGAAAGGAATACAACTGCTGAAGATGGTTGCCCTGGGATATACCTTTCTCTTCCCCACTCGCCCCTTGACTACTGCTCACTGGTGGTGGGATTTAAGTCTCTTTTTCTCCCAACACACATTGGTTTGTCTTCACTGATTTTTTAAATATATGATTTGTACATATTTATACTTATTTATATGCTGTTTCCCATGGCATCAGTAAATGTGTTGGTGAGAAACGGAAGTTGCCACTTAGAAACAAGTCCTGTGTCCTCTTTGCCTGTGGCTCAAAAAAAGTTCTCAGGCCATCCAATTTTTGCAAACATCTCACTGTCTTGTCAGCATACCCTCCCCTCCCACATCCAACCCTCTCAAGTCCTGTCTTCTATTTTCCCACTATAGTAAGATGAGACAAAGCGTCATGCCATTGAAGTTGGTGACTGGCTCATCTGCACTCTCATAGACTGGACACTGTTCAGGATCTTCTTCTGATGTCCAGCTAAAGTTACTCCTATTCTTAAAAGATCTCTGCAAAAGACAAGAGATAGAATCATGTTCATGGATCAATGCCAGTAATTTCCTTGAGTATCTGGACATGACAATATATGGAGCAGCAAATTCAAAATGCATGTATAATTCCCAGTAACCTGAAAAATTGATACTTAAGCAAAAAAGACATGAGGAAGCTTATTTACCTTACTTGAAAATGTTGACCTTACATGTATCTTGAGAAGACCTAGCAGAAATTTTTGATCTTAACCAATCACAAGGGATTGTAGGACTTTCAGTCCAGCAACATTTAGCCATTTTAAATTATTTTATTATTGAAACAAATGGCATTCAGAATAAGAACTTCTGTCAGGGAATCTCTGGACTAACTAGTTTTATGAGACATCTACATTCAAGGCTGTAGAGCTGTTGTAGTCTCTGAATGAAGAGGATATAATAATAACAACAACAACTGCTACTTCTACTACTACTTTATTTTGTACTCTGCCTCCATCTCCCCGAAGGGACTCGGGATGGCTTACATCCCGATCAACATAGTTAAAATAACACATTTCAACAAGAAACACCTCACAGTATGAGGATCTAGTAAATATTAATTTGTGGAAGGAGACCAGCTAGAAAGATGTCAGCAAATGGGTCAGTACTTAAAAGCATATGGTGCTAGTTGAAGTGCCTTTGAGAATGGTAAAAACTGATTATTTATTTATATTATGGTTGACAATCATATGGAACTTCCATTGTTGTTGGACTACTAGTCCAACCATTTCTTACCATTGGCTGTGTCAGGTAAGTTTGATGGGTGTTGCAGTGCATTAAGATCCCATCCCTTACTGAAAGCATTTTAACTCACCCTTACACAAAAACTTTGCAAGATGGCTTACAAATATAAGAAATACAGCATAGAGGTTTGATCAATGTGGGAAACATGTGAGAATTTTGGGAGCACAAAGTAATTCTGACAGCAAATGGATTTCTTTGGAGGAACAGAGGAAAAGAGTTTGCATATAGTGGCATTTTGTCTTTCGATTTATGAGCTACTTTTCTTTCTTATATGTCTCTTCTATGTGTAAAATGTTAATATATCTTTTTTATATCAGTTTCAAAAGTTAAAGAAAAAAACCCATAAAATGAAACAGTACCATATAAATAAATCAAACAAAAACAAGATAAATGAGCCAAGAAACAAATCCATATAAAGCCCAGAAAAGGGAGCACTTACTTTACAAACATCACCTAAAAATAAAAAGCTTATGCCAGTTTCCAAAAAATCTGCATGTTCCGAGTACGCAAGACATGTTCTGATCTAGTAATCATTTGGTGACTACTTGAAATAAAAAAAAATTAAAAACCCTGCATGGTCCTATCATTTCTGCTGTGGTATGCTGTTGCTAGGTAACTTTTCCAAAACTGCTATAAATGGACAGGAGTACCTTTGCTTCATTGTCAGATTGCTCAAATAGAATGCTGACATCTGGACCACAATAAACAAAACAAAAAAATCCTCTGGGAAGAGCAGGGTAGGCATTCCTGCATTTCCCATCACTAGGCAAGGAAAACATATCAACATATCAATATGACAGAGTAAGAATGAGAAGTTGCTACTTACTCTGATGTCATTTGTGCAACTAATTGAAGAGATGTGAACCCTGCAGTCAGAAAGCTATCTCTGTATTGGTTCATTTTGATGGCACTGAGCCAATCTTCTACTGAGGTAAAGGCAGTGAAATCAGGGATAGAGCGATCCAATAGTGGCTGAGAAGGCCTAGAACATGAGATAAATAATGTCAGAGGGGGGAATCACTGTGAACCATGACTAGAATATCAGCAGCAACACAGTAGATACATTGGACTTGTTCTCACTAGTGAGGTTAACAGGAATGAATAAGTTCTTCCCACAAATCATCATTGCTCCTTTAAACTCCTGAATGACATGTTTCAGCTTTCTCTTCAATTCCATTCAGACCCATGGAACCAGTCACATCATACTATTAATTATTGTATTATTTTATTTGAATTATTAATCAACCACCCTTCTTCTAAGGCAGTGGTTCTCAACCTGTTGGTCCCCAGATGTTTGACCTTCAACTCCCAGATATCCTAACAACTGGTAAACTGGATGGGATTTCTGGGAGTTCTAGGCCAAAACACCGGGGGACCCACAGGTTGAGAACTACTGTTCTAAGGAAAGGAAGGCCATCGTAGGCCCTTGGGCCACATTAAGCAAACTATAGCTAATTTTGTGTCTCCCAGGATCTCCAGAAGCCCACTGCCACCCCATTTTTCAATTAAAAAGAAAAAGCAGCATCATGTGCCTTGAATTACTCCTGGAAACATGATACTGCTTGAAAATAACATTCATCTCCCTTTATCCTCTTCTGAATACAAGTGAAGTTGCTAGCAAACTAGAGGCTCTTTCACACTGCACAATTCTTGTACTAAAATTCCACTCTGAATACTGTGGTAATATTCTATGGAATCCTGGGGGTTGTAGTTTGGTGAAGCAGTAGAATTATCTGTCTGAGAATTCAAAATATCCCTCCCTAAATTCCAAACATAGGATGTTTCCATGGCAGTTGAAATGGACACAAAGAACTAAAATAGTATAATGTAAAAGAGCCCCAGAAATGGCTTTTGGAAAAAAAAGATCAGCATATTGTGACTCCATCCAGCTGTGTCCACACCACACAAATGTGCATCCGTGTACACACACCTGCCTCTTCCTGCATCCTCATTGGCATGGAAACAAGAACAGCAAAGAGAATTGTGGCACCATTTCTTCTGTTTTCCTTTCACATTGTGGAAAGAGGAGGAAACAAGGGGCAACATGAGTCTCACTGTTTTATTGAATGTCTAAAGTGGCTCATGAAACACTAGGAGGAGGAACTGTGAAAATCAGCTAGAGTATAGATTATGTTCCTTAGATTCCTTGTTGGGATTTAACTTCTGCTTTTTGGCCTCATCCTATACTTGTAGGGAAGTGCTTCTCAAACTGTGCTACTCCAGCTGTTTTGGACTTCAGCTTCCAGAAAGCCTAACCAACTTACTAGCTGTTCATATAATGAACAATTTTGTATCTGTGGAGCGTCAGAGGTAGGAGATATCACACATGTACTGTTTAGTTGTAACTTATACAAGAAAGAGAAACATTATATACACAAAAGGCACACTGGGATTGTTATATTAAAACTACATTTTTATTGACTGGCCAGAATGCTAAAATAATATACAAAACAACCCTTTTCTATTTAAAGCAACACGGCTGAGAACTGCATATTTAGAGTCGATTGAGGTAAACTGTAGAGGTCATGCAGATATTTGATCTGGATCAGGACCTTGTTAACAGCTTGCCTATTTTAACTTTGATTGTAATGTGGGTTGTATGCTGTATGTGTTGAATGTGTTTGTTAAATGTTTTGAAACGGCCAATGGGCTAATCAATAAAACATATGTATAGTACCAGCTGCTAAGAACTGTAGGATCTGAAGTCCAAAACACCTGGAAGAGCACAGTTTGAGAAACTCTGCTGTAGAGGCATACCTGACATGAAGACACAGAGCTGAGTGTCATCAAAATCTTGTTGGCAGCTCACTCAGTTCTGCAGTGTTTGATTCTGCAGGGACATCAGGCACTCAATGGTCAACTCAGCTTGAGGCCCCATCTACACTACCATATAATACAGTTTCTGAATTCATATTATCTACTTTGAATTGAATTATATGGCAATGTAGAGTCATATTATCCAGTTCAAAGCAGATAATCTGCATTCAGAAACTGGATTATATGGCAATGTAGATCCAGCCTGAGTTTTCTGGTTGGGATGGTACAAAGATGCTCTTGTCAACCTCTTTCCCTTTAAGAAGTGGGGGAGGGGATACAGTGGCAAAACAGCTGTTTATGAAATATTGATGCCTGACAGAAAACAAGGCCAAACTCATTAAATAATAAATTTGCATAGCCTTTGCATCTTTTTGCCTTGTTGCCATTCGAAGCCCAAGGCAAAGAGCAAAGAGATGTCTAGGCTATGTGCAATTCATTATTCAGTGTATTATACTTCTAAAGGAAAAGTTAATTAAATGGTTGTATATGAAAAAAAGCATCGTCTGGACAGAGTTAAGAACTTATATTTTGCGGATTTAATATTTTGTAGCATTACTGTACAATAAAAAGAAATATATATTTTTAAAGCTGGGCGTTCCCTTCTCAAAGTTTTGTTATTAATATTGCAAATTATCTCAGCTTGTATTCCCAAAAGCGCAGGGCCGTAGCCAGGATTTTGGTTCGGGGGGGCTGAGACTGGGTGGAAGAGGGTCTACCCTAGCAAACCTTTTGTATTGTTATCCCAATAACCCCATTAATGTGGGATATAATGAGCATGGTGATCAGATCATGATATGAATAAACATAACAGTTTAAATAATGTACCAGTAAGGCCTTTTCGCGGACCACCTTGAGAATTTCGGGGGAGGCTGAAGCCCCCTTAGCCCCCCCGGCTACATGCCTGCAAAAGCGGAACTATACTGTAGGGCTTGGCAACAAGACAGTTTATTTAAAAATTATTGCTTACTGAATTAGGCAGACAAAACAGAGAGATGATTGATTAATTTATTATCTAGCCTATAATTGGCTGAGTATTCCTTGGCCAATGAAACCATATGAAATTCATTGGGTCCCCACAAATGAACAGGTGACTTGAAGCACATAAATACACACACAGCACGAGAGATGAAAACTTACACAGTGGTGATGGTAGCCACAGTTTTGAGGCTTGCTGGATTCCGGATCATTTTGTCTAGTGTGTTAACTATTTCAGCAAAGCGTGGGCGGGTGTTGCGATCTTTCTGCCAGCAATCTAACATAAGTTGATGGAGGGCAGCAGGACAGTCCATGGGGGGAGGGAGCCGGTAGTCTTGCTCAATTGCATTAATTACCTTCAGGAATAAATGTGTGTTCAGATGTTTTAAAAAGAAATATTAGTATTGAGGCAGAAAACAGATAGTCAGCAGTTTTTTTAATTCTTTTTGTTTTACTGGCAACACAGTATTTTCACTTATTTTGGTGTCTGAGGCCTTATATACATGATTCACTCAAAATGACACCAAGGCTTTTGACGGTGATAGCTGGAGAGAGAGGTTCACCATCCATGGTGGGCAACCTAACCTCATCTAATCCAGGATGACCCAACCACAACATCTCCGTCTTTTCTGGATTCACCCTCAGTATACTGGAACGCAGCCAACCTGTTATGGCCTCAAGGTCGGCGGTCCATCCGTAGAAGGAGCTGGGTGTCATCAGCATACTGATAACACTCCAGCCCATAACTCCGAACTAGCTGAGCGAGTGGTCACATATAGATGTTAAATAACAGTGGAGATAGAATGGCCCCTGAGAAACTCCACACATAAGTGGTGATTTTTCAGAGGACGTCCCATTCCATTCCACCCGTTGCCAGCAGTTCCGGAGGAAGGCGTCCACCCAATTAAATAATAAATAAATAAATAAATAATAGACTCTTTTAAATTTTACCCACTGAAATTCTAAGGCATCTTTCCTGTCCTTGGGCCAATTATGCACCTCTCTGCTCTTTCCTTTCTGGAACAGAGCTCCTTGACGGCATTCAGCACACCAGTGCAATGAGTGCGGGAGTAAAGAAAGAGGCATAACCTCTGCACAAGGAGGAACAGAAACATTCCTGGTTCTGAAGGAAGTAGGCCATTCAGAGGTTAATTTGACTTCAGATGCTTCAAGACAAAGGTAGTCCCTTCCCTGTTACAGCAGCCGCCACTCTCATTATCTCTGCCTATCATGCTGTAGTGCAGGACTTCATCAAGTCTTCAAGCCTGGCTCATAAACCTCTGAACATTTTCAAAGGCCTGCCAGGTTCCTAGCATCCAATTACCACCACACTGGCTGACTCCATTTGACAATTCCTCTCCCTTCCTAGCTTCTTTCATCTTAGAAACTCTTTCTTGCAGCAGCGGTTCAAGAGGTAAGGAGGAGGGAGAAGCAGCAGGCTGAGGTTGGCGCTTCACAGTTAGCATATTTAAGCTCAACAATGGACTGTAGTTGGAACCAACTCTAACTGCTATGTTTGAATACTCCCAAAAGGAAAAATAGCAAGGTCATAATATGCAGACACAAAAGCTGGCACATAGCTCAATGTGGCTCAGGAACTAAGAAAATACCTGGTTTCAGTATAGTGCTCATGGGATATCCAGTGACATAATAATGTATTGTTGGCTACACTGATTGTAAACTTTCTTCTGCATTTTACACAAGGTATGGGAAAAGTAAAACTCTAAAGCACATACAATCCCCCCAAATTGTTTTTATGGTCATCTACCTCTCTCCCCCCGCCCAGAAAATAACATGAATCCCATCTCTCATAAGCTTTTTAAGTAGATTGGAGGATTCTCTGCTACTGCTCATATTTTTTTTTAAAAAAAATACCTGTTTTTCAAAACTGGAGATAGACTTCTGGTCATGTCTGAATTTTTAAATTTGTGTTCATTGGCATTTTTGGAAGTCTGTATGGCTCTAGAGAATTTTGGGGCAGAAATATAGCCCCGGCTTCATGGCAATTGCACACATATTATACACACAACATAGTGAAAGGGTGTTCTGTACATACAAAAAAGTGGGCTGTTCAGTTCTAAAGAAAAGCTGAAATAATAGCCTTAAGACTACAAAATCACCACTTTTGGAAGGTATGCTGAAATAACATGATACATGTTTAGAAATATGATGGTGAAAGAATGTCAAGTAGCCTTCTCTCCAGAGCTAGCCCTACTATTAAAGTGAAGCAACTGATGCAGAAGGAACACATACCCATCCATGTTCCTTCAATGAAAGATAGAGCTGGATGTGCAACATAGCCTGTCTAGCATCATCTAAGTTATACTGATGCCCTCAAGGACTGTTGGCAGCACTGGAGTAAAATTAACCTACCAGTTTGGTTAACTTCTCTATGTAACATGCGGGAGACACAAGATGTGGCAATATCCACAAGCTCTTATTATGATAAGAAAAGTTGGACAAACGTATAGAGATATCTCCAAAACTCTCAGGAAAGGTTAAAAGATTACTTCAGTGGACTAAAATGTAACAAAATGGCATATGTTTAAAGGGAGTAAGTTTCTATAAAACAGATTCTAAGGAGATATTGTACAGCGGGGGGGGGGGTGGGAATTATTGCCTGCAGGTTACCTACAGGATCACCTTCTCCCGTCTAATCCGTCCCGCACACTTACGTCCTCGGAGGTAGGTGTGTGTGTGTGTGTGTGTGTGGGGGGGGGCTATTCCAACCAGCCAGAATCTGAAAGGCAACCATCACCCAGAGAACCTTTTCATCGTCCACCCCAAGACTGTGGATAACCTGCCAGAAGAGCTCTGACACCTAAATGAGTTTTTGGAATTTAAAACCTATCTAAAGACCTATCTCTTCCAGTAGGGCCACCTAACCTATTTTGAGCATGAATTTTAAACACGTCTCTTGTGTTTTAATCTCTGTCCTGTGCATTTCAATATGTATTTTAGAGAAATACATTTTAACATGTATATTTTATAGAATTGCATTTTAATATATGTGTTTATAGATTTTTTTTGCAATGTTTTGACTGTGCTGTGACCCGCTTTGAGGGCAAGCAGGTAAGAAAGAAGGAGAAGGAGAAGGAGGAGGAGAAGAAGAAGAAATTCTAGTAGGCATCCTGGGAACATTTGGAAAGGATGCTAAATGAAATGGGCCTTTCTGCTTACTTCCTATGAAAAGGGACATTTTCTCCCAAAGGAAAAACTGCTCAGAGGCTTTCAGTGTATTAATGTCCAAGAAACAATAGGATTGGAAAACCATTAAATAACTCCTGTGGTGTTGAAAATGAACTTTACAGTGTGGGACGGAGAACATTAATTTCCTTCTCTTCATTAAAAAAAACCCCACAATGAAATTATCGCTGTTCTCTAACAGAAACATCATAAAAACTCACATCTTGATTGGACATGTCCCAGTAGGGCCTTTCCCCAAATGACATCACTTCCCACATGACAATGCCATAACTCCATACATCGCTGGCAGAGGTGAATTTTCGATATGCAATGGCCTCTGGGGCTGTCCATCTCACTGGAATCTTTCCACCCTGACAGAAGAAAAAAAAGACATGGGATAAAAATGACTCAATGAATGCACTGGTGCTTACCTGTCTGCAATACAGAAGGTAAATGACAATTTGAAAAAGCACAGCTTCTGAATATGCCCAAATGAGTTCTCTTCATTATCAATATCAATTCAGTCTTAACCTCCAATAAGAAGGTAATTCATTTCTCAAATATATTTGGGGGCAGCACACTTCCTGTTCAGCTGAGAAGAAAACAGATGCCTAAGAAAACTTTGACCTCTTTTCCTCTTGCATGGCAAGGTGGAGGGTTTTCAAATGTCATAAAAACAATGATTCAACACCCTAAGGCCATAAATTACAATAGAACTGAGCCAACTTTAAAGAATTAATGAGGTCAGCCTACTCCTAATGAAAAATTGCCAAGAGATGGATATCCAGATCCCACACAAAACTTTGCAACTTATTATACAGACATTACTTCAGACACCCTGAAGTTTTGAATAATACATTATTTTTGAAAATTGCAATCTAAGAGACACATTGTTCATCATGTGGCAGCTCCCAAGTAAATGGACATTGTATTTGTCAAGTCCACAGCTGACATTTTTCATATTTAGATATCAAATAATTCTTAATTTAATTTAAAATTAAGATTGTGATTGATATTTCAAATGTAACTTCTGTAGTTTGCTGTATAAACTGCATGTACAAGGAGGGGAGGGTGGGAGTGGGATAAAACGATAAAACAACAATAAAAAGATATCAAATAATTCAAGTAAAACAACTGTATGAAGCAGAAGACCCTGAAAAGTCAATGAGTCCTAGGTTCTAGAATCACACTGCATAGTTCTCAGTTGTCCTGTTGGACTTTCAGTGAATAGAGATATGAATCCTTAAGTATTCAGTTTTATCTGTCACAACTGTAAAGCGCAGAACCCCTTAAAAGCCTTCAGGGCCATGGACAATGTCAAATATCCAGTGTTTATGTCCCTTGCCCCTTGTTGCAGCTTTCTTTTCCATTGCACTTACTGCAATATAAGAAAATTGAGCTTGCATTCAGGTGATTATTTCAGTGTTATAATTTGTTTTGCAGCACTACTTATAAGATAGAGATGAAGAGAAATTTGCTGAATTCCCATTTTAATGTAAATTTATTTAATTTGAACTTCACAGAGCAATATACACATGAAATACATTACTTTGTTATGAACATACTCCTGAATATTGTGATGCAGTTCTACATAAAATATATACTCTAATAGTCTTATCTAATAAATACATTAATAAAAATGCACATAAATGTGTTATATTTGAGGAAATTTGTGCAAAACATTCCATGATGTAGATGTTATTTGAAAAAGAACTTTTAAGATTTGCAAATGAAAAATTGAGCAATACTAAAACAGAAAAAAAATCCATTCCTGCTTAGAAGATATCCAAATGTATGAGAGCTTGGGAATGAGTTATAGATGTTTCCCTTCCATGTATTGCCTTCAAAAAAAATTTAAAAATATTTCTAGTATTAAATATATCAATGAAAACACACACACACCACACATCCTGTCTTTTCTCCAATTTGGAACTCAAAAGCCCATGATTTATGTAATGTCAGTAAAGCAGAGTGGTTCTCATGACTATAAAACCTGCCTTCATTGATATTAAATGTGTAAAAATGTGCCTTTTAAAAAAAGTAGTCATGCCAGCAAAACAGAAAAGATATATTTTAATGTCTTTGGATCACTGCAAATCTGAAACAGACTCTTTCAAGATAAGTGGAAACTCACAAAGGACAAAAATATACAAGAGAAATTGTGTTTTTAAGTATATTCTTGAGCATTGATTTGTGAAGAAAAAGACTATGTTGTAGATTTTTCCAATACATACCAATGGATTTTTTGTCCCGTTTCACAAGAAAAGGGATGTGCAGGATCTGAGAGGAGAGGAACTGAATTCATGGAGAGTTAGACAGCCTTGTTTCCTCTCAAAGTTATAACAACAGAAATCCTGTTGATAGCACTGTGATTTTTATGATTGCGAGGAAACAATTAATTTGGTTTAGATGTGTGGCATAGAATCTTATCATATTTGGAAATACTCCATTTTAATCAATATGCATCCCATATTTTTAAGGGTTGGATGCATACTGTGTTCTTACAGGATGTATACTCTCCTAATCATAGTCAATTACTATGATTCTTACATTTAGAGAATACTGCACTCATTACACCATGGAAGGCTGGCTCCTCCCAATCCATTCAAGTGCCTCCCTACATCACTTTCCCCCCTGAATATTGCACAGTGATGAAGCTTAAAAGTCTCAAAATATTGTTCTTAGGAGATTTTAGCTGATGAAATGCACACTGATTTTCTGACCACACGTAAAAACAGAACTTCGGCAACATGTAAAACCATAAATAATAATAAACAATTAGAATTCCATGTGCAGTTAGTTCATTTCTGCAACGCTTGACAGACACATTCCTATGGATTAATGATGGAAAGGGGCAAACATCATACATCAGAAGCATTTTCAAAGAGTCTCAGATTTGGAACAGGGTATTTCTCAACATGACAAGGTCCATTAAAAAAAGTTAGTTCCCTGGGATTTTTTACATCTCTAAAGTATATAAGTCTACACTTGTTTCATTATTTCATGCAAGAACAAAATATTACAATTATTCTTGCCATGCCGGGGGGGGGGAGAAAGGGGGGAGAAAAGAGAGAAAGAGATTTAAAGAGTCTGTTGTTCACCTTTCAATAATGCTTCACATTTTGGGAGCTGTCTGAAAAAATCTTTTCTACAAAACTATTTGGGATACCTTTGAGTCAGTGTCATTGACATGGTATAAAATTATAGCCAGCCCCTTATATCCACAGGTTCTGTATCTATGTATTCCACTAATCATGGCTTGGAAATATTAAAAAATCCCCCAAAAATCTAAATGGGAGTTGAGCATCCATGGATTTTGTTATCACACAGGGGTCCTGGAAGCAAGCCAAGGAGATACCATGGTCAACTGTGACAGCTTTTTAAAGCAAAACTATTGTTTTTATATCATATTATTTTTACAGATAACATACTGACAGGAATGGGGCAGAAAATGTGTACTGATATTTTCCCTCTCAATAAAAGAAGAAAAATCTTACTGTAATTGGCCACTTTCTTTTTCTTGATGGGATGTTCTGGGGTACTGAGACACCCTGTATCATCAAGCATGGCACAAATTGAAAATGTGGTGTATTTCTCTAGTAGGTAATCAATTTGCCATGTCCCTCTACATCAGGGGTGGGCAAATTACGGCTCAGGGGCCAGATGCAGCCCTTTGGACGATTCTATCCGGCCCTCCTAAGGGCCCCGGCAGGCAGGCTCGCTCGCCCCGCCCGCCGCACACCTCGCCCCACCCGCCACTCGCCTCGCCCTCTCGCCCACGCACCCTCTCACCCACTCCGGCTCTCCCAGCACCAGCACCAGCAACAGCAAGGCCAGGCAGGGGAGCTTGCCGGTGCGGGGAGAGCTGGAACGGGTGATAGGGCGCACGGGTGAGAGGACAAGGTTAGCGGCAAGCGGGCAGGGCGGGGCGAGCGGTGAGCAGGCGGGGCGAGAGGGCGAGGCAGGCAGGCAAGCAGAGTGACCGACGGAGAGGGAGGGAGGGGGGAGAAGAGGAGGAGGAGGTCAAGGAGGGATGGAGGGAGGGAGCAAGCGCCGCTGCTGCCACCGAGCATCCTTAATAAGTGAACTACACATCCCAGAAACTCCAACTCCCAAATGTCTATTTTCCCCAAATTTCCCCAGTGTTCACATTTGGGCATATTGAGGATTCGTGCCAAGTTTGGTCCTGAGTTTCCCATCCTTTCAATGGGGTTTGATCTCTTCCTTTTCCATCACGAATCTCAAAGGCTCGCTGTCAGGAGGTTTTTAGAAAGGTGGGAACAGGAAGTCATCGAGAGGGAAGGGACCCCAGGGCTATCCAGCCCAACCCCCAGGGATACACAATCAAAGCACCCCTGACTGATGGCCATCAAGCCTCTGCATAAAGGGGACTACAAGGAAGCATTATTTTATTTTAGTGGTTTTAATTATTATTGTATAATAATTTTATAATAATATAATACATAATATAATATAATGTTATATTATATTATAATTTCAATATATTATAATGTATATATATACTATAATATAATTATGATATTAATACTAATAATATATGAATATTTCTTGATATATTAATATGTTAATATTAATGCTGTGTAATATATAGTAAATATAGTAAGTAAATAAATAAATAAATAATGTAGATTAGCATGTAGTTCCGCCTCTAGGTGCGGCCCTCCATAATATTTTTTGGCTCTCGTGTGGCCCCTTGGAAAAAATAATTGCCCACCCCTGCTCTACATATACCTTGATACAGAAGACACACATAGCTCCTGCAGGAGGTATCTCTGGTGAGAAGATTAGCATTCTGGCATTTGTTCCAGCTGTGGTAGTTAAACATAAACAGTAGCTAAACTAACAAAATCCCATCCCCATGAATGCCAATGAACATCCAAGTGTTTTCCAAAGGACAGCATGTTTCCTACAGAGAATATATAGGTGCTCCCACACTTCCTAGGCCCAAAATCAGACGTCAAAGGCTGACAGCAGCAGCTGTTTCCCTGTACCTCTCTGCATATCAAGTAGAAGTTATGTCTTTGGGGCTTTATCCTGAGTGACACTTCCTCACCCTTGGCTGTTTTGTATTGTGAATCACGCAAACTTCCTTTGCTTCAGGCCCCTTCCCCTAAGAAGAGAGGCAAGAAAGTGAATCTGCCCTTGACACAGAGATGACAGCTCATTACAAAAAGCTGAGCACACCAAATGAAGAGCAACAAGTGTTTTCCTACCAGAAGCTCAAATTATAAAATTTATGTGCATATAAAGACATTCTGTTTTAAAGAATGCCTACAAACACGTAATTATGAATAAGTCCAACTGATCATGCTTATTATATTATATAAGGAATTAGGCTTGGAGCTGGTATAAGAAGGAACCTTTTAAAAAAAACTACAGGAAACTGGGAATGTACTTGAGATGTCAAAATGATTTCTACTGCAATGGAGAAAAAAAATGGGGATTTTGTGAACTTTGTTCCCCAGGTATAAATATGAATTCCTTTCAGCTTGGTTGGGTTCTTACAGATGAAGCAATTGCAGTCTCTCTGAGCTAAGCTTTGCTAGTTCAAAAGGAGTTGATGCTAATTCGACAGTTAGACAATCGTGCAAATGATGGAACTAAATTAGAAACTTAGGAGCTTAGGAGGTTGTCTCATATGGAGTCTGATCATTGGTTTATCTAGTTTAGTCATAGGCAAAATAAGGCCCATGGGCCAGATGCGATCCTCTGGGCCCTTATGCTCAATCCTCCTCATTTTCCTTGTCACCGGGGCTATCTGGGCATAAGGATGTGGCGGCCTACCATGACCTTATGCCGAAAGGACAGGGGAGGAAGGCATATGGCAGCAGGGAGACCACTTGAGCATTCTCAGTTACCGCATTCTTTTCTCAGGCCCCCCTCCTGGCATATGGAGGGGTTGAGTGCCCCCCTCCCAGCCCACCCTACCTACCCTGGCCTGTCTTGCCATGCAGCCTTCACACCCAAAAGTTTGTACATGCCTGATTTAGTTAATCTAGCCTAGTACATCTCTATCAAGCACTATTTCCCCTGGGCTTCCCAAAAATCCTTCCCCCCCCCCTTTCAACCTGAAGAGTCCTGGTATTCCATGTACTAACCATGCCTGATTCCAATTAGTTTCAGACCAAACCAAGTATGTTGAGAACAGCATGATGGTACTGCATGTGTAGAGTTGAGATATATGGAAAATGTGTTAATGGTGTATGCAAGGGAGGGAGAACAAGGAAGGCAGGCTGTTGAGTAATTGGCAGGAAGTAAGAGAAAAACAGATTACCCCAAAAAATTAAATGATTTTTTTTAAAAAAAGAGGTTTGTGCTTTTTCACTGAGGAATAATAAATGTGTTGGGAGAGGTAAATCACACAAAATGAAAAATTGACAAATATGAATTGTAAAATGGAATTTTTAAATGCTTAGTCTTGCTTTTTGGATCATTTGCATAAAAACTAGACAAATTAGACTGTGTGCACACATCTTTCTATCTATCCCTCCATCTTCTTCCAAAAGGTATACCTTTTTCCTGAATTTGGTTGAATTTACTTAAAAGTCCCTATGAGGTAGAATTATTGTGTGTACCATACACAGTTAGGTGGATTTGGAGAAGGTGATAATGTGATTTGGAGAAGGTGATAATGTGATGAATGAATTGAGTGGTGGTAATGATAAATGAAGGGAAATTGATTTTGGAGTATAAGTAGAAACATTTAGGGATAGGTACATTGAATAATGAGACTGATCTTTGGGATCTGGAGGGTGGGATGAAAATTACTTCATAGGTCAAGTTTTATTCGATGCTTGGACCATAGGTTTTTCACATATAAGGCAAACAAATACATGAAAACCAAAGTAATAAATACAAATAAAACACACCATTAAAAGCCTATATAAATCATTAAAATGCTACATAGATCAATGGCAAGATGCACCCTTAAAATACTATGTAAGATATTGCATGGACTGGCACCTTGGATAGTTAAAAACCAGATAAAACCAAGTAAATCCAGCATTATTAAAGCTTAAGCAGGGAACACCTTGGATATAAACAGCCACTATTAGTTAAAAGCATCCTCAGCACAGTTGACTACAATATGAGAAATTAATCTTGCTCAGATTTTCTGTGCTTCCAGGGTACCTTGTGAGTAACCACAGGGTTAGTGTCAGCCAAAACATAGAAAACCTTTTATTCCCTGAGTGTGTTCATGCACTTCCCATTATTCCCAACACATGGCCCAATTCTACCTTGTGACATCATATCTGATGAGTAAGAACTGGCATGTCATTAACAATATCAAGGAAACCAGGACCAGAAATAAGCAGCAACAAGTGTACATGAACTATTATAAAGCAATGGTCTTATTTTCCAAGTAAATGATTCATGCCATAATTAAAATTAATGTGGAAAGGAAGAGAATGGTTGGCAAACTCAGACACTGACTCTGGGGAAATGGTTTTATCTAGTTTACCAGAGCTTTTCAGAGATGGATAGCAAAACAGATTGGTCTTGAAGTAAAAACTCTATTTAAATATGTAGAAATGAGATATTTTCTCAAAGGTTGTTTTCTTCTTCCTTATGCTTTGAACAAAGCTACAGTGAAGCTGCTATGGGAGGGAGTGATGTAATTGCAGGCAGTGTATCATTTCCCAGCTGCTGGGAAGGCCATTTGGGGCATAAATTATCTATACAAATACAGATGAGAAAATCAGTTTTTTCTCTCCAGAGGTGGGAGAGGCCACTTCATGCTCAACTCAGGCAGCTAGCAGTGGGCAGTTAAAACTCACATTGATTCCTTTAAATGGATTCGAACAGGCAGATCGGAGAAGGAGGAGAGCTCCCAGTTCAGCTACGGATGGCTGATTCAAGAATCTTACTGCTCAGATTCTTAGCTGGTGTAAAGTGACATTGCTGCAATGACTATCATTGATTCACTATGACAGGAAACTGGCTCTTTGGAAAATTGAAAATTATACCAGTTTACACCAACCAGTTTTGCTCAGTTTTCTTGCTTTCTGTTTCAGCTGCTCCCATTGATTCTGCTACAATTGGTATCAGTACTGTAATTCGATTTCAGTCTGTTCAATGTGAGGAAGAAATGTAACTGTGAAGTGCCTACACTTCTAAAAGATCTGTTAAGTGAGTTGCAGTTCATCTGGAAGGACAATGGATCAGATAATTGATATTCTAGCTGAGAAGGCAGTTCTAGAACAGGCAGGATAATTGCAGGGTGAATTTATACTGTAGAAGGAATGCAGTTTGACACTACTTTAACTGTCATGGATCAATGCTATGGGATCTTGGGATTTGTAATTTGGAGAGGCATCAAGACTCTCCAAAAAGAGACTGGGGCCTGCCATCACCTCATCCTCCCCACTGCGGACAGCAGGCATCAGCTGCAGCCGATGTCATTCCAGTTCCATTGTCCCTTTGGAAAATGGCAGCAGGAGGAGGCAAGAAGGGCTTTTTACTTAGGGGAGGAGGGCATGGGGTGTAGGTTATTTTTATAGGGCACTGGTTGATTATTTCCGGCTTTGGCATTATTAATTAGGTGGGTTTTAGTATAGTTTTTCAGTGTATTAGTTTTATATCATGTATTTAGGTTGACTGTATAGTTTATTTATTATGATTATTGTATGTACTGTGTTTAATTGCCCACTTATGTTTTTGTATGGATGTATATTTTTGCATAATCTGCCTTTGGAATATTGTTAAGTGTATTCGTACACAATTTGAAACTTGTCTTCGCCCTGTAAAATTTGTTTTGGAAGCTTTGCTTCACTGTCTTCACTGTCTTGTATTGTATTATGTTGTGAGCCGCTCTGAGCCCCTTTTGGGGTGAGAAGGGCAGCATAAAAATAAACTGATTGATTGATTGACAAAGCTGAAGACAATTTTAAACTATAGTTCCTATGATTCTATAGAATTGACCCAACGCAGTTAAAATGGTGTCAAACTAAATTAATTC